>JBBGZY010000822.1:672500-890000 GCA_037952925.1 Lithobates clamitans | reverse complement strand
GCTACTCCTCAGATGCCTGCTGATGGCCACCGATGGCCGCCAGCAGGGTGGAAAGGGGGTGTTTGAGTTGCCGCAGGGGGGAGGGGGGGTTTGGTTGTTTGCCGCCCCCCCAAAGAAAAAACCACAAGCCACCACTGCCTGGAACTCAGCCACAACCCCCCCACACCCACACATTCCAAACTGCATCAAATAGTGGGTGTGGTCAAATCTAATTTACAGTAGGAGGGTCTGAAGGGAGCATTAGGCCCTGTCACACATGCAGACCGTTCATCTGATCAGTCCAGTCACTTTTTTTCCAAAGAAAAAACAGGTGAAGTTTACTTCCATTTTCATTTGTTTTTTTCCATAACTTTTTTTTTTTTACATCTGCCAGCTAGAGTCCTTAACAAGCTAGAGTCCTTAACCAGCTAGAGTCCCGGAGTAATTTTTTCATGCAAAAATGGACCGTTTGTCCATTTACAGAGGAAGGAAGGTATATACTGTGAATAGACCAGCTCTCTGCTAATCTATTTATAGCACCCACCCCCACACAAATTTCAGGTTGGTTTTATCTCAGTTGTCAGAAGTTATCATGCTGATTACAGAGCAACGAACCAGAAGCAGAATAAAGACACGGCACTTAGGTCTTTGGAGAGAGATAAGAAAACACTACAGATATATGTGCTTAGGGAAAATTTCATGAATTGGGTTTACATCCACTTTAAATCAAGGGTCCACCTATCTATCGTTTTTTTTTTTTTTTGGAGTTCATTCACAAACTTTTCTTCTCATGATTATCTACTCACATGTTCTGTGTAATAAGTCCGCCTGTGTCCGATTTCGTTGTAAAGAATAACTTATAAAATTCACTGAAGGCGGTTTCCATCTTCATTGTGGGCATTTGAAGCCCACAAGCATGTATTTCCTGGATGCGGTGAATGCTGTGCTCCCAGCATTCACCGAGATGTTGTGATGACGCTGTTGCACAATGCATGCTGGGAAACCTGGGACTAGCTCCCAGGGGACTGTGGGAGGTCTGGGAGAGGCTAGAAACACGCCTACTCCCATGGGAGGAAAACCAGGAAGTGCTAAGAAGATTAGAAAAAAAAAGGTCATTACGGCAATTTAAATTTTTTTACACAGCATGTCAGCATCTAGGCAAGGAAGAGAATGCATAGAGATAATGTTCAAAATTTGGGTGGAACCCCGCTTTAAATACCAGGAGTGCATTACATACAGAGTGCAGAGTTCAGGAGTGCATTACGTACAGAGTGCAGAGTTTAGGGGTATAATATGTACATAGCGCAGAGTTCAGGAGTGCATTACGTACAGAGTGCAGAGTTCAGGGGTGTATTACGTACAGAGTGCAGAGTTCAGGGGTGTATTACGTACATAGTGCAGAGTTCAGGGGTGTATTACGTACAGAGTGCAGAGTTCAGGGGTGTATTACGTATAGAGTGCAGAGTTCAGGGGTGTATTACGTACAGAGTGCAGAGTTCAGGGGTGTATTACGTACATAGTGCAGAGTTCAGGGGTGTATTAAGTACATAGTGCAAAGTTCAGGGATGTATTACGTACAGAGTGCAGAGTTCAGGGGTGTATTACGTACAGAGTGCAGAGTTCAGGGGTGTATTACGTACAGAGTGCAGAGTTCAGGGGTGTATTACGTACAGAGTGCAGAGTTCAGGGGTGTATTACGTACAGAGTGCAGAGTTCAGGGGTGTATTACGTACAGAGTGCAGAGTTCAGGTGTATTAAGTACATAGTGCAGAGTTCAGGGGTGTATTACGTACAGAGTGCAGAGTTCAGGGGTGTATTACTTACAGAGTGCAGAGTTCAAGGGTGTATTACGTACAGAGTGCAGAGTTCAGGGGTGTATTACATACAGAGTGCAGAGTTCAGGTGTATTAAGTACATAGTGCAGAGTTCAGGGGTGTATTACGTACAGAGTGCAGAGTTCAGGAGTGTATTACGTACAGAGTGCAGAGTTCAGGTGTATTAAGTACATAGTGCAGAGTTCAGGGGTGTATTACGTACAGAGTGCAGAGTTCAGGGGTGTATTACGTACAGAGTGCAGAGTTCAGGTGTATTAAGTACATAGTGCAGAGTTCAGGGGTGTATTACGTACAGAGTGCAGAGTTCAGGGGTGTATTACGTACAGAGTGCAGAGTTCAGGTGTATTAAGTACAGAGTGCAGAGTTCAGGTGTATTAAGTACATAGTGCAGAGTTCAGGGGTGTATTACATACAGAGTGCAGAGTTCAGGTGTATTAAGTACATAGTGCAGAGTTCAGGGGTGTATTACGTACAGAGTGCAGAGTTCAGGAGTGTATTACGTACAGAGTGCAGAGTTCAGGTGTATTAAGTACATAGTGCAGAGTTCAGGGGTGTATTACGTACAGAGTGCAGAGTTCAGGGGTGTATTACGTACAGAGTGCAGAGTTCAGGGGTGTATTACGTACAGAGTGCAGAGTTCAGGGGTGTATTACGTATAGAGTGCAGAGTTCAGGAGTGTATTACGTACAGAGTTCAGGGGTGTATTATGTTCATAGTGCAGAGTTCAGGGGTGTATTACATACAGAGTGCAGAGTTTAGGGGTGTATTACGTACAGAGTGCAGAGTTCAGGAGTGCATTACGTACAGAGTGCAGAGTTCAGGAGTAATAAGTACATAGTGCAGAGTTCAGGGGTGTATTACGTATAGAGTGCAGAGTTCAGGAGTGTATTACGTACAGAGTTCAGGGGTGTATTATGTTCATAGTGCAGAGTTCAGGGGTGTATTACATACAGAGTGCAGAGTTCAGTGGTGTATTACGTACAGAGTGCAGAGTTCAGGGGTGTATTACGTACATAGTGCAGAGTTCAGGGGTATATATTACGTACATAGTGCACAGTTCAGCCTTCTTCCGCAGCTGCTTTCACCCCCCTTCAGCTCTGCCCTCTGCATGCATCCCCCTCCACTGCCCCCGTCACCCCCCCCCCCCCCACACACACACACTCCTTAAAAGCTCCACCATCTTCTGCATAATTTTGTTGTTGTAGTCATTTAAAGCACCCAGCCAGTTCTAGCACCTCCCCGCACACTGTAGGTGGCTCCACCTCTGTCACTTACAACCAGTAGGGATGTTGGAATTTGCATTGCATCCCGGGCACCTGCTTCTCCCTTGTCCCCATCCTGCACTCAGTGGGAGCAGCTCAGGAGATCAGATCTGTGGGAGTCGTTGGGAGACGATCTGTCACTTGTAAACACAGAAACCAAACTCCAGTGTTTACAAGTGATCGTGGTGAGCAGGGAGGAGAGGGCCTGAGCCAGAGATGGTGGAACTGAGTTCTAACCTATTTCCAGATGAAAAAATATATGGTCCATAAAGACAAGGATGAGCGAGTTTGGGGTGGAGGAACTTGACTGCCCTGACCTCAACCCGATAACACATTTGGGATAGATTAGAGCGGAGACTGTGAGCCAGGCCTTCTCATCCAACATCAGTGCCTGACCTCGCAAATGCTCTTCTGGAAGAATGATCAAACATTCCCATAGACACCCTCCTAAACCTTGTGCACAGCCGTCCCAGAAGAGTTGAAGCTGTTATAGCTGCAAAGGGTGGGCCAACTCAATATTGAACCCTACAGACTAAGACTGGGATGCCATTAAAGTTCATGTGCGTGTAAAGGCAGGCGTCCCAATACTTTTGAAAATATAGTGTATATACAGTGCCTTGAAAAAGTATTCATACCCCTTGAAATTCTCCACATTTTGTCATGTTACAACCAAAAAAAATGTAAATGTACTTTATTGGGATTTTATGTGATAGACCAACACAAAGTGACACATAATTGTGAAGGAAAATGATAAATGATACAAATAAATATGTGAAAAGTGTGGGGGGGGGCATTTGTATGGCGCCCCCCGGAGTCAATACTTTGTAGAACCCCCTTTCTCTACAAGTCTTTTTGGGGATGTCTCTACCAGCTTTGCACATCTAGAGAGGGACATTTCTGCCCATTCTTCTTTGTAAAATATCTCAAGCTCTGTCATTAGTTATTGGAAGCAGAGTAAAGGGGGCTGAATACAAATGCCCCCCCCCCCCCCCCCCACACACACACACTTTTCACATATTTATTTGTATCATTTATCATTTTCCTTCCACTTCACAATTATGTGCCACTTTGTGTTGGCCTATCATATAAAATCCCAATAAAATACATTTACGTTTTTTGGTTGTAACATGAGAAAGTGTGGAAAATTTCATGGGGTATGAATACTTTTTCAAGGCACTGTATAACACTTTACTGAATATTGAGGGAAAAATAGATTGTAGTGCCATCTAATGGTTTTAGATTGGGACAGCTGGAAGTCTCAGACACATTTCACATTATATATCGCTTCATTCTATAGACTGTGATGTTCTTGACTCATGCCGCCTCTCATGCCCTCTCATGCCCTCTCATGCCGCCTCTCATGCCCTCTCATGCCCTCTCATGCCCTCTCATGCCCTCTCATGCCCCCTCTCATGCCCTCTCATGTGTCACTGCCACCGTCCTCCTCCATGGATAAGTTCTTCATGATTACAATAAACACAAAGAATGACAAAAGCTGATGTGACCATTCACTGCTCATTTCTCCTCATTGTAAGGAAATATGACGAGTCCGGGCTTTCCTTTCAGCCAACGTACAATATATCTTTCTTGGAATGCCACTTATTTCACACAATCATTTATCAGCACCTCACAGTTTACATAAAATGTAGAGGTCATCTTACTTTTACACCTTCATACAGTGGGGGGAAAATAAGGATCGTCTCCCCTGCAGATTGTGTATGTTTTGCCCACTTACAAAGAAATGAAGGGTCTAAATTTTTTTTATCATAGGTCTATTTTATATGATAGAGACAGAATATCAACCAAAAATGCAGAAAAACACACAATACAAATGTTATAAATGGAGTTCAGTGAGTAAAATAAGTATTTGATCCTCAAGAAAAACATGACTTAGTAGTTGGTGGAGAAACCCCTGTTGGCGATCACAGAGGTCAGACGTTTCTTGTAGTTGGTGACCAGGTTTGCACACATCTCAGGAGGGATTTTGGTCCTCTCTTCTTTACAGATCTTCTCTAAATCCTTCAGGTTTCTTGGCTGTCTCTTGGCAACTCGAAGTTTCAGCTCCCTCCATAAATTATCTATAGGATTAAGGTCTGGAGATTGGCTAGGCCACTCCATCCTAATGTGCTTCTTCTTGAGCCACTCCTTTGTTGCCTTGGCGGTATGTTTTGGGTCATTGTCATGCTAGAAGACCCATCCAAGACCCATCTTCAGTGTTCTGGATGAGAGAAGAAGGTTCTCATCCAAGATTTTACAATACATGGCCCCGTCTATTGGCCCCTCAAAGCGGCAAAGTCAGCCTGTACCTTTATCAGAGAAACAGCCCCAAAGCATCATGTTTCCACCTCTGTGTGTGACTGTAGGGATGGTGTTCTTGGGGTCATAGACAGTGTTTTTCTTCCTTCCAAACATAGTGAGTCGAGTTAATGCCAAAGAGCTCAATTTTGGTCTCATCTGACCACAGCACTTTCTCCCAATCCTTCTCTGAATCATTTAGAAGTTCATTGGCAAACATCAGACGGACCTGTACATGTGTCTTCCTGAGGAGGGGGATCTTGCGGGCGCTGAAGGATTTCAATCCATGGCGGTGTATTGTGTTACCAATGGTTTGTTTGGTGGCTGCAGTCCCTTTAGATCATTCACAATCTCCTCCCGTGTAGTTCTTGGTTGATCCCTCACTTTTCTCATGACCATCCTCACCCCATGAGGTGAAAACTTGCATGGAGCTCCAGACCGAGGGCGATTGATGGTTATTTTGTATTTCTTCCATTTGCAAATAATCGCTCCAACAATTGTCTTCTTCTCTCCAAGCTTCTTGCTGATGGTCTTGTAGCCCATTCCAGCCCTGTGCAGGTCTACAATCTTCTCCCCGATGTCCTCTGACAGATCTTTGGTCTTCCCCACGATGGTGAGGATTGAATAGAAGAAAGAGATTCTGTGGACAGATGTCTTTTATTCACATAACGAGTTGTCGTTAGGAGAACCTTCTTACATTGACAGGACTAATCTGTGTACCACATGAGCACCTACTGTAGAGAGTCTGTGGGGGGCAGAATTATTGTTGGTTGGTAGGAGGATCAAATACTTATTTTACTCACTGAACTGCAATTCCATTTATAACATTTGTATTGTGTGTTTTTTCTGGATTTTTGGTTGATATTCTGTCTCTATCATATAAAATACACCTATGATAAAAATTATAGACCCTTCATTTCTTTGTAAGTGGGCAAAACTTACACAATCTGCAGGGGAGACGATCATTATTTTCCCCCCACTGTAATGAATGAAATACGGTAAAAAAAACAAAAGGTGTGCTGTAGTGGTGCACCGCAATGCAAATTCCAGTGCCGAAACCAAAAATGAAGGTGCACTTGGCC
This sequence comes from Lithobates clamitans, assembly GCA_037952925.1. Taxonomy (NCBI): domain Eukaryota; kingdom Metazoa; phylum Chordata; class Amphibia; order Anura; family Ranidae; genus Lithobates; species Lithobates clamitans. Next base: position 883,547 of record JBBGZY010000822.1, on the reverse strand, counting down.
TGAAAATGGAAACCGGTTTAATTAATGTGGCTGGCGTTTTTGCATTGAAGTCAATGGGGTGCGATTTTGCATTGAAGTCAATGGAACGCGATTTTGTACTGAAGTCAATGGGATACGATTTTGCATTGCAGTTAATAGGGGGGGGGGGGGGGGGTTGCATTGAAGTCAATGGGACGCGATTTTGCATTGAAGTCAGTGGGATGCGATTTTGCATTGAAGTCAATAGGACGTGATTTTGCATTGCAGTCAATAAGGGGTGTTTTTGCGTTGAATTCAACGGGACGTGATTTTGCATTGAAGCCAATAGGATGCAGCAAGCCATTATCTGCACTCTTTCTTTTCTATTGGCAAAACACCTATAACCCTATTTTTGGCTGATAGATCATTTTCGGCAGCCGATATATCAGTGCGCCCACTATAGGCAGGACTTAGATGACTTTTCACAAATCTGCCCCGGGAATTGAGGTACAAGGTACATTCTGGTACCCAGCTAGGGCCCCAACATAACATCCCCAGAGATATATTGGGTGACAAAGGAGACCTGGGAGCCATGGAGAATACCAGCCATATTTTGCAATCATGGACACTGGATTTCGGAAAGGTCCAGAGGTCATTATTTTGCAGCAAGGCTCCCCCTGTCCCCCCACCCCCACCCCACATGGCCAGTGAAGCAGGAAAGGAGAGAAAGGCGGTCCGTTTCACACCATGGAGAGAAAATAAAAGTGTGTTCGGATAACTACAACAGCGGTCCCTAGTGAAGGCCGTAGAGAAGTTCAGGGGGAGATCACCCCAGAAAACCAAATATTCAAACAACGTGTCTAATACAGAACTCCTGTCCATGTCTGGAACACACATTTAAAGGATAAGTTCACCTTTAGGCTCCATTCACACTTGTAGGACTCGAAAGTCAGGCGTTAATGCAACATTGACAGGACTTTGATGCAACTTTAGATGGGTGCAACTTGGATGTGGCTTTGCGCTTGACCAACGATACTGCACAACCATTGCATGTAAAACATTCAGGTACTGTATGACTTTCATGCAAATTTTGAGGGTTGACATTGAAGTCTATGGCCCTCAAGTTGCATAAAGCTCAGTTCACACTCCTGTGACTTACACCCTATTGACACTTGTGCGACTCGCCATGCGACTGTGGACATCAAAGTCGCATCACAAGTCCTACCCCATATTTTCCAATGATAACCATTCACATACGTGTGACTTCAAAGTAGTTCATGAGCTGCTTTGGTCTGGCTTGCAACTTGTGGGCCATAGAATTCAATGTGAACCCTCAAAAGTTGCATGAAAGTCAACAGTGGGTTCGACTTTGCAGAGGAACAATAAGTCACATCCAAGTCGCGCCCATCCAAATTTGCTTTAAAGCTGCATTCCAAAGTCGTGCCACTTTAGAGACCTACAAGTGTGAATGGAGCCTCGGGATCTGACTTTGAGACCCAAAGATGGCTTGTGGTCCTCAATGAACTGCCAGGGCACTTATCACCCTCGTAGTACAATGCCACATCCTGCAGCTGAGTAGCTGTTGGCCCGTATGGAAGTAAAGGTAGCCTGGCATTGCACCCGTGAACTGCTGATTGTGGCTGAAATGCCTTACAGACTTCATGGTAAAAGAAATAATATACTAACCCTTAAAAGTGTCGCAGCCAGCACCCCACCATACCCCAGGAGCTTAGACCTGAGCACAGGGGGGTAAAAAGTGAAGAGGGGCAGCGATGTGGGGGGGGGGGTAGTAGATGTGAGGAGGACAGAGCATATTACTGTGGGAGGGGGGGGGGGGTTGCAATGTAAGAGGGGGATAGTGCTTTGGGGGGAAATATGAAAAGGGCAGAGGACAGTACTGTGGGGAAGGGATGTGAAGAGGGGCAGAGGACAGTACCGTGGTGGGGGGTGTGAAGGGGGGCAGAGGACAGTACTGTGGGGGAGGGATGTGAAGGGGGGCAGAGGACAGTACTGTGTGGGAGAGAAATGTGAAGAGGGGCAGAAGACAGTACTATGGGGGAGGGATATGAAGGTGGGCAGAGGACAGTACTGTGGGGGAGGGATGTGAAGGGGAAGAGGACAGTACTATGGGGGAGGGATGTGAAGGGGGGCAGAGGACAGTACTGTGGGGGAGGGATGTGAAGGGGGGCAGAGGACAGTAATGTGGGGGAGGGATGTGAAGGTGGGCAGAGGACAGTACTGTGGGGGAGGGATGTGAAGGGGGCAGAGGACAGTACTGTGGGGAAGGGATGTGAAGGGGGCAGAGGACAGTACTGTGGGGGAGGGATGTGAAGGGGGGCAGAGGACAGTACTGTGGGGGAGGGATGTGAAGGGGGCAGAGGACAGTAATGTGGGGGAGGGATGTGAAGGTGGGCAGAGGACAGTACTGTGGGGGAGGGATGTGAAGGGGAAGAGGACAGTACTATGGGGGAGGGATGTGAAGGGGGGCAAAGGACAGTACTGTGGGGGAGGGATGTGAAGGGGGGCAGAGGACAGTAATGTGGGGGAGGGATGTGAAGGTGGGCAGAGGACAGTACTGTGGGGGAGGGATGTGAAGGGGGCAGAGGACAGTACTGTGGGGGAGGGATGTGAAGGGGGGCAGAGGACAGTACTTTGGGGAAGGGATGTGAAGGGGGCAGAGGACAGTACTGTGGGGGGAGGGATGTGAAGGGGACAGAGGACAGTACTGTGGGGGGAGGGATGTGAAGGGGACAGAGGACAGTACTGTGGGGGAGGGATGTGAAGGGGACAGAGGACAGTACTGTGGGGGAGGGATGTGAAGGGGGGCAGAGGACAGTACTGTGGGGGAGGGATGTGAAGGGGGCAGAGGAGAATACTGTGGGGGAGGGATGTAAAGGGGGGCAGAGGACAGTACTGTGGGGGAGGGATGTGAAGGGGGACAGAGGACAGTACTGCTGGGAGGCATGTGAAGGGGGGCAGAGGACAGTACTGTGGGGGATGGATGTGAAGGGGGAAGAGGACAGTACTGTGGGGGGAGGGATGTGAAGGGGACAGAGGACAGTACTGTGGGGGAGGGATGTGAAGGGGACAGAGGACAGTACTGTGGGGGAGGGATGTGAAGGGGGGCAGAGGACAGTACTGTGGGGGAGGGATGTGAAGGGGGCAGAGGAGAATACTGTGGGGGAGGGATGTAAAGGGGGGCAGAGGACAGTACTGTGGGGGAGGGATGTGAAGGGGGACAGAGGACAGTACTGTTGGGAGGCATGTGAAGGGGGGCAGAGGACAGTACTGTGGGGGATGGATGTGAAGGGGCAGAGGACAGTACTGTGGGGGATGTGAAGGGGCAGAGGACAGTACTGTGGGGGAGGGATGTGAAGCGGGCAGAGGACAGTACTGTGGGGGAGGGATGTGAAGGGGCAGAGGACAGTATTGTGAGAGAGGGATGTTAAGGGGGCAGAGGACAGTACTGTGGGGGAGGGATGTGAAGGGGGCAGAGGACAGTACTGTGGGGAGGGATGTTAAGGGGGCAGAGGACAGTACTGTGGGGGAGGGATGTGAAGTGGGCACAGGATAGTACTGTGGGGGAGGGATGTGAAGGGGGCAGAGGACAGTACTGTGGGGGAGGGATGTGAAGGGGGCAGAGGACAGTACTGTGGGGGAGGGATGTAAAGGGGGCAGAACACAATACTGTAAGGCAGTGATGTGAATGGGGCAGAGGACAGTACTGTGGGGGAGGGATGTGAAGGGGCAGAGGAGAATACTGTGGGGGAGGGATGTGAAGGGGGGCAGAGGACAGTACTGTGTGGGAGAGATGTGAAGGGGGGCAGAGGACAGTACTGTGGGGGAGGGATGTGAAGGGGCAGAGGACAGTTTTGTGGTGGAGGGATGTGAAGGGGCAGACAACAGTACTGTGGGAGAGAGGTGTGAAGAGGGGCAGAGGACAGTACTGTGGGGGAGGGATGTGGAGGGGGCAGAGGACAGTACTGTGGGGGAGAGATGTGAAGGGGGGCAGAGGACAGTACTGTGGGGGATGATGTGAAGGGCAGAGGACAGTACTGTGGGGGAGGGATGTGAAGGGGGCAGAGGACAGTACTGTGGGGGAGAGATGTGAAGGGGGGCAGAGGACAGTACTGTGGGGGAGGGATGTGAAGGTGGGCAGAGGACAGTACTGTGGGGAGGATGTGAAGGTGGGCAGAGGACAGTACTGTGGGAGAGGGATGTGAAGGAACAGAGGACAGTACTGTGGGGGAGGGATGTGAAGGGGCAGAGGACAGTACTGCTGGGGGGGGGATGTGAAAGGGTGCAGAGGACAGTACTGTGGGGGAAGGATGTGAAGGGGGCAGAGGACAGTACTGTGGGGGAGAGATGTGAAGGGGGGCAGAGGACAGTTCTGTGGGGGAGGGATGTAAAGGGGGGCAGAGGACAGTACTGTGGGGGAGAGATGTGAAGGGGGGCAGAGGACAGTACTATGGGGGGAAGGATGTGAAGGGGGACAGAGGACAGTACTAGGGGAGAGAAATGTGAAGAGGGGCAGAGGACAGTACTGTGGGGGGGGGGGGGGGTGGGTGTGAAGGGGGCAGAGGACAGTACTGTGGGGGAGGGATGTGAAGGGGGCAGAGGACAGTACTGTGGGGAAGGGATGTGAAGGGGGGCAGAGGACAGTATTGTGGGGGAGAGATGTGAAGGGGCAGAGGACAGTACTGTGGGGGAGGGATGTGAAGGGGCAGAGGACAGTACTGTGGGGGAGAGATGTGAAGGGGGCAGAGGACAGTACTATGGGGGGGAAGAGTGTGAAGGGGGACAGAGGACAGTACTAGGGGAGAGAAATGTGAAGAGGGGCAAAGGACAGTACTGTGGGGGTGGGTGGGTGTGAAGGGGGCAGAGGACAGTACTGTGGGGGAGGGATGTGAAGGGGGCAGAGGACAGTACTGTGGGGGAGGGATGAGAAGGGGGCAGAGGACAGTACTGTGTGGGAGGGATGAGAAGGGGCAGAGAACAGTACTGTGGGGGAGAGATGTGAAGGGGGCAGAGGAGAGTACTGTGGGGGAAGGATGTGAAGGGGGGCAGAGGACAGTACTGTGGGGGAGAGATGTGAAGGGGGGCAGAGGACAGTACTGTGGGGGAGAGATGTAAAGGGGCAGAGGACAGTACTGTGTGGGAGAGATGTGAAGGGGGGCAGAGGACAGTACTGTGGGGGAGGGATGTGAAGGGGCAGAAAAGAATACTGTGGGGGAGGGATGTGAAGGGGGGCAGAGGACAGTACTGTGTGGGAGAGATGTGAAGGGGGGCAGAGGACAGTACTGTGGGGGAGGGATGTGAAGGGGCAGAGGACAGTTTTGTGGTGGAGGGATGTGAAGGGGCAGACAACAGTACTGTGGGAGAGAGGTGAGAAGAGGGGCAGAGGACAGTACTGTGGGGGAGGGATGTGGAGGGGGCAGAGGACAGTACTGTGGGGGAGAGATGTGAAGGGGGGCAGAGGACAGTACTGGGGGAGAGAGATGTGAAGGGGACAGAGGACAGTACTGGGGGAGAGAGATGTGAAGTGGGGCAGAGGACAGTACTGTGGGGGAGGGATGTGGAGGGGGGCAGAGGACAGTACTGTGGGGGATGATGTGAAGGGCAGAGGACAGTACTGTGGGGGAGGGATGTGAAGGGGGCAGAGGACAGTACTGTGGGGGAGAGATGTGAAGGGGGGCAGAGGACAGTACTGTGGGGAGGATGTGAAGGTGGGCAGAGGACAGTACTGTGGGAGAGGGATGTGAAGGAACAGAGGACAGTACTGTGGGGGAGGGATGTGAAGGGGCAGAGGACAGTACTGCTGGGGGGGGGATGTGAAAGGGTGCAGAGGACAGTACTGTGGGGGAAGGATGTGAAGGGGGCAGAGGACAGTACTGTGGGGGAGAGATGTGAAGGGGGGCAGAGGACAGTACTGTGGGGGAGGGATGTGAAGGGGGGCAGAGGACAGTACTGTGGGGGAGGGATGTGAAGGGGGCAGAGGACAGTACTGTGGGGGAGGGATGTGAAGGGGGCAGAGGACAGTACTGTGGGGAAGGGATGTGAAGGGGTGCAGAGGACAGTACTGTGGGGGAGGGATGTGAAGGGGGCAGAGGGCAGTACTGTGTGGGAGAGATGTGAGGGGGGGCAGAGGACAGTACTGTGGGGGAGGGATGTGAAGGGGGGCAGAGGACAGTACTGTGGGGGAGGGATGTGAAGGGGGCAGAGGAGAATACTGTGGGGGAGGGATGTGAAGGGGGACAGAGGACAGTACTAGGGGAGAGAAATGTGAAGAGGGGCAGAGGACAGTACTGTGGGGGGGGGTGGGTGTGAAGGGGGCAGAGGACAGTACTGTGGGGGAGGGATGTGAAGGGGGCAGAGGACAGTACTGTGGGGAAGGGATGTGAAGGGGGGCAGAGGACAGTATTGTGGGGGAGAGATGTGAAGGGGCAGAGGACAGTACTGTGGGGGAGGGATGTGAAGGGGCAGAGGACAGTACTGTGGGGGAGAGATGTGAAGGGGGCAGAGGACAGTACTATGGGGGGGAAGAGTGTGAAGGGGGACAGAGGACAGTACTAGGGGAGAGAAATGTGAAGAGGGGCAAAGGACAGTACTGTGGGGGTGGGTGGGTGTGAAGGGGGCAGAGGACAGTACTGTGGGGGGGGGGGGATGTGAAGGGGGCAGAGGACAGTACTGTGGGGGAGGGATGTGAAGGGGGCAGAGGACAGTACTGTGGGGGAGGGATGTGAAGGGGGCAGAGGACAGTACTGTGGGGGAGGGATGAGAAGGGGCAGAGAACAGTACTGTGGGGGAGAGATGTGAAGGGGGCAGAGGAGAGTACTGTGGGGGAGGGATGTGAAGGGGGCAGAGGACAGTACTGTGGGGGAGGGATGAGAAGGGGCAGAGAACAGTACTGTGGGGGAGAGATGTGAAGGGGCAGAGGACAGTACTGTGGGGGAGGGATGTGAAGGGGCAGAGGACAGTACTGTGGGGGAGATATGTGAAGGGGGGTAGAGGAGAGTACTGTGCGGGAGGGATGAGAAGGGGGCAGAGGACAGTACTGTGGGGGAGAGATGTGAAGGGGGCAGAGGACAGTTCTGTGGGGGAGGGATGTGAAGGGGGCAGAGGACAGTACTGTGGGGGAGAGATGTGAAGGGGGGCAGAGGACAGTACTGTGGGGGGAAGGATGTGAAGGGGGACAGAGGACAGTACTGTGGGGGAGGGATGTGAAGGGGGGCAGAGGACAGTATTGTGGGGGAGAGATGTGAAGAGGGGCAGAGGACAGTACTGTGGGGGAGGGATGTGAAGGGGGCAGAGGACAGTACTGGGGGAGAGAGATGTGAAGAGGGGCAGAGGACAGTACTGTGGGGGGAGGGATGTGAAGGGGCAGAGGACAGTACTGTGGGGGAGGGATGTGAAGGGGGGCAGAGGAGAGTACTGTGGGGGAGGGATGTGAAGGAGATTCAGGACACAATTGTAAAGGGGGGTGGGGATGATGTGCAAGGGTCCTGAGAGCACTACTGTGAACGGAAATTGATGTGGAGTGGGGAAAAAGAAATGCGGCTTGGACCTCTGCTGAAAGAAAGTTTTACTAGTTGGACCAACGTGAACTTTTTTCAATCCCCCCGGTTTAGTGCAACGGAGAAGCCTTCAGAGTGGATGGAGCGGCACCACACGGCGTGCATTGTCCCATATCTGGAGCGGCACCACACGGCGTGCATTGTCCCGTATTGGGCACAGCACCACACGGTGTGCATTGTCCTGTATTGGGCACGACACCACATTGTCCCGTATCGCAGTAACCTGTTCCCACAATGCATTGGGCTGAACGGGCCGAGGATCTTTTACAGCACTTGTGCATTGTTTGCTCATCGATTGTTTCTAAAATATGATCTGCATTGTAGATAAAAGCACCTTGCCGGTCACATCTCCAGCTTAGATGGTCCTTCCATCCCTCTCATTTGTCAGATGAATGTGCAGATGTGAAAACACTCTTTATTTATCAGGGGGATGGGAAGATTTATGTTTGGAGAGGAAATTCTCTGCACATACTTTCTGTGTTTGGCTGAAATCCTTGACTAACCAGACACAGAACATTTAAGAAGAGAATTAATAGACGAGCCGCTTCCATATGGCCTCCCTCAGGTTTCACTTACATATCATATACCATTCTGACATCCGAGGATCCGAGCTTAGAAAGTGACGATCAAAAATGATGGATGATATACAGACAGATGGATGGGTAGGAAGATGGATGGATACATAGGCAGGCACCTTATTGTGTTGGTGTATTATATATTAATGGTTGGCAGTGCAGGGGTTAATGTGCTGTGGTGTATCAACCCTTTGTGGTCTGTAGTGCTTCCTGTGATAGGGCTGTGTAGCAATAAGGGGTAGGGCCAGTCAGAGCTGCTGTTAGAAACCATGGGACCCCCATACAGACAACCTGACAAGGGGCCCCATACAGACAACCTGACACTGGGCCCCATACAGACAACCTGACACTGGGCCTCATACAGCCCACTTGACACTGGGCCCCATACAGACAACCCGACAAGGGGCCCCGTACAGACAACCTTACAAGGGGCCCCGTACAGACAACCTTACAAGGGGCCCTATACAGACAACCTGACACGAGGCCCCATACAGACAACCTGACACGAGGCCCCATACAGACAACCTGACACGAGGCCCCATACAGACAACCTGACACGAGGCCCCATACAGACAACCTGACACGGGGCCCCATACAGACAACCTGACAAGGGGCCCCATACAGACAACCTGACAAGGGACCCCATACAGACAACCTGACACTGGGCCCCATATAGACAACCTGACACGGGGCCCCCTACAGACAACCTGACAAGGGGCCCCATGTAGACAACCTGACATGGGGCCCCATACAGACAACCTGAGATGGGGCCCCATACAGAAAACCTGACATGGGGCCCCACACAGACAACCTGACATGGGGCCCCATGCAGACAACCTGACATGGGGCCCCATGCAATGCTTCAGTTTTGAATGAACACAGTTGAGTGATCAGTACCACTCACTCATTAAGTTCATTCAGGAAAGAAAAGGTTTAGTAAATATGACATATTTACTGGACCCTTCCCCCACTCTCAATCTTGAAGGATCCTATTCTGTGCTTGCAGCTGCCGGCAGGAAGGAGAGGAGGGAAGCCAGCAGCACTGCAGGGGGGGGGTCACACAGGGGGCCTGGGCAGCAGGGGGACACATATGGTGCACAGGGAGGGAGGGTGATTGGTGTTGGGGGACGATCCTTTGTATGGCTCACTCTGCAGCAGCTGAAAGCCAACAGGGAGGGAAAGAAGAAGAAGCCGGCTTTCAGCTGCTGCACAGAGAGCCATACAGGGGATCAGTTCCAGTAATTGCCACCCCCCCTCCAATCACTCTCCCTGCCCACATCTGATTCACTCTGCTGCCCAGGCCCCCCAGTGTGCCCCCCTTCCACCCCTGCAGTGCTGCAGAGTGAGCCATACAGGGAATCTGGCCAGTAATTGCCCCCCCTGCCACACCGATCACCCTTCCTGCCCACTTTTGATTCACCCTGCTGCCTGGGCCCCCCTTCTGGCCTGGGCCCCATACAGGAGGACTGGTGGTACCCCCTTATCCCCGGCCCTGGGGCCAGTGGATTGTTGCTGATTGCAGAAGTTGGATAAACCATACACAGGGGTACAGCGTTGCACCAAGAGTGGGGCTACCCCTTAGCAAGACCCTGAAATGGGACTGAAAAGTCGGAACAGAAATTCTGTTTGGGAACTTGCACAGACTAAGGGTACGAGCACCACAGCAAACCTAGCATAGTAGCAGCATAAGATTTCTATAAAGGAGAGGAGGAGTACTGCCGTGTTTGCTAACATGTTGCCTTGCCTACGGTATGTAACAATAATAATAATACGTTTTATTTATAGGCGCCTTTCCGAACACCATCACCTTACAAAGATAACAACAAAGCAAAAAAGTAAACAAATAAAATAAATTACATAATCATTACATTACAAAAACAAAACAATGAAGTCAGACAGAGTGTGCTACTTTAAAAAAATACGTTTTAAAACTTAATTTGAAGATGGGTAGAAACTCAATATTGCAGAAGTCAGGGGTGTTCCAATGTCGGAGGGGCTGAGCAGTTAATGGCTCTCAATCCCACAGTGGTCAGGTGGGAGGATGGAACATTGAGATAAATGGAAGAAGAAGACCTGAAAATACGGGAGGGTCCATTGATATGCAGGAGTTCAGAAAGATATAGAGAAGTGAGGTTATGGTAAGTAACAAAATCTTAAAAAGGTGGCATAAAAGACGCAAATTGAAAGCATATTGCACAAAGTTTAGGCGAGTCTTTGAGAGTTTAGGAGCATTTCGTTTAGAGGCAATTTTTGCACTACACGCCCCTCTGCAAAAGCCAGGAAATTATATACACTGACAACACACCTTTTTTTTTTACTAAAAAAACGTTGAAACTTGATGTTCCGAAGAGATAAGAGGAGTTTAGGAGAGACTAACGTTTTTACAGCTCCTAAACTTCTCCAGAAAATGCAATAGAGAAGGGTTTTTTTTTCCTGCCGCTGAACGTCCCTGAAAGAAAACGCCTGTAGTAGTCATAATGTGCAAAGACACATAGAACACAATGGAGAGCTTCTAGAGGCAGGTGAAAAAAACGTCAAACGCCTGTAGAATCAACGTTTTTTAAGTCCAGTGTGCATGGAACCTCAAGGAGGGGGTCCTAGTGATGATGCAAGTAGCAGAGTTCTGAACCAGTTGCAGTTTTTCGGAGGGACTATAGGGAGACCAAAAAGAAGGGAATTGCAGTAATATATGCGGGAATTGACCAGATTACGAATGAGAATGGCAGTGCTGTTGGGTGTGAGAAATGGACGGAGAAGATTGATTTTACGTAGATGAAAATATGCTGACGGAGGAACATTACTAATGTAACAATTTGGAGAAATGAGATGTAATGGATGAGATATGATGGAATTGTTGATTAAAGTGGTTGTACACCCTGTACACCCTGTACAACCACTTTTACCTACAGGTAAGCCTATATTAAGGCTTACCTGTAGGTGCTGGAAATATTTCCTAAACCGTGGACAAGTCCGCCCGACTAGTTTCGTCACTGGGGTACCAGGACGACATCAATCTGTGACAAAACTTGTCGGGCGGACGACATGCTGACGTCATCGTGACATATGAAGTCCCGGAAGCGCGGGCATTTTTAAGCTATCTGTACCGGCTGGTATATCTTTTTACATGCAAGGGAGATTTTCTCCCCCTTTTTAAAGCAATTTAATTACGAATAAATGTGTTGGATCTTACACTATGTGGAGCATATTTTTCCGAGTGGGATTTCCATGAGACTATGAAGACGAGGGATTCAGGAAAGAGAGTGTGTACAGGAGTTTGGTGTACCGAGCAGCCCAAAGGCCCTGGCAGGGTAAAACAGCCACAGGCGTTTTGACCTCCTGCAGGTCAGATCTATCTCCTTCCTTTGGTGATGGTCACATGCGGTGTTGTTATCATATGGGACTTAAAATAACTGGAATATCCTGTGAAGTGTAATTTGAGAATCTTAATATGTGAGGCTTCTATCTTTGCACCATCTTAATCCGGCACCTGCCTCCCTTTACCTCACAAGACTGTTAAATTGGATGCTCACCCTCCTTGTGAAAATATACTGTCTAATGAGGATTTTTAAAAGTGTATTTATCAATACATTTGCAAGTGTATTTATCAATATTATATAAACATGCGTATGAATAGTATGTTTTACTAAGTGACACTTAGGGTTTACTTCCTCTTTAATCTCCTTCTACATAGGTAAACCAAGTTCTGATTTAGTAACAATGACTGGTTTGACTTACTTGTGAGAAAAGAGTGAGACTGTGCTACTATAGTGAATAGGAATGGGGAATGGAGTGCAAACCTTCACGTTAACCTTCCGGGAGATGGAGAGTAAGAAGATAAAGAAAGGAGGAGGAGCCGCCAGTTTGGGAGAGGAGGTGGTGATGGCAGGTGATGGAGTTTCTGTCAGGGAAGTAACCTGGTGGCTGTATGGGTTGCCCATTTAAGCAGCTGGGTCTCTGTATTAGGGCCCACTGCATAACAGAACCCTTGTAGGGACTGGCCTGGATCAGGCCTTTGGGCTAAAGAAAGTAAAGTGTATTGTGTAGTGTGTGTAGAAGATCTGATGGAGGAAACACCTGGCTGAAAGAAAGTCACAGCAAGCACGTATGAGGACACCAGTATACATACCTTTAACCTCCAAACTTAGTTTGGTGTCCTCTGTTCCCCCAAGTTCATCCTTTTTAGGGAAACACACATTTATTCCAGCTTTTATCCCCGCAGAGAGATTTTCATGGTGTCATACCAACTCCCTTACCACTTTGGTGGACATCCAAATAGGAGGAATATTTGCTACCTTTGATCTCCTACGCACAGAGAAACAAATTCCGCTTTGGGAGTTCTACCACTACTATTAGGCACTTCTATACCTCCCTGTTTTCAGATGATGGTGCCTCAATCTACCTTCGTCAAATTTTATTGTGGCGGAGGTACATCGACGATGTGCTGGTCATCTGGACAGGAACATTAAATGAACTCTCTGAGTTTATGACATTCATTTGAGTTAATCAATTTAACTTGAAATTTTCTATGCAATGGGATGTATCTAGCGTCCCTTTTTTGGATCTATGGCTGTTTCTAAATCCTGATGGATCTATATATAGCACTTTGTACCGTAAAGTAACTGCCGGTAACGCCATTTTGCATTACTCTAGTGCCCATCCTCATTCTCTGGTATGTAGTATTCCATTCAGTCAGTACCTCAGGCTACATCGAAACTGCACCTGAGAAGAGGATTTCAAAATTGAAGCTAAAGCCCTTTTTGGGGGGTTGTCAACTAGGGGCTACAGTAAGAAAAGTCCTGAAAAGGGCATATCAGTGAGCAAGGATTAATCAACGAGAACAACTTATCTTTAAACCCAGGGCCCAGAACAGTAACTCTACCACCAAGTTAATCACAACTTTTAGTGCCCACCAGGATCAGTTACGTGCATTACTAGCCCATAATTGGCACTTCCTTGCAGAGGACCCCATAATTTCTAAATACATATCAGACAGTCCTGAGATAGTCTACAGGAAATCTCGTTCTGTAAAAGATAGCTTGGTGCATAGCCACTACTTGCCTGCAGAAGTGCTGGAGGGAGCAGTGGGTGGTAAAGGCACATATAGATGTGGTAGCTGTGACCAATGCCCCTGGATTAGGGAGGGTGATGGCTGCCCACTACCTAGAGGCGGTTATCTCAAATCCAGGACATATGCTGACTATCGCACCATAGGGGTGGTTTATTTGGCTACGTGTATTTGTGGCACTTTTTGCTAGTATCTGTTTATACCCTTGCCGGAATTTTAGACTAAGTCACATGGGACTCCCATGTTTAAAAATCAATAATAATGTAACTTCCGCAAACCTACTACTATTATTCTTTTAGAAACAAAGGCAAAAAAGTCTTGCGAGTCACAATAATCCAATGCTCAGTGTGCACAAAACATAAAAATAAATATCTAGCAGCAAACGCAGTTCTTGTATTCATGACCGTGCAGATAAATATAAATAAAAATTGGCGCTGCGCTTCATTATATATCATAAAAAATAATACCCAAAATCACATGAAATAAAAATTTATTTATATTTATATTTACTATCATTCTTTGCTTTGTTTTTAGCGTTTGTGATTTCTTTGTGTGAGATATATGTTTTTAATACTACTAATAATTCTGTTAATGTTGCTCGTTGTGACTGTTATGCGTCATCGGGAGTGGGCTGGTCCTCATCTGGTATGGTTAGTTGGTGTGGCGTTCGGGTGCCCCTTGTGGACGAGGAGGTTCCCTTCTCCTCGGCACCCATTTGCCTATATCATCTTGGCGGATGGGTGGCGCTATGTGCATAGCTCTCTGACCGCAGTCTATGATGCGGCTGATGGCTTGGCGCCTGCATTCTTTACAGGGGCACCCGCGCCGGAATTGGCGTCGGTGAGCCGTTTCCGGTTCAGTAATTTCTGGCAGGATCGTGTCCTATAAAGGCAGAAGTAACAGTCAGAGGTAGTGGGATGCATACCAGGGTGACGGCGAGGCACAGATCTGAGATTGAGGAATACTTGAACGTTGTTCATCGATATTATTATGCAGCGTATCACTGCCATACCGAGGTAACTAGCATTGGACCCTAACCACTCCTTATAATCACACTTAGGCATTTAAGATATTGGCCCTTGCTGACCTTAGGTGGACCCTTCCAGCGCTTGGCGGGCTGCATTTCTATGGCCGCTCTAGCTACTGGATGTTTAATTTAGTCTACAAGATCTTGTCAGGCTTGTCATTTTAGCTTATTTTGTCATTTTAGCTTGGAAACTGCATTTATGCAAGAATACACAAGAAAACTGCTTGCACAGCACTATACTCTCTCTCTCTCTCTCATATATATATATATATATATATATATATATATATATATATAGTTGTGAATTGGTTTGTCCTTTCCTGTTCCATGTTCCATGTTCTGTAGGCCATGGGACAGAATACATGACTATGACTTATAGCTACATAGTCTGTTGACTCTTGTAACCTTATAATGAATGTGTCTTAGGGGTCACAGACCTGTATAACCATATATTGCTGACTTGTATAACCATATATTTTATATCAATACATTCATTTACTAACCACTCCCCCTTCCCTCTTCTGATTGGTAAGCTGAACCTTATATAAGCTGTAGCAAACCTAATAAAGGCAGACATCTTTTGAACTCACCTCTTGTTTCACGTGTTCATTGAGGTGTCTCACGGTACCGGGGGCTTCAGTGGTCTCATGTTTTAACCCATGGGTGGTCCGTCACGTACCTGAAGTACCTGCATACCTTTCAGTTAGTAGGCTGTATTGATAGCTCCATTTGGTTATGCCTGTGGCCTGGAGATGTATATCCACACTATTGGGTAGTCACCTTTGGCCACTTATTATGGCGGCTCTCGGTGTATCCGGTGGCAGGATATTTTGGTTTGTATATATGGAGATGCTTAATAATTAACTTATTGCCCTGCCCCCTTGTTTTCTCCCCTTCCTCTTCCTCTTCGTCTTCTCTATGCTCTTTTTTTCTCTCTCTTCTTTCCCTTTGTCTTTCTTTTTTCTTTCTATGTCACTTATTATCAAATGTGGATATAGTAGATTTTATGTCCCTACATATATGATGATGTGAGGGATCTTGCATCTGAATATATATGTTTGGTCCTATAGATAATCATTGGTTTAATACTATCCTGCTGTGGATACGATCCGATGCCCACCAGATCGTTGCGGTGACTCTGACGTCACTGTTTAATTACTGAATGAGGGTCCGTTCCCTCTATTTTGATGATGCAGTCAGTACAGACTTAATGTCATAGAATTTGGTGAGCACTGATATTAACGTTGAACAAATTTTGTATATATGATGAGTAAATTCATTGTAATTGATACTAAAGTTATCTTTTTGTAACTTAAATATTGATATAGATGCATGTTGAGCTGCCCAGAAGAAGCAGACAAGAAGTCTGTGAAACGCATCTCTCAATCTTTTATGGATTGAGTATAATTTTTGGTCAACTTTGTATATGGCCTAATGCTACCATTGATTAAATTTGTATATTGTGTATACTTTGTAATAAATTCATATTTTATTATAATCCATTGTGTATGTGCTTACCTCAGAGACAGTGACATATCCGGGAAAGTCCCATCACCTCAATATATATATATATATATATATATATATATATATATATATATATATATATATATATATATTCTATACCTCCCATCATGGTCCTTTCCCAACCTCCCCAACTACATTCTGTGAAAGGCTTTGCCGTGACTCTCCCAGAGATCAAGGTCTCATCTCAGACCTCTATAAATCAGCTATCGCTTCCAATTTTACTACTACGCTCCCTTATATGAGCAAGTGGGGGGCTGACTGTGATACACAATTTGCTGCAGAGGACTGGAATATTATGCTGGATAATTTGTGGAAATGTTCTAAATCTCTTGCAATTAGAGAGACCGCATTTAAAGTACTGACCAGGTGGTATTGCGCCCCCTCTAAACTCCAAGCTATCTTTCCTGGAACCTCTGGTCTCTGTTTTCCTGGTTGTCAAATTATAGGTTCCTTCAAACATACCTTCTGGGAATGCGGGCAACTTTCTTTAGTGTGGAGCAAGATATTCGCTGTAGCCTCAATTTAAATCTTACAATGCCAATGTGCCTCATTGGTGCCCCAATGCCAGATGGCTTCCTTCTGGGATGACAGCCATGCAGACCAATTTGAGATACTCTATATCCTCTTTTGTATATTGTCATGATATTATGTATTTGATATACTTTAATAAATAGTTTGTAAACAACAAATAAATAAATACCTTTAACCCGGCTTGGGGTTACTTCCAGAAAACAGACACAAAACAGTTTAGTGGCAGGGAAATTCCTGTATTAACTTGGGTTAAACTCAATGCAGGTTGCAAGTACATTTGAACACAGTCTGCTAGACAGAGCTATAGCTGTGCCAAAGTAACTTAGAATCAGGTTCCATATCACTAAACTGGAATCAATACATGAATCAGCAGATTCAGCAATAAACAGTTCATAAAACATTACATTGCTCTACATTACTCTAATGGAATGGCTACGGTATGATACAGCATACCCGGAGAGGTAACTAAGCAAGGGGCAAGGGTCTCTGGGTAGCAATGGTAAAGAGAAATCTTTAGTCCTGACTCTTCGGCCAGCTAGAGTTGGGGCCTGATTACCATTGGTGCGCTTGAGGACAGTCAATAAAGCCTGCAAGCAGTACTAAAGCTATGAAGTGGTTGAGTAGTGAGATCCTAAAGGCTCAGTCTCTAATGGTTCCAACAAGTCATGGTCTTAAGGTCCTCTCACCAGAGCCAGTGTGACACTGCACTCAAAGACCATGGGGGATCGTGACCAGATTTAGCAGGGCTCCCGTGGTCTTTGAGCACAGTGAGGAGCAGAAACATAAGACCAGTTGGAGAACTTCACTTGTGCCCACCATCAGACATGCCTGCCTTTCTCTCTTTTTACATGTGAGTTGCCCATTGGCTTTTTAAAAAAAGTGCCCCCCCCATGTTCCTTTTCCATATTGACAGAGCTTGCTTCACTCTATAAAGCTGTTTTCTCTTTCTGCTATGAAAGCTTTGTACTATTATATACTTTAATACATGTGGACTTTTTTAACTTTGAATATTGGTAGTACACATGTCCTCCAGCGCCATTTATATCTATTTTAAGCAGAACTAAACCCTGCCTTGGCAAAAATGATGTCATACATCCCAGGAGTCTTCATGGGTTGAGTGGCTTTCTCAGCTAAGCACACCCTCCTGCCTGCATGACTCAGGGCTAAGGGCAGATGGATTCCAAGAAAGTACATGCTACATACATTCCTCTGCCCTTACTAGGGATTTCTCAACAAAATAAAGCATGGAGACATGGATATATTGGGAGGGGGGGGGGGGTTGAGGCATTGCTTTGCTTGAAAATTTATTAAATAGCCTTTTTAGTGTGTGTTGCTCAGATACAGTTTAATTCCACTTTCACCTCATACACTAAGATCTGGAAAACATGCCGCTTTAATGTATTTTTGGTTCTCCTGGGCTTGGGCCCCAAGAGATTGAATGCTTCAGAAGGCAAGGAGGCTCCTGAAGTTGTTGGCTTTTTGAGAGTAGACTAATCAGCCTTCTGCTGTCACCCCATTGGACTAAGATCTGGGAAAAAATTTGCCTTGCAAAGTGCAACTTCCCTTACAGAGTGAACAGTCTATTTGTCTTTAGTAAACCACCCCCAATGTCAGCTATTCTCTGATGTTGTGTTAGCCATTACGTGGTTTGTTTGAAGAACATTGCTCTGTGAGATTACTACACATTCAGGGGCTCAAATATCTGTGCCATGGTCCACACTGACATTCCAGGACACATCAATTCCTAACACAGGAAGATGTCCGCGTCTGGAATACGTCCCGATTGACGGTCAATCTGGGCATGGTTGGCACTAATGATTTTGGCATCCGGTTTGCCTGGTAACCAAGGCTTGTGGGCTTTTTCCATGAAATAATCATTTTCAGTCAATTATAAGCTAGACTGGAGCCAGAGCTGTGACCTGGAAATGAAAGTCGCTCATCCAGAGCTGGACCCTCCGGAGTGGGATCTGCTGTCCTCCTCTTCACACTAATCTTCCCACTAATGGCTGTTGTTTTGTATGTGGTCTATAGAGAGATGAAGGACAGCAGATCGGTGGCACAGTGACATCTTTCTAAGAGAAGTTTTATGTCTCAGATTTCATCAATTATTCTGCTAGGAGGTCACAGATGATGAGAAATAACACCATGGAATGTACAGTATCAGTTAAATAGAAAGACATTGTTACATTATATCCTTTCTGCAGTTCATACTTAGAAAGGAATTCATGGACTGAATATTATCATTATATTTCACATGAATTTAGTTTATATTTTCCTCCACATTTAGATGTACAGTATCTCACAAAAGTGCGTACACCCCTCACATTTTTGTAAATATTTTATTCTATCTTTTCATATGGCAAAACTAGGGATGAACCAGCAAATCGAGTCATTCATAAGTTGTGATCGGGTGTTAGTTTGTTCTAAAATGAACCGAACATATGAGGCGTTCGTGGGAAATTCGAGCGCCGGGGAATGCCCCATAATGCAGTGTATTTGATATATATATATACAGTCAGTCTAGTGTATATATATATATATATATATATATATATATATATATATATACTCTGCATTTACCAACAAAAACGTTATATTCAGTGTTTACTCTATATTCAGTCAGTGCAGGCAGTGTATTAATATATATACAGTCCAGTATATATAGATATACTCTGCATCCAGTGTAGCCTATATCTACAGTGCATTCCGTGGTATACTGTTTCTAATACACTTCAGGCGGTTTATTAATATATATATATATATATATATATATATATATATATACAGTTGTGCTCATAAGTTTACATACCCTGGCAGAATTTATGATTTCTTGGCCATTTTTCAGAGAATATGAATTCTAACAAAAACTTTTCTTTCACTCATGGTTAGTGTTTGGCTGAAGCCATTTATTATCAATCAGCTGTGTTTACTCTTTTTAAATCATAATCACAACAGAAACTACCCAAATGACCTTGAACAAAAGTGTACCCTGGTGATTTTGGCCTGATAACATGCACACAAGTTGACCCAAAGGGGTTTAAATGGCTATTAAAGGTAACCATCCTCACCTGTGATCTGTTTGCTTGTAATTAGTGTGTGTATAAAAGGTCAATGTTTTTCTGTACTCCTGACAGACCCTTGCATCTTTAATCCAGTGCTGAACTGACGTTTCTGGATTCTGAGTCATGGGTAATGCAATAGAATTGTCAAAGGATTGGCGGGAAAAGGTAGTTGAACTGTATAAAACAGGAAAGGGATATAAAAAGATATACAAGGAATTGAGAATGCCAATCTGCAGTGCAATCAAGAAGTGGAAAATGAGGGGTTCTGTTGAAACCAAACCACGGTCAGGTAGACCAACTAAAATTTCAGCCCCAACTGCCAGGAAAATTGTTCGGGATGCAAAGAAAAACCCACAAATAACTTCAGGTGAAATACAGGACTCTCTGAAAACATGTGGTGGGGCTGTTTCAAGATGCACAATAAGAAGGCACTTGAAGAAAGATGGGCTGCATGGTCGAGAAGAAAGCCATTACTATGCAAATGCCACAAATTATCCCGCTTACAATACGCCAAACAGCACAGAGACAAGCCTCAAACCTTCTGGCACAAAGTAATTTGTAGTGATGAGACCAAAATTGAGCTTTTTGGCCACAATCATAAAGGCTTCTTTACAGAGGAGTCAGTAAGGCCTATGATGAAAGGTACACCATTCCTACTGTGAAACACGGAGGTGGATCGCTGATGTTTTGGGGATGTGTGAGCTGCAAAGGCACAGGAAATTTGCTCAAAATTGGAAGCTGTTCATAGGACGCACTTTGACATTCCAACATGACAATGATCCAAAACACAAGGCCAAGTCAACCTGTCATTGGCTACAGCAGAATAAAGTGAAGGTTCTGGAGTGGCCATCTCAGTCTCCTGACCTCAATATCATTGAGCCAGTCTGGGGAGATCTCAAAATGTGCAGTTCATGCAAGACAGCCTGAGAATTTACAGGATGGAGGCTGGAGGCTTTTTGCCAAGAGGAATGGGCAGCTTTACCATCTAAGATAAAGAGCCTCATCCACAAATACCACACAAGACTTCAAGCTGTCATTGATGTTAAAGGGGGCAATACACAGTATTAAGAACCGGGGTATGTAAAGTTTTGATCACGGTCATTTGGGTAGTTTCTGTTGTGATTATGATTTAAAAAGAGTAAACACAGTTGATTGAGGTACGAATAGGGAGAATATGACAAAGAAGAAAGGTAAGGAAGCTCTGCAACAGGAGGGTACACACAGTAAAAAACAAAGGAAGTCAAGCAGCTAAACTAAAAAAATATGCGCACACAACGGTTAAAACCCCTCAAACCTCCTCACAAGTTAGAAATGGGGGGGGGCAGGATCAAGAAAAAAACCAGGGCCAGCAAAAAATGAATATAAGTACAGAAATACCATCAACAATGGAGGATTCAATAGTAGCCTTGGAAGGGGCTGCTAGGGGTGGAGAAGAACCCTCATTAAAGAAACTACTGCTGGCAGTGAATTTTTGCAAATCCTCTCTTTGTGAAACTTAAAGTAATAAGAAAATGTATAAGAGATACATTTTTTAAGACATGACTCACAGAAAGTTTGTGAATGAACGACGCCCTGGAAGGAAGAATGAGCTTGGTGGAGGGCGATCTAAACCCATTAAAACAGAAAGTGAAGATAATTAGTGATAAAATGAATGCATACGCTTTTAAAATGGAGGACATGGAGAACAGACTGCGTAGGAACAATGTGAGAATTTTGGGGCTACCCGAGCGGTGTGAGGGCTCCAACCCTAAAGGCTTTATAGAATAATGGCTGGTGGAAACTTTTGGGAAGGAGGTTTTTTCTCCTTTCTTTGCAATAGAGAGGTCACACAGAGTGCCATATAGAGTGCCACTCCCAGGGGGTCAGCCCAGATCATTTTTGGTGAAACTACTTTCAAAGTCTGTGGTCATTTTCGTTCATACAATGCCAGTGCTCGGATGGCTGACATTCAAAGGGAATGCTACCTGCCCATCAACAGCCTCATTTGTGACATGCCCACCAGGTGGAAGTCAATGTTGGCAATGCTGCAGCAGCTGCACACACAGCAGAGGGCCATCAAAGAGTACTTGTGTGAGTATGGCACCGGGACAGGGTCAGGGGAGCTTGGCTTCTTTGTGCCATGCCGGTGGCTACTGATCAAGGATGCATGCACTGTCCTGTCACCATTTGAGGAGTCCACAAGGAAGGTAGCAGCGACAATGCATGCATCAGTGACACTGTCCCACTAGTCTTCCTGTTGGAGCACACGCTTCGTGGAATCATGGACAGGGCACTTGAGGCAGAACAGCAGGAGGAAGAGGAGGACTTCCTTTCCTCTCAAGGCCCCCTTTATCCAGATAGCATTCCTGTGGGCCTGCCAAACACACAGGAAGAAGAGGAGGAGGAGGAGGATGATTGTGTCAGCGAGAAAGTAGAGGATAACACTTAGCAGCAGTCTTCAAGGGATGGTTTTCAGTCCCCAGAAACCCAAGGAGTTGTACGTGGCTGGGAGGAGGTAGTTACGGATAATGCGATCCTTAGTGACCCAGAGGACTCAGAATCGAATGCCTCTGCAAACTTACGCTGCATGGCCTCCCTGATTCTGCAAAGCCTGTGAAAGGACCCTAGGATTTGTGGTACCAAGAGGGATCATTACTGGCTGGAAACCCTTCTTGATCCACATTAAAGTAAAGTGGCAGAACTCATCCTGCTTTCGCAGAGGGAGCAGAGGATGAAACATCTTCAGGAGAACTTGAAGAAAGGTTTGTGTAACGCATTTCCAGACCCTGGGAGGTTACCATTTCCTGGTGCTGGACAACATGTTGCAGAGGCTTCGTTAAGTCAGAGGAAGAGCGGTGGAGAAGGTGGCTGGCTTACTGATGCCTTTAAACAAATTTTCAGTCCTCAGCGCCAAGGTCTGATCAGTTCAAGCAACCATCGACCAGCGTCTGCATTATATGGTGCAGAAATATCTAGGGGCAAGAGCAGACTTGGAGACCTTTCCAACAGAGCATCCACTGGGTTACTGAGTCTTGAGGATGGACCACTGGCCAGAACTTGCTCAATATGCAATTGAGCTACTGGTCTGTTCTGCATCCAGCGTGCTTTCTAAATGCACATTCAGTGCTGCTGGAGGGTTTGCAATGGATCAAAGAGTGTGCCTGTCCACAGACTCTGTTGATAGGCTCACATTCATAAAAATGAATCAGTCTTGGATCAGCAGCTATCAAGCACCCGATACTGATGTAACTGATTGAATTTGCTATGGATCTGGGATCCCTTGAAGACTGCCTATGCTGACTATCCTATTCCTCCTCAACCTTGATTATGCTAGCTTCCAATAATATTTTTGGTTTACCCAAAGCCCAATTTTTCTGCCCCTGTTTAACAGGGTGTAACAAAACGTCCCACACTCCCCTTGAGTGCTTCCGTCAGTATACTGCTTCCTAAGTCCTGGAACACAAGTCCAATGGATCTGACTATAGGAACCCCCAAGAACCAGGCAACACCAGTCTTGGAGTACATCATTAATAGCCTTTTATTTGAGATCTCACATAAATATATACAGCAGGATGACTAAAACCTAACCTATTTAACATGAGCTAATTATTTAATCCTTTAGACAGCCTAGGTGACTAAGAGACATGACCTTTGGGGCAGACTTGTGGTCACCGAGCTTCACACAGTAGTATAAACACAATAGCAGGAGCTAATTACAATTAACAATACAAACAGTGACCCCCCCCTCCTCAGCCTAGTAGGCAACAAACTATAGTATGAGTAGACTGTCCGACTCCTACCCAGTTCTAGAGGCCAATGTTATCAGCTCTCTCAACTAACATGTGGCGTTCAGAATCAAAAAAAACAAGAATAGTCTTTACATATATCCTGGGAGATATTGTGGATAAATATTACTGTCCCATTTTAAGCAATCCAAGACATACCCTCCCAGTCAGCATTTCCAATATGGCATACACAGGGTTCCCAGAGTCTGTGTGTCCTGGGGGACAAGGACCCGAATCCAAAGTAACACCACCTCAAGGGTCCCTAGGCATGCAGCTCACAAAGTGCACCATTCCACCAAATGCCAGGGCCCATAATCGGTAGGCAAGAGGCTGGCATTTAGTCCCCTCCAAAAGCCTCTGTCCCAGGTGAGTCTGTGACACAGGGGCATGTCATTAAAATTTTTGATATAATATTTCACACCAGGGCCCATTCCTGTGCCCAACAAGAGTATCTGTGAGGGGTTACAGTGTTGTGGCACCACCACCACCCAAGGCCCAATTTTTCTGCAGAGTATATAGGGCAGTCGGTATAGTATATATACTGCTGTTCAGAGTATATAGTGCCTGGGGGACCCCCACGCCTTTTTTTTTTTACATTTTGGTGCGGAGTTCCCCTTAATATCCATACCAGACCTAAAGGGCCTGGTATGGATTTTGGGGGGCATCCACACCATTGTTTTTGGTATTTTTGGTGCGGGGTTCCCCTTAATATTCATACCAGACCCAAAGAGCCTGGTAATGGATTGGGGGGAACCCACGCCATTTTTTTCAATGATTTTTATTTATATTGGCCGGGATCCAACAATACATTACAGCCGCGAGCAGTTTTAAATGACATGTTTTCCTTTAGAAATGTAATTTTGCTGTGGTACTGTTATAAACATGGGAAAGATGTGCTACTTTACAGGCAGACTAAGGGGACCCCACAGGCACGATATTTAAAGGAATATTTAATTTTTATTGTTTCAATTTAAGCATTATTAAAATCACTGCTCCCGAAAAAAACCAGACATTTTTAAAACTTTTTTTATGGCAATATCTTGCATATAAGCCTTTAAAATTAGCACTTTTGATTTTTCATATCCGCGTCCCATAAACTTTAACAATGTTTGCATGTTCGCACAAATTTTTTGCCTGTTCACATGTTCTGCTGCAAACCGAACCAGGGGGAGTGTTCAGCTCATCCCTAGCGACCAGCCAGAAGACTACAACTTGCTTTGTTCACTGGTGAGCAGTCATGTTGGAACAGGAAGGGGTCATTCCCAAACAGTTCCCACAAAGTCGGGAGCATGAAATTGTCCAAAATGTCTTAAGACTTCCCTTCACTGGAACTAAGGGGCCAAGCCCAACCCCTGAAAAATAACCGCACACCATAACCCCCCTCTACTAAATGATTTGGACCAGTGCACAAAGAAAGGTCCATCCATAAAGACATGTATGAGCAAGTTTTGGGTGAAGGAACTTGACTGGCCTGCACAGAGTCCTGACCTCAACCTGATAGAACACCTTTGGGGTGAATTAGAGCGGAGACTGCCAGGTCTTCTCATCCAACATCAGTGCCTGACCTCACAAATGCTCTTCTGGAAGAATGGTCAAACATTCCCATAGACACACTCCTAAACCTTGTGGACGGCCTTCCCAGAAGAGTTGAAGCTGTTATAGCTGAAAAGGGCGGAGCCAACTCAACCCTACGGACTAAGACTGGGATGGTATTAAAGTTCTTGTGTATGTAAAGGCAGGTGTCCCAATACTTATGGTAATACAATGTATAAAAGAAAATGTCCAGAGCAATGATGTACAAGGGCCAGTTACACGCCTACAAAGTGAAATAAGGATACAAATATAAATGTTATCTATGTGCCGTAAACCTTGGAAACAGACTTAAGTGGCGCCTGCTCCCTGCAGCGTAGTCCCTACAGAAGGTGGGAAAAGTTGTAATAACAGTTGGGAAGCCGGTGATTCCAAACGCCAAAAAGTACTTAGCCTCTGACTGAGAGAACACATTTAGCCGTGTTTTAAACTTTTACCTTTTTCTAAAATGATTTTCTTTTTTCAGTTCTAATAATGATAATAATTTTGACAAATAAAAGGTCTTCCATCCTGAAAAGATCCAAGATGTCAGGCTTTTTTTTTTTTTAACAGCTCTTCTTTCTACTCAAAATATACAACTTAAAAATCGTGTTTGATGTTTTCGGCCTTCAGAAATATTTTTTTTTAATCTAATGAATTTAATTGTATTGGTCTGCAGAACCTCGGAATACATAATCCATCCTCAGTACTCCTCACAGCTGACAGTGGAACAGGTCACGATGACTTGGTGTAGCGCCACTGGATTCAATTGCCACCACTGTGCCATCAAACACAGCCACTGTGCCATCAATTGCCACCACTGTGCCATCAAACACAGCCACTGTGCCCATCAATTGCCACCACTGTGCCATCAAACGCAGCCACTGTTCCATCAATTGCCACCACTGTGCCATCAAACACAGCCACTGTGCCCATCAATTGCCACCACTGTGCCATCAAACACAGCCACTGTGCCCATCAATTGCCACCACTGTGCCATCAAACACAGCCACTGTGCCCATCAATTGCCACCACTGTGCCATCAAACGCAACCACTGTGCCATCAAATGCAGCCACTGTACCCCATAAAATGCAGCCACTGTGCCCATCATATGCCGCCACTGTGTCATCAAATGCAACCACTGTGCCATCAAACGCAGCCACTGTGCCCATCAATTGCCACCACTGTGCCATCAAACAGCCACTGTGCCATCAAATGCAGCCACTGTGCCCCATAAAATGCAGCCACTGTGCCCCATAAAATGCAGCCACTGTGCCCATCATATGCCACCACTGTGCCATCAAACACAGCCACTATGCCCATCAATTGCCACCACTGTGCCATCAAACGCAACCACTGTGCCATCAAATGCAGCCACTGTGCCCCATAAAATGCAGCCACTGTGCCCATCATATGCCGCCATTGTGCCATCAAACGCAACCACTGTGCCATCAAACACAGCCACTATGCCCATCAATTGCCACCACTGTGCCATCAAACGCAACCACTGTGCCATCAAATGCAGCCACTGTGCCCCATAAAATGCAGCCACTCTGCCCCAAAAAATGCAGCCACTGTGCCCCATAAAATGCAGCCACTGTGCCCATCATATGCCGCCATTGTGCCATCAAACGCAACCACTGTGCCATCAAACACAGCCACTATGCCCATCAATTGCCACCACTGTGCCATCAAACGCAACCACTGTGCCATCAAATGCAGTCACTGTGCCCCATAAAATGCAGCCACTCTGCCCCAAAAAATGCAGCCACTGTGCCCATCATATGCCGCCATTGTGCCATCAAATGCAGCCACTGTGCCCCATCAAACGCAGCCACTGTGCCCATCATATGCCGCCACTGCGCCCATCATATGTGGCCACTGTGCCATCAAATGCAACCACTGTGCCATCAAAATGCAGCCACTGCACCCCATAAAATGCAGCCACTGTGCCCATCAATTGCCGCCACTGTGCCCCATCAAATACAGCCACTGTGCCATATCAAATGCTGTCAGTGTGCCCCCCCCCCCACCGGCCCGCCATCTTCACTTACCTGTCTCGGTGGGACAGCTCCTCAATATCTTCTCCCATCCTCTCTTCCCGTCCTCTGCTATGATTGGACGCCTGGCGTCCAATAACAGCACCTGTCGTTTCAGCCAATCAGGTGACAGGTAACAGTTCCGAGCACCTGATTGGCGGAGAGGTGGTTTAGTGTTAGGAAAGCGAATATTCATTTGATTTTCTAACTTAGCTGAGGCTCTAATAGGCGTCAAAAAGGTGACCTGCGAGCGCCATGCTGGGCGCTCGCAGGTCACCTTTTTTTATGCCTATTAGAGCTTATGACTCTAATCAGGTGCTTCAAAACCAACCCCCGCCACTGTGATTCAGGCACCCTGCGGATGAATAGGGGGTGGCAGCGACGGCCATGGATAGATTCATCCAATGCATGAATCTATCTATTGGTGCTACAGGGTGGTGGCAGGAGAGAGGGGGCGGGGCCCATGCGCCCTCATGGACGCACCACCACTGATTAGGAGCTGGGTGCACGGTTTAGGTGGGTGGCGCCCCCTGCACCCCATATGGACGGGCCGCCACTGTTCAACTGGTTCTTCCCCAAAGCAGTGAAGGGGCCACCATTCTCATAGGCTACAGTCCATTCACTCCACCAACCAGAGACGGTTTTGCACTCATGTTTAAAAAATAATTTTAGGTCTGAAGATTTCACCACGCCCCCAAAACATGATATATTTTTCTGAAAGCAGACACCCTAGAGAATAAAATAGTGGAAGTTCCAATTTTTTATGTCACGTGATAAGGTCTAGGAAACGCAAACAAACACAATAAATTACCAAGATCTTTTGTAAAATATAAACGACGAGGTTGCACTGAGTAAATAGATGCCCAACACGCCAAACCTTCAATTTGCGTACGCCCGCGAAATAGCGACAAACTTCAGTACCCGATATTTTCTATAAAGGTCGCTTCAAAAGCTTCCTATAAGTCATCAGTTTAGTGTTATAGAGGGGGGGTCTGGTGTTAGAATTATCGCTCTTACTCCGGTGAGTGCGGCGATATATGACATGCGCATTACAATCAACGTTTCCATGCATAGGTGCCCCCCCCACGCATGCGTTTACATTCGTATGTGCGTATATGTTGGGGTGAGGGGCCTTTTTTTTGGTGGGGGGGAGATTTTATGTGCTTGGGGGTAACTTTATTTTTTTTTTTCAATTAAAACTTTTTTCCATCACAAAGATGACAAAGAGTCCCCTATGTGATGATGTTTTAGTGACAGGTTCTCTTTAAAGACACATACAGGGTCCAAAAGACCCCCAAAGTCTCCCCTGAGCTTCACTAAATGTATTGCAATGCAGATCGCACTACATTACATCCCTTCCCAGCTACAGTGCCTTGAAAAAGTATTCATACCCCTTGAAATTTCCCACATTTTGTCATGTTACAACCAAAAATATAAATGTATTTTATTGGGATTTTATGTGATAGACGAACACAAAGTGTCACATAATTGTGAAGTGGAAGGAAAATGATAAATGATACAAATAAATATGTGAAAAGTGTGTGTGTGTGTGTGGGGGGGGGGGGCATTTATATTCAGCCCCCTTTACTCTGATACCCCTAACTAAAATCTAGTGGAACCAATTGCCTTCAGAAGTTACCTAATTGGTAAATAGAGTCCATCTGTGTGTCATTTAATCTCAGTATAAGTACAGCTGTTCTATGAAGCCCTCAGAGGTTTGTTAGAGAACCTTACTGAACAAACAGCATCTTGAAGGCCAAGGAACACACCAGACAGGTCAGGGATAAAGTTGTGGAGAAGTATAAAGCAGGGTTAGGTTACAAAAAATAAATCTCCCAAGCTTTGATCATCTCACGGAGCTCTGTTCAATCCATCATCGGAAAATGGAAAGCGTATGGCACAACTGCAAACCTACCAAGACATGGCCGTCCACCTAAACTGACCGGCCGGACAAGGAGAACATTCATCAGAGAAGAGCCAAGAGGTCCATGGTAACTCTGGAGGAGCTGCAGAGATCCACAGCTCAGGTGGGAGAATCTGTCCACAGGACAACTATTAGTCGTGTTCTCCACAAATCTGCCCTTTATGGAAGAGTGACAAGAAGAAAGACATTGGTGAAAGAAAGTCATAAGAAGTCCTGTTTGTAGTTTGTGAGAAGCCATGTGGGGGACACAGCAAACATGTGGAAGAAGGTGCTCTGGTCAGATGAGACCAAAATTCAACTTTTTGGTCTAAAAGCAAAACGCTATGTGTGGGGGAAAACTAACACTGCACATCACCCTGAACACACCATCCCCACCGTGAAACATGGTGGCGGCAGCTTCATGTGGTGGGGATGCTTTTCTTCAGCAGGGACAGGGAAGCTGGTCAGAGTTGATGGGAAGATGGATGGAGCCAAATACAGGACAATCTTAGAAGAAAACCTATTAGAGTCTGCAAAAGACTTGAGACTGGGGCGGAGGTTCACCTTCCAGCAGGACAACGACCCGAAACATCCAGCCAGAGCTACAATGGAATGGTTTAGATCAAAGCATATTCATGTGTTAGAATGGGCCAGTCACAGTCCAGACCTAAATCACATTGAGAATCTGTGGCAAGACTTGAAAATTGCTGTTCACAGACGCTCTCCATCCAATCTGACAGAGCTTGAGCTATTTTACAAAGAAGAAGAATGGGCAAAAATGTCCCTCTCTAGATGTGCAAAGCTGGTAGAGACATCCCCAAAAAGACTTGCAGCTGTAATTGCAGAGAAAGGAGGTTCTACAAAGTATTGTGTTGGTCTATCACATAAAATCCCAATAAAATACATTTACGTTTTTGGTTGTAACATGACAAAATGTGGGAAATGTCAAGGGGTATGAATACTTTTTCAAGGCACTGTATACTAGCTGGGGAAAGTAACAGGGTGACCCAGAAGTGACGTCATACTCCAAAGATGCTGACTTGTAACAGGAGGACACAATTCACTAGGTGAGACTTTTTTGAAAAGTCTTTAAGCCAGGAATAAAGAGGAAGGTCAGAACTGAGATCCTGTAAGAGGCATCTTAGAATGCTACCATGCAGAACTCTTCATTGAGTTCTCAAGACCAGATCCTGAGGTGAAACTGCTTAGTTAGCTCCATGGGTAATCAGGACTAGGCCCCCCAGATCTGATACAGCTGGGATCTCGATGAGAATCAACAGACTCCAGCAGAGCTGCCTCAAATGGACAGCAGCCCCTGAGGCTGGAAACCTCTCCAGCAGGATGCTCCAGACCCCAGCCTATTTATGTTCCCCCCCAGCCACCTACTGGGCACTTCTTCCCAGGGATTGGCTGCAGCCTTAAATATTAAAGCTGCCCACTTGACTTTCCCAACTCTCTATGTTCTGGAAGCCTCCAGAATGCAGGGGGAAGCAATCAAACAGCCAAGAGAAATCAATAGCTGCTCCAATAATTACAGAGGAGCCAAAAGCAACATAGCAACATACCTAGTAGTAGGGTGCTACAATATGTATATTGTGGGAGGGAAACTGTGGGAGGGGCTCAGCAGGCTCCACATACTACAGGCTGTCTGAGGGGGGCAGAAACCTCACCTACTATGTAACTATGTAACCATATGACATTTTTATCATTTTTTTCACACAAATAGAACTTTCTTTTGGTGCTATTTAATCACCACTTGATTTTTTTTTATTGGTTTCTGTTATAAAATTTTGCAAACAAATAATCTTTCTTCATAAATTTCGGCCAAAATGTTTTCTGCTCCATTTCTTTGGTGAAAATAATCCAAATTAGTGTATATTATTTAGTGTGTAGGAAAGTTATAGAGTCCACAAAACTATGGGATATACAGTATCTGACAAAAGTAAGTACACCCCTCAGTCACATTTCTGTAAATCTTTTCTTCTATCTTTTCATGTGACAACACTGAAGAAATGACACTTGTCTACAATGTAAAGTAGTGAGTGTACAGCTTGTATAACAGTGTAAATTTGCTGTCCCCTCAAAATAACTGAACACACAGCCATTAATGTCTAAACTGCTGGCAACAAAAGTCAGTACACCCCTAAGTGAAAATCTCCAAATTGGGCCCAAAGTGTCAATATTTTGTGTGGCCACCATAATTTTCCAGCACTGCCTTAACCCTCTTGGGCATGGAGGTCACCAGAGCTTCACAGGTTGTCACTGGAGTCCTCTTCCCCTCCCCCATGATGACATCACGGAGCTGGTGGATGTTAGAGACCTTGCGCTCCTCCACCTTCCGTTTGAGGATGTCCCACAGATGATCAATAGGGTTTGGGCCCCCCCCCCTCCATTGCTTTGGGGGAGTTCCACTCTACTGCGCCATCCTTTCTTTGTGGTTTCCTCTATGTCCACCCCCTGGCCATATACCGTCCTCTTCTCTGCCTTCGAGGTCGATCAGGCAAGCATAATTCTTTGTTCACATATGTATGCACACATTAGTGTATATGTAGAATATTTGCAGATACAATGTAATAATTGAAAATATTTCTATTATATATGATTTTGCTATGTGTATAACTTTGTTTTTTTTTATAAATTTATAAACAGCACCCACCCAATCAGTCTTGAAGAAGCAAGTATAGCTTGCGAAACTCGTTGACGTTTTAGTATGGAGCAACACTTTAGCCGCCTTCCTGTGATCCACATTGACATTTGGTTCCACTATTGGACCTTCTACACTCCATGATACATTGCGGCTATTTTCCTCCATACAATGTGGTTGGGTATCTGTTGACTTCCTGTAGATGGAGGGTGTTCTTTTACAAAGGCGTCACTAGGGTGGGGCAGAGGGGGTCCTGGCCCCCCCAACATTATGCTGTGCCCCCCCCCAGTTAAAATTTTTTTTTTTACAAAAAGGCAATGTCTGTTTGCATTCATAGCGGATGTGCCGCATCTTACCCGGGCCGCCGCTGGAGTAACACAGTCTCTATTGAGAGGGAGAGAGTCCCCAGTCAGCTCCTGCGGGTGATTCCTCCCCCCTCCCTCTGCTCGCTGACACTGCATAATGCGAGCGCTCACACAACCACATCCGCCCGATCTGCTCCTTCACCTGCATCCTTATTGGCAGGGAGAAGAGCGAGTTGCAGGAAGGACTCCACCAGGACTCTCAGTTACTGAAAAAGCAAACTGATTTCTCCCGTCCTTAGGACAGGAGAACCAGCCTGTACATTCCAAGAGATGCCAGACCAGCACTGTCAATAGCAGGGGCAGGACAGCAAGAGGAGGCTGGGGAACCCCACAGTGGCAGAACACCAGGGCATGGTGGCAAAATACCACCAAAAGAAAGCTCTATTTGTGGGGAAAAAAAGAACGTCAATTTTGTTTGGGTACAACGTCGCACGGCCGCTCAATTGTCAGTTAAAGCGATGCAGTGCCAAAAAAATGGCCTTGTCATTAAGGGGGGGTAAAACCTTCCAGGGCTGAAGTTAAAAGCGCTTTACAAAATAGTACAGGTATGCTCGAACCCGCAACGCTCAGGTGTGAACGCAGCCTTGCAGCAGGTGAAAATAGACTAAAGAAAGGCAAAAATAAAACGAATGCCGCCATCACATCTAAGAATCGGGGGGAGGGGTGCAATATAGGAAACGTTTGTTTTCAGGTCTCTCGGTCGCTTTTCTCAGCTACAATGTAGCAAACAAATGTCATCCGTCTAAAATAAAGTTCCATTCAGTTCTGTTGGCGGCCGGGAAGGCGTTAGCCGGGCTCGGAGCCGCAGACCTTACCTTGAGTTTCAAAGCGCTTGGCACAGAAAAGAAAATCTGCCCGACGTCTATAAAGAAATGAGTACAAGACACGGATTGATAGGAGCTGTAAAGGTCATCGCTTCAGTTACTTTGTTGGCGGAGATTAAACCTCATCAAACCGCTTCCCCGGCAGAATCCATTACCGCCAGGACTCGCCCCGCTCGCCCCTCTCGCCCCGCAACGTCGGTTGCCACTAG
Source organism: Lithobates clamitans (assembly GCA_037952925.1). NCBI lineage: Eukaryota > Metazoa > Chordata > Amphibia > Anura > Ranidae > Lithobates > Lithobates clamitans. The sequence goes on along the minus strand of JBBGZY010000822.1, from coordinate 850,910 downwards.
ACATGCGCACAACAACAAAAAAAAACAACATTTTGTTCAGCTTCTTTTCGATTCCGTTGATTAAAAACGATTCATAATTTGGTAAGGCGCGAGTTTTCATATTCGGACTCGTTCGTATTTTCGTAACGGTTATATTTTCGTTGATTCAAAATGATTTGTAATTCCGTTAGTCTAATTTTCCTTGAATCGAAATAGATAATAATTTCCGTTTATTCGGTACACTACTCGTCATTTAGTATTTGTTACTTTTGTGAGATCGCCCTTTTCATCGATTCGTACTTTTGTTACATTGTTTTGTTTATTCGTAATCGGAAGACATTTCGTAATTTTACATAATGTAAATGTACTAATGTCTACTGCCGTGCTTCGAACGGATTCGTACTTTCGTAAAATACATTGCGGTCGTTCGTAATGATTCGGAGTCTCGTATCTTAGTTTCGTTTTCGGCACGCGGCTATAGTCTCCGCCCCCTGCACGCCATTTTGAGAGGGTGTACAGTGGTGTGGGTGAGGGAGGAGCAGAGAGCAGATGAAATAAAAAAAAGTAGATTAACCGCTTCATCCCTGTAAGATTGTACCCCCTTCCTGACCAGAGCACTTTGTGCGATACGGCACTGCGTCTTTTTAACTGACAATTGCGCGGTCGTGCGGCGCTGCACCCAAACAAAATTGACGTCCTTTTTTTCCCCACATATAGAGCTTTCTTTTGGTGGTATTTGATCACCTCTGCAGTTTTGTAGTTTTATACTGACCTATAATGAGAAATTAAAATAACATTCAGACCACAAGTAGTGTGTATTAAGCACTTCAGCTCCGGAAGGTTTTACCCCCCCCCTTCATGACCAGGCCTTTTTTTTGTTATACGGCACTGGGTTACTTTTAGCTGACAATTGCGCAGTCGTGCGATGCTGTACCCAAATAAAATTGACAATTCCCCACAAATAGAGATTTCTTTTAGTGGAATTTTATCTGCAGTTTTTATTTTTTACGTTATAAATGAAAAAAAGGTAGGTTTGTTTGGTTTAGAAGTTTTGCCCAATGGTTTTGCTGCTATCTTGATGGATGACAATATCACGGTGGTTCATGTTACTTTTTTACTTTTTTTTTTCCTTTTAGCACCTTTTAGTGCCTTTTGATTATTGGAGGGCATAACAAATTGTCAATACTTACGCATCTGATCTCCTCTTGGCTCATTTTGGTGAGGGACCCCCCTCTCTCGGGTTGATCTGCCCGCCCATTTGATTTTGAACAGACACCTGATTCACATATAGTGCTTTGGATAAAAGTGTGTTTATGTCCATTTTGGGTACCCCAGAATCCGTATATAATAATTGTTAGTGTTTATATCATACGTATGCCATGATTTTCAATATACAAACATGTATATTATGTATGTCTATTTCTTTTACCGCATCTCTACTTACCCCTCTGCCATCGAAAGACCCCTGAAGAAGCCAACAAGGCGAAACGCGTTGGGTTGAGGTTGATTCCCTCCCTCCGATACTACTTTTGATATCCATGTTGTATCTGACCAGTCACTGGAGGGTTTATACCTTTTGGAGACAAGGGGGAATGTATAGGGTAAAGTAGTATGATGCTGGTACATTATGTTTTAATGTAGTGTCCTATGTTTTTTGAGACACGTTTTAACCAATTTAATGAAAGAATGTTATATTTTTATATGGTTGTAGTAATCGATATAATTATTAATATTATATCTGTGTATTAATTTGTCTAGTCCCTATAATTAGTTGGCCTATTAAACTCTGAGCACATGCTATTGTTAATATCACAATAGTACCAGGTTAGCTATGAAACCAAACACACGGTGCTGCTAGTAAAACAAGTTACATTTATTTCCCAATAAAAATAGGAATGTATTAAAACAGCATAATTAGGAAAACTAAAAAAAAGATACTACAAGAAATTGCAATATTACAAGGCCTACAATCATAACAAAAATACAAGATTGATACTTAGCACACCCTCCTCGGCTGGTCCTCAGGTCTTCAAGAGACTGTTTCTTTAGCAAACATTTCCTTTTAACAAACATACCTCATCCAGACCCCCCCCCCCCCGTTTGCCTGCCCAACTTTGCCTTTGGACGAATCAAAATGTCTCTGGGGCGTTCCCTCAACAGGCCATCATATGGTCCGCCCTGTCATCGCAGTCCTCTGGGGGGCAGTGTTGGCCCATGAATTGCCATCGTCCGACCGATGTCAAATTTCACAAACACCTGGGCCCTTGATTTCCTGTATCTCACCTCATCCATCATCCCTGTCAGTTTATCTGCCTTTGAAGCCTGGGTGGATAGTAGTTAATCAGGAACTTCCCATAGACAGATCGGAGCCAGCATTGTCATGCGCAATGGGAGCTCAACAGGCCACATTCCAACCTGGGAGGCCACATCCTGTCCTCCCGGAAGTGTGACACTTTCAGCCTTTTCAAAAACCATGTGAGTTTTCTTCTCTTAGGTATAGTAATGAAATATATGTACAAATACGATATTCATGTTGAATTCCAACAATGGTATAAGACTAGTTATTCCAAAGGGAGGTTTTCAGCACTTTTAAAGTCCCAACATTTTTTCTCTTTGTGCATATAAACAAAAAAAGAGTGACAAAACATAAAAAAAACTTTAAAAAAACAAATTTCGTCATCAATTTAGGCCCATATATATTCTGCTACATATTTTTGGTAAAAAAAAAATCCCAATAAGTGTATATTGATTGGTTTGCGCAAAAGTTATCGTGTCTACAAACTATGGGATTGTCAGGGCTGGGCTCAGCCCTTCCTTCTCTGAGCTGGCCACTCAGCTGTCGGCTAATTACCAGCTCCCATCTCTCTCCACAGTTACTCAGCTGTTGATGATATCCTGCTCGTCAGTCCTGCCTACTTAAGCCGTCCAGTCCAGAGGATCTCTGAATTCGCCTTGGTCAACATCACTGAGACTATCTCCTGCGTTCCTGTTTAAGACTTGCTTTGCTGACATCCCTTCTGGCTCCAGATCCTGCTTGCTGTTCCACTACATTGATCCCTGGCTTCTGGCTTGGCTGACTATCCATTCCGGTTACTGAACTTTGGCTATGTTTTGACTATGTTTGTTCATTTTACTTTTGTTATTAAACAAGTGTGATTTAACTGTACTTCTGTCTCGGCCTGATTTCATGGTTTCTGACAAGGATATTTTTATGGCATTTCTATTTATTTTTACTAGTAATGGCAGCCATCAGCGATTTTTAGCGGGACTGTGACATTGTGGCGGGCAAATTGGACACCTAACTGACACTTTTGATACTTTTTTGGGAACCAGTGACATTATTACTGTGATCAGTGCTAAAAATATGCACTGTCACTGTACTTATGACACTGGCTGGGAAGGAGTTAAAATCAGGGGCGATCAAAGGGTTAACTGTGTGCCTAGCTGGTGCTTGCTAACTGTGTGGGGGATTGTCTAACTGGGCAAAGACAGAGATTGGTGGAACACCAATCTCTATCTTTTCCCCTGTCAGAACGGCAATCTGTCTTGTTTACATAGGCAGATAGCTGTTCTGCCTCTCTCGGGAACGATCCCAGGTGGCCGGCAGGCATTGAGACCCGCTCCCACTCTGTCCAATCAGGGTGCCATCGTGCCTCCAGTGGCACGCGCGCCCCCCCCAGTGTCTAATGCACAAAATGACGTACAGATATGTGATTTCGAGCAATAGAGCCGACCTGCCACAGTACAAGTATGCTAGGAGGTCGGCAAGTGGTTAAAGGAGAAGTTCAGGGAAAGCCAATGGTTCGCTGTACTTCTCCTATGGATCACAGGAGTGTAGTTCGTTCTGCACTCCCGTGACCCGTTTTTAGCAGACAGCAAGCTGAAGCCCACTGTTGGCTGACGTCAGAGAGCCGGTCCAGGCTCGGGAAAGGTCTTGACCATATGGTCAGGATCCGCCCACAAGCCTATCCCTCCAAAGCTTGTGGGCAACGCTTTGGAGGGATATAGAGTGGCATGGAGGAGTATGAAGTGGTAGGGAGGAGTATGGAGGAGTATGAAGTTGTATGGAGGAGTATGAAGTGTTATGGAGGAGTATGGAGGAGTATGAAGTAGTATGGAGTGGCATTGAGGGATATGGAGGTGTATGGAATGGTTTGGAGTGGTATTGCGGGGTATGGAATGGTATGGAGGGATATGGAGTGTTATGGAGGAGTATGAAGTGTTATGGAGGGGTATGAAGTGGTATGGAGCAGTATGAAGTGGTATGGAGGGATATGGAGTGGTATGGAGGAGTATGAAGTGTTATGGAGGAGTATGAAGTGGTATGGAGGGGTATGAAGTGTTATGGAGGGGTATGAAGTGTTATGGAGGGGTATGAAGTGGTATGGAGGGGTATAAAGTGGTATGGAGGAGTATGAAGTGGTATGGAGGGGTATGAAGTGTTATGGAGGGATATGAAGTGTTATGGAGGGGTATGAAGTGGTATGGAGGGGTATGAAGTGGTATGGAGGAGTATGAAGTGGTATGGAGGGGTATGAAGTGGTATGGAGGGGTATGAAGTGGTATGGAGGGGTATGAAGGAGTATGAAGTGGTATGGAATGGTATGGAGGTATATGGAGGAGTATGAAGTGGTATGGAGGGGTATGAAGTGGTATGGAGTGGTATGGAGGAATATGGACTGGTATGGAGGAGTATAAAGTGTTATTGAGGAGTATGAAGTGGTATGGAGGAGTATGAAGTTGTATGGAGGAGTATGAAGTGGTATGGAGGACTCGGAGTATGAAGTGGTATGGAGGAGTATGAAGTGTTATGGAGGAGTATGAAGTGGTATGGAGGAGTATGGAGGCGTATGAAGTGTTATGGAGGAGTATGGAGGAGTATGAAGTGGTATGGAGGAGTATGAAGTGGTATGGAGTGGTATTGAGGGATATGGAGGTGTATAGAATGGTTTGGAGTGGTATTGAGGGGTATGGAATGGTATAGAGGGGTATGAAGTGTTATGGAGGAGTATGAAGTGTTATGGAGCGGTATGAAGTGGCATGGAGGGGTATGAAGTGGTATGGAGGAGTATGAAGTGGTATGGAGGGGTATGAAGTGGTATGGAGGGGTATGAAGTGGTATGGAGGAGTATGAAGTGGTATGGAGGGGTATGAAGTAGTATGGAGGGGTATGAAGGAGTATGAAGTGGTATGGAATGGTATGGAGGAGTATGGAGTGGTATGGAGGAGTATGAAGTGGTATGGAGGAGTATGAAGTGGTATGGAGTGGTATGGAGGAGTATGAAGTGGTATGGAGGAGTTTGAAGTGGTATGGAGGAGTATGAAGTGGTATTGATGGATATGGAGGTGTATGGAATGGTTTGGAGTGGTATTGAGGGGTATGGAATGGTATGGAGTGTTATGGAGGAGTATGAAGTGTTATGGAGGAGTATGAAGTGGTATGGAGATATGGAGTGGTATGGAGTGTTATGGAGGAGTATGAAGTGGTATGGAGGGTGTATGAAGTGGTATGATGGAGTATGGAGGAGTATGAAGTGGTATGGAGGAGTATGAAGTGGTATGGAGGGATATGGAGGAGTATGGAGGGGTATGAAGTGGTATGGAGGGGTATGAAGTGTTATGGAGGAGTATGAAGTGGTATGGAGGAGTAATGAAGTGGTATGGAGGAGTATGAAGTTGTATGGAGGAGTATGAAGTGGTATGGAGGACTTGGAGTATGAAGTGGTAAGGAGGAGTATGAAGTGGTATGGAGGAGATATGGAGGCGTATGAAGTGTTATGGAGGAGTATGAAGTGGTATGGACTAGTATTAAGTGGTATGGAGTGGTATTGAGGGATATGGAGGTGTATAGAATGGTTTGGAGTGGTATTGAGGGGTATGGAATGGTATAGAGGGATATGGAGTGTTATGGAGGAGTATGAAGTGTTATGGAGGAGTATGAAGTGGTATGGAGTGGTATGGAGGAGTATGAAGTGGTATGGAGGGGTATGATGGGGTATGGAGGAGTATGAAGTGTTATGGAGGAGTATGAGTGGTATGGAGGAGTATGAAGTGGTATGGAGGAGTATGAAGTGGTATGGAGGGATATGGAGTGGTATGGAGGAGTATGAAGTGGTATGGAGGAGTATGAAGTGGTATGGAGGAGTATGAAGTGGTATGGAGGGATATGGAGTGGTATGGAGGAGTATGAAGTGGTATGGAGGGGTATTAAGTGGTATGGAGGGGTATGAAGTGGTATGGAGGGGTATGAAGTGTTATGGAGGAGTATGAAGTGGTATGGAGGGGTATGAAGTGGTATGGAGGAGTATGAAGTGGTATGGAGGGGTATGAAGTGGTATGGAGGGGTATGAAGGAGTATGAAGTGGTATGGAATGGTATGGAGGAGTATGGAGTGGTATGGAGGAGTATGAAGTGGTATGGAGGAGTATGAAGTGGTATGGAGTGGTATGGAGGAGTATGGAGGAGTATGAAGTGGTATGGAGGGGTATGAAGTGGTATGATGGGGTATGGAGGAGTATGAAGTGTTATGGAGGGGTATGAAGTGGTATGGGGGGGTATGAAGTGGTATGGAGGAGTATGAAGTGGTATGGAGGAGTATGAAGTGGTATTGATGGATATGGAGGTGTATGGAATGGTTTTGAGTGGTATTGATGGGTATGGAATGGTATGGAGTGTTATGTAGGAGTATGAAGGGTTATGGAGGAGTATGAAGTGGTATGGAGGGATATGGAGTGGTATGGAGGAGTATGGAGGAGTATGAAGTGGTATGGAGGGGTATGAAGTGGTATGGAGGGGTATGAAGGAGTATGAAGTGGTATGGAATGGTATGGAGGAGTATGGGGTGGTGTGGAGGAGTATGAAGTGGTATGGAGGAGTATGAAGTGGTATGGAGTGGTATGGAGGAGTATTAAGGGGTATGGAGGAGTTTGAAGTGGTATGGAGGATTATGAAGTGGTATTGATGGATATGGAGGTGTATGGAATGGTTTGGAGTGGTAATGAGGGGTATGGAATGGTATGGAGTGTTATGGAGGAGTATGAAGTGTTATGGAGGGGTATGAAGTGGTATGGAGGGATATGGAGATATGGAGTGGTATGGAGTGTTATGGAGGAGTATGAAGTGGTATGGAGGGTGTATGAAGTGGTATGATGGGGTATGGAGGAGTATGAAGTGGTATGGAGGAGTATGAAGTGGTATGGAGTGGTATGGAGGAGTATGGAGGAGTATGATGTGGTATGGGGGGGTATGAAGTGGTATGATGGGGTATGGAGGAGTATGAAGTGTTATGGAGGGGTATGAAGTGGTATGGGGGGGTATGAAGTGGTATGGAGGAGTATGAAGTGGTATGGAGGAGTATGAAGTGGTATTGATGGATATGGAGGTGTATGGAATGGTTTTGATTGGTATTGATGGGTATGGAATGGTATGAAGTGTTATGTAGGAGTATGAAGGGTTATGGAGGAGTATGAAGTGGTATGGAGGGATATGGAGTGGTATGGAGGAGTATGGAGGAGTATGAAGTGGTATGGAGGGGTATGAAGTGGTATGGAGGGGTATGAAGGAGTACGAAGTGGTATGGAATGGTATGGAGGAGTATGGAGTGGTATGGAGGAGTATGAAGTGGTATGGAGGAGTAGGAAGTGGTATGGAGTGGTATGGAGGAGTATGAAGGGGTATGGAGGAGTTTGAAGTGGTATGGAGGATTATGAAGTGGTATTGATGGATATGGAGGTGTATGGAATGGTTTGGAGTGGTATTGAGGGGTATGGAATGGTATGGAGTGTTATGGAGGAGTATGAAGTGTTATGGAGGAGTATGAAGTGGTATGGAGGGATATGGAGATATGGAGTGGTATGGAGTGTTATGGAGGAGTATGAAGTGGTATGGGGGGTGTATGAAGTGGTATGATGGGGTATGGAGGAGTATGAAGTGGTATGGAGGAGTATGAAGTGGTATGGAGGGATATGGAGGAGTATGGAGGGGTATGAAGTGGTATGGAGGGGTATGAAGTGTTATGGAGGAGTATGAAGTGGTATGGAGGAGTATGAAGTGGTATGGAGGAGTATGAAGTTGTATGGAGGAGTATGAAGTGGTATGGAGGACTCGGAGTATGAAGTGGTTAAGGAGGAGTATGAAGTGGTATGGAGGAGTATGGAGGCGTATGAAGTGTTATGGAGGAGTATGAAGTGGTATGGAGGAGTATTAAGTGGTATGGAGTGTTATTGTGGGATATGGAGGTGTATAGAATGGTTTGGAGTGGTATTGAGGGGTATGGAATGGTATAGAGGGATATGGAGTGTTATGGAGGAGTATGAAGTGTTATGGAGTGGTATGAAGTGGTATTGAGGGATATGGAGAGTATGAAGTGGTATGGAGGGGTATGAAGTGGTATGGAGGAGTATGAAGTGGTATGGAGGGGTATGAAGGGGTATGGAGGGGTATGAAGGAGTATGATGTGGTATGGAGTGGTATGGAGGAGTATGGAGGAGTATGAAGTGGTATGGAGGGGTATGAAGTGGTATGATGGGGTATGGAGGAGTATGAAGTGTTATGGAGGAGTATGAAGTGGTATGGAGGGGTATGATGTGGTATGGAGCGGTATGAAGTGGTATGGAGGAGTATGGAGGAGTATGAAGTGGTATGGAGGAGTATGAAGTGGTATGGAGGGGTATGAAGGAGTATGAAGTGGTATGGAATGGTATGGAGGAGTATGAAGTGGTATAGAGGAGTATGAAGTGGTATGGAGTGGTATGGAGGAGTATGGAGGAGTATGAAGTGGTATAGAGGAGTATGAAGTTGTATGGAGTGGTATGGAGGAGTATGAAGTGGTATGGAGGGGTATGAAGTGGTATGATGGGGTATGGAGGAGTATGAAGTGTTGTGGAGGAGTATGAAGTGGTATGGAGGAGTATGAAGTGGTATGGAGGAGTATGAAGTGGTATTGATGGATATGGAGGTGTATGGAATGGTTTTGATTGGTATTGATGGGTATGGAATGGTATGAAGTGTTATGTAGGAGTATGAAGGGTTATGGAGGAGTATGAAGTGGTATGGAGGGATATGGAGTGGTATGGAGGAGTATGGAGGAGTATGAAGTGGTATGGAGGGGTATGAAGTGGTATGGAGGGGTATGAAGGAGTACGAAGTGGTATGGAATGGTATGGAGGAGTATGGAGTGGTATGGAGGAGTATGAAGTGGTATGGAGGAGTAGGAAGTGGTATGGAGTGGTATGGAGGAGTATGAAGGGGTATGGAGGAGTTTGAAGTGGTATGGAGGATTATGAAGTGGTATTGATGGATATGGAGGTGTATGGAATGGTTTGGAGTGGTATTGAGGGGTATGGAAATGGTATGGAGTGTTATGGAGGAGTATGAAGTGTTATGGAGGAGTATGAAGTGGTATGGAGGGATATGGAGATATGGAGTGGTATGGAGTGTTATGGAGGAGTATGAAGTGGTATGGGGGGTGTATGAAGTGGTATGATGGGGTATGGAGGAGTATGAAGTGGTATGGAGGAGTATGAAGTGGTATGGAGGGATATGGAGGAGTATGGAGGGGTATGAAGTGGTATGGAGGGGTATGAAGTGTTATGGAGGAGTATGAAGTGGTATGGAGGAGTATGAAGTGGTATGGAGGAGTATGAAGTTGTATGGAGGAGTATGAAGTGGTATGGAGGACTCGGAGTATGAAGTGGTAAGGAGGAGTATGAAGTGGTATGGAGGAGTATGGAGGCGTATGAAGTGTTATGGAGGAGTATGAAGTGGTATGGAGGAGTATTAAGTGGTATGGAGTGTTATTGTGGGATATGGAGGTGTATAGAATGGTTTGGAGTGGTATTGAGGGGTATGGAATGGTATAGAGGGATATGGAGTGTTATGGAGGAGTATGAAGTGTTATGGAGTGGTATGAAGTGGTATTGAGGGATTATGGAGAAGTATGAAGTGGTATGGAGGGGTATGAAGTGGTATGGAGGAGTATGAAGTGGTATGGAGGGGTATGAAGGGGTATGGAGGGGTATGAAGGAGTATGATGTGGTATGGAGTGGTATGGAGGAGTATGGAGGAGTATGAAGTGGTATGGAGGGGTATGAAGTGGTATGATGGGGTATGGAGGAGTATGAAGTGTTATGGAGGAGTATGAAGTGGTATGGAGGGGTATGATGTGGTATGGAGCGGTATGAAGTGGTATGGAGGAGTATGGAGGAGTATGAAGTGGTATGGAGGAGTATGAAGTGGTATGGAGGGGTATGAAGGAGTATGAAGTGGTATGGAATGGTATGGAGGAGTATGAAGTGGTATAGAGGAGTATGAAGTGGTATGGAGTGGTATGGAGGAGTATGGAGGAGTATGAAGTGGTATAGAGGAGTATGAAGTTGTATGAAGTGGTATGGAGGAGTATGAAGTGGTATGGAGGGGTATGAAGTGGTATGATGGGGTATGGAGGAGTATGAAGTGTTGTGGAGGAGTATGAAGTGGTATGGAGGAGTATGAAGTGGTATGGAGGGATATGGAGTGGTATGGAGGAGTACGGAGGAGTATGAAGTGGTATGGAGGGGTATTAAGTGGTATGGAGGGGTATGAAGTGGTATGGAGGGGTATGAAGTGTTATGGAGGAGTATGAAGTGGTATGGAATGGTATGGAGGAGTATGGAGTGGTATGGAGGAGTATGAAGTGGTATGGAGTGGTATGGAGGAGTATGGAGGAGTATGAAGTGGTATGGAGGGGTATGAAGTGGTATGGGGGGGTATGAAGTGGTATGGAGGAGTATGAAGTGGTATGGAGGAGTATGAAGTGGTATTGATGGATATGGAGGTGTATGGAATGGTTTTGAGTGGTATTGATAGGTATGGAATGGTATGGAGTGTTATATAGGAGTATGAAGGGTTATGGAGGAGTATGAAGTGGTATGGAGGGATATGGAGTGGTATGGATGAGTATGGAGGAGTATGAAGTGGTATGGAAGGGTATGAAGTGGCATGGAGGGGTATGAAGTGGTATGATGGGGCATGGAGGAGTTTGAAGTGGTATGGAGGATTATGAAGTGGTATGGAGTGGTATAGAGGGGTATGAAGTGGTATGGAGGGGTATGAAGGAGTATACTGTAAGTGGTACGGAATAGTATGGAGGAGTATGGGAGTGGTATGGAGGATTATAAAGTGGTATGGAGTGGTATGGAGGAGTATGAAGTGGTATGGAGGGGTATGAAGTGGTATGGAGGAGTATGAAGTGGTATGGAGGAGTATGAAGTGGTATTTTCTGGATATGGAGGTGTATGGAATGTTTTGGAGTGGTATTGAGGGGTATGGAATGGTATGGAGTGTTATAGAGGAGTATGAAGTGTTATGGAGGGATATGGAGTGGTATGGAGGAGTATGGAGGGGTATGAAGTGGTATGATGGGGTAGGAGGCGTATGAAGTGGTATGAAGTGGTATTGAGGGGTATGGAGGAGTATGGAGAGGTATGAAGTGGTATGGAGGAGTATGGAGGAGTATGAAGTGGTATGGAGGGGTATGGCGATGACATGCGGTTATAATGCAGAGCTTCATGTACAGCGGTGCCGTCCTCCTGATGTATACAGCGATAGGCAGCCTTGTGTGAATCTCCATCTATCACTCTGCAGTAGAGTATTTGCTCTCTGCCAGACCTCGCACCATCCCAGATCTGATTTCCTGGAATTGTGAATTATCATCGGCGAGCATCTGAACTCCGCAACGCGTCGGCTCCCCCCGTTATGTATTCCGCACTCAGTTGGGTTGCAGATTGCTGTTCTCCGGTTTTGGGATCATTTCATCGGCAATGAAGAGAGGAAATGTGATTTTCAGCCATGTTGGAAGGTTTTGTCCCATAAGTCCCACCATTGTCAGTTGAGCTTGTAGAGAGATGTACAGCTGAATTACAGGGAGCTTCAATGTGATCATATTATATTTTTTGAAAAGTCCTCAGACATAGAATATGAACAAAGCATATCCCTCTATAGTGTGTACTTGTCTCAGTCCAGAGCACTGAGTGTCATTTCTGTCTGCTGCCTCCTTCCTCTGCTGTCTTGATGAGTCTCCCCTCCCCCTCCTGCCTCTTTCCTCTGCTGTCTTCATGAGTCTCCCCCTCCCTCTTCCCTCCTTCTTCTGCTATCAGCAGAGTCTCTTCGGACAAGTTTTCCTGACACCAAGAAAAAAAAGGTGACAGGGGAGCAAGCTCCATCACACAGCCTGTGATTGACAGCCTCAGCTCTGTTCCTGTGTGCCATGTGAAGGGGGTGTGTCCCTTCCCTCCAATCAGCTCTCACTGAGCTCTGCAGAGTGTAATTTTAGCTTTCCGCCCCCTTTTTTTCCTGAAAGCTCAGACAAGCTTTATAAATTCTGGACTATGAATGGCTGTAGACAAAAGAGGGCTGCAGATAAACAGGCACAACTTATTTGGGAGGATTCGCTTCATTCCTGTGTATCCCCTATGACCAGTCACTTCACTGGGGCTATGGAGGAATTAAAGACACTCTAACCACCTCCCGCCCGCCGTATAGACAAATGACTTATGTCTTAGTCCGTAGGGTTCAATATTGAGTTGGTCCACCCTTTGCAGCTATAACAGCTTCAACTCTTCTGGGAAGGCTGTCCACAAGGTTTAGGAGGGTGTCTATGGGAATGTTTGACCATTCTTCCAGAAGCGCATTTGTGAGGTCAGGCAATGATGTTGGGTGAGAAGGCCTGGCTCGCAGTCTCTACTCTAATTCATCCCAAAGGTGTTCTATTGGGTTGTGGTCAGGACTCTGTGCAGGCCAGTCACGTTCCTTCACCCCAAACTCGCTCCTCCATGTCTTTATGGACCTTGCTTTGTACACTGGTGCGCAGTCATGTTGGAACAGGAAGGGGCCGTCCCCAAACTGTTCCCACAAAGTTGGGAGCATGAAATTGTCCAAAATGTGTCGGTATGCTGACGCCTTAAGAGTTCCCTTCACTGGAACTAAGGGGCTAAGCCCAACCCCTGAAAATCAACCCCCACACCATAATCCCCCCTCCCCCAAATGATTTGGACCAGTGCACAAAGCAAGGTCCATAAAGACATGGATGAGCGAGTTTGGGGTGGAGAAACTTGACTGGCCTGAGCTCAACCCGATAAAACACCTTTGGGATGAATAAGTGTGGAGACTGGGAACCAGGCGTTCTTGTCCAACATCAGTGCCTGACCTCCTAAACCTTGTGGATGGCCTTCTCAGAAGAGTTGAAGCTGTTATAGCTGCAAAGGGCGGAGCCGACTCAATATTGAACCCTACAGACTAAAACTGGGATGCCATTAACGTTCATGTGTGTGTAAAGGCAGGCGTCCCAATACTTTTGACAATCAAGTGTGGGTCAAGCCTTACCTAATGCCAACTAGAATATTTCGACTGACGCGTTTCTACATTCTACGGGAAGCAATCCTCTCCTGCGTTCCGCCATTATTGTGGAATGTGTGATTCCGCGGCGGGCGGCCCCTGCCGGCGCACACTACACGAGCCGCACACAGAAGCTTCTTTCTGGCACTCTTTATATTCTGTAAAATGTAGACAGGAATTCGATGGTCGGATCGCCAAGGTTGACTTTAGGAGGAAATGGTTTTTAAAAATGTGCTTGTCAAGAAAATTACCATTTTTTAACAATACACGGAATTCATTTAAGAGGTAAAATGGAAGGAAAATGTCAGAACGAGAATTATTTGCATGAATCTGATGTTTGAAAAAAAATTAAAAAAGACACATTGAATTTTTATTTAATATTTCTACATCATGCGGCTTCCTGCGTCTCTAAAGATACGGAAGTCTCTTATTTAAGAAAAACATACAGAGTATGAAAACTGCACAAATCCTAAACATACCGCTATTATTATTCACATTCTTTATTAGGAATTATGGAGCATTAGTGAAAAAGTCCGGCGTTTATAAGGCGTGTGCGAATATCTCTTATGCCGCGTACACACGGTCGGACTTTTCAGCTACAAAAGTCCAACGGACGCTGACGGACTAAAGCTGGCTGGTAATCCGATCGTGTGTGGGCTTCTCCGGACTTTCAACGTACTTTTTTAGCCTCAAATCCGACGTACCTTAGATTTGAAACATGCTTCAAATCTTTACGTCGTAACTCCGACGGACCCCGAAATCCGCTCGTCTGTGTGCTAGTCCGACGGACAAAAACCCACGCTAGGGCAGCTATTGGCTACTGGCTATCAACTTCCTTATTTTAGTCCGGTGTACGTCATCACGTACGAATCCGTCGGACTTTTGTGTGGTCGTGTGTAGGCAAGTCTGTTCGTTAGAAAGTCTGCCGCAAGTCCGCCGCAAGTCTGCCGAAAGTCCGCCGGAAGTCTGTCGGACAGGCTGTCGGACTTTTGTAGATGAAAAGTCCGACCGTGTGTACGCGGCATTACTGTTTTAAAGTAGAATAGAAATTCTATGTAAAGATTTGTAAATTAATTATAATACAATACAATCGAATTCAGAGGTCTCCAAACCGCCGCCCTTTGTGGTCCTTGGGACACTATTCCTCCCACTGACACCAATGATGGGACACAATTCCTCCCACTGATACCAATGATGGGACACTATTCCTCCCACTGACACCAATGATGGGACACTATTCCTCCCACTGACACTAATGATGGGGCACTATTCCTCCCACTGATACCAATGATGGGGCACTATTCCTCCCACTGACACCAATGATGGGACACTATTCCTCCCACTGACACCAATGATGGGACACTATTCCTCCCACTGACACCAATGATGGGACACTATTCCTCCCACTGACACCAATGATGGGACACTATTGATCTTTTATTGAAAAGAATCAAGCAACCAATTTTATACAAAAGTAAAAAACAAAACCATAGTACAAAACTTCAACAGAAATCCAAGGAATACACATCCATGTTCAGAATATATACAATATATACATAATCCGTTACCAAAACTATTTACATAAAGCAGCAGAGAGGGCATAAGAGGCACAACCCATCACCTATGTACGCAGCCATTTATCAAAAATTAATCCGAAAAATAATAATCTAGGGTGAAAAGAGACAGACAGCCACACCCGGGAAAGAGACTCCTGGCAGTCAGGGAGGCCTGAAACCCCTCCACGCCTTCAACCAAGCCCCCTGACTCCGCTTGTCTCTCTCAAGTACCCGAATCTTCTCCACCTCATGCAGAATGTCATACACCACCACCTGAACAGGAAGGATCTTACGCCGAATGCAGACCTGACACCGTGCGTTCCAAGTGAAATAACGGACTACTAGGCTAACTAGAAAAAGTGTATCTAAACAAAAAACCCCACCAGTATTGAATGCTCCGTACACCCACTCAGCATAACCCAGCCTGGAGAGGAAAGGAACACCGAGGGCCCGTCCCACCTGTTTGTACACCTCTATGTTAAAAGGGCAATGAAGCAGAAAAAGGTCCATAGTCTCCTCCTCACCTGCACACTCCTCCCGAGGACAGCTACGATCCATCCCACTGCGGAATTTCAAATTGCCCCTAACATAGAGCCTCCCATGGAAGCACAACCAGGCCAGATCCCTGAATTTAGGGGGTACTCTGTCCAAATTAATAAGTCTTAACCCTGCCCTCAAAACTGGGCCTGGGCAATCCCTTAAGGCCAATGGGTCATGAAAGACTTCGCTCAAGACTTGGCTCATAAGGACTTTCCTCGGAACCGATCTGAGATCTTCAGCCGACAATCGCCACTGCCGTAGTAACTTCAGGCACGGAGCGACATAGGCTGGTTGCTGACCACGATGACCCCTGAGATTCTTCACTTGACCACCTTCTTCCCAAAGTCGTAGAAAAGGCCTAAACCTAGATCTAAATATGCCTGCCCATCCAGGAGGTTCCACTGCAAGCATATTACCAATATTAAACTTGAGAAAAAGCAGTGAAAAGAAAAGAACTGGGTTGACCATACCTAAGCCACCCTCCCTCCTGGATAGATAGGTGACATTCCTCTTGATGGGGTTCAGTCTGTTCCCCGACAACATCTGGAAGAACACACTACTGACCCTAGCATAGAGAGACACTGGCAAGATGCAGACAAAGCTGACATACAAGAAGATCGGAATCAGGTAAGTCTTAATCAGATCAACCCTTTCCCTCATAGATAACTTCCATCTCTTCCAGCTGACCACCTTAGTATTGACAATTTCCAGTCTGCCTTCCCAGTTTTTGAGGCCATAATCGCCAGGTCCAAATTCAATGCCTAGAATCTTAATTCTTTCCTGGGGCACTGGAAAGGTGTCCGGGAGATCAAACCCCTCAACTTCCTTTCCCATCCAGAAAACTTCACTCTTTTCCTGATTGATCTTGGAGCCTGATGCTTCAGAATACCGTGATGTCAGAGAGACCACCTCCTCTGCTTCATCCGCCCCGGTGACATTCACAGACACATCGTCCGCATAGGCAACAACCCTCAAAGGCGGCTCACCCGGGAGCCCCACTGGCACCCCACACAACATGCCGCTCTCTAGCTTCCTGATGAAAGGGTCGATTGCAAACACATAGAGCAGGGGACTCAGGGGACAACCTTGACGCACTCCAGAGCCAACCTCAAAGGACTGCCCAACCCAACCATTAACAAGAGGAAAGCTTTCTGCCCCCTTATACAAGACTTTCAACCAATCGACAAAACCACCCGGCAGACCGTACTTACTAAGGAGCAACCACAGGTACTCATGGTTAACACGATCAAAAGCCTTTGCCTTTGATCCAGTGTCAGCAAATACTTTCCCCAGCCTGCAGCCCTCCACCGCTCCAAGGCCTCCCGGACAGCTAAAACTGCTGTGAAGGTGCTCCTACCCTGGACCGAACAGTACTGATGGCGAGAAATCAAAGACAATAGGCGCTAGAAAAATATCTTTGCCAGCACCTTTCTATCGACATTGAGAATGCTGATGGGGCACCAATTCTCAATTATCTAAGGATCTTTACATTTTGAAAGAAGAATCACAGCTGAGTGTCTAATGGAAGGTGAAAACACCCCCTCAGCAAGGCAACTAATAAAAACTTATACCAAATGTGGGGCCAGAATAGACTTAAAGGCTTTCCAAAACTCAGCCATCAAGCCATCCAGTCCAGATGATTTTTTAATGGCAAACTGTTCAATTGCCCCCATCACCTCTTCAACTGTGATCTCCTCTGTCAAATTCATCAATGGGACATCTCCATCATTTAGACCTGGAGTAGAGTCCGAATAGGCTTTCCATCCTGTCACGATCAAGCTCTTTCCTCCCAAGAAGGTCAGCATAAAAGGATCTCACGACTTCCAGGATCCCTGACCTGGACTTTGTCAAGGAACCTGTACTATCCTTAAGGCCAACAATCGTTTTAACAGCTACACCTTGTTTGCATTTCTGGTAAGGGTCAGGCTAGTGGTACATCCTGTAGTCCCTCTCCAGAACCAAAGAGGCATGCCGGTCATATTGACACTTCCTGAGAAGGAGTTTCACTTTGGAGACTGCCCCAGGATATAATCCTCTTGAGACAAGAATATCCAGCTTCCTAAGTAGACGTTGGTAGGTCATGTATTTGTTAAACTGTTTTCTATTGGCTAGGCCCCTGAAGAATCCAGCGATCCTCTTTTTGGTCAACTCCCACCACTCAGCCTTGCTGCTACTAAAGTCCAGAATGGTCACCTGTGCCTGAAAGAATTCCTCAAAGAATTGTCTAACATGTTCTTCCTTGAGTAGAGTGGAATTCAATCTCCAGATGCCTCTGCCCCTCAAGGGGCGTCTGAAGCATTCAGGACCACTGGAGACGAGAAAGCAGAGGTATCCTACTCTGACTATTACCTTGATGAAAGGTGAACCGGTGTCATCCGGGAGGTGCTTAATGTGCACATCCACAAGACCAGCATCCCTAACCATACTATTTAAAAAAACGGTATCATATCCCAGCCTGTCCTTGAAGTCCTTCCTGTCCTTGGGCCTAGTTACTGTGTTAAAGTCACCTCACCTCCAAAGACCACTTGCCGGGATGTAAAAAGAAATGGCTTGATCCTTGTAAAAAGGCATTTCCTGTCCCACTTTGTGTGCGGCCCATAAATATTAATTAGGTGCAGGTCCTGCCCTCTCACAAGGACGTCTAAGACCATACATCTCCCAATCTCCACCTCAATAACCCGCCGGACAGTTGCCATGCCGGTTTTAAACAACATCTCCACACTGCCGTAAGGCTCGGCCACAAGAGACCAGTAAGATGGACCATACCTCCACTCTCTCTTGGCCATATGAATATCTGCCAAGGAGGTGACCCTAGTCTCTTGCAAAAATAAAATTTCAGCATCTAATTGGCTGAACAAAAAGAAGGCCATAGAACGAGCTCTTACTGACTTTTATTGTCACCACTTTTAGCGGAGGGGGAACCGCCATTTGGGTTATTGGGTGGATTGCTTCTTAGCTCCCCTCTGCTGCTCATCACCAGAAGCCTCTTTCTTTCTTGAGGCCGCCTCAAACTCCATTTCTGAATCTGAACTTTGCTCCGAAGAAGCCCCAGATGAGGAAATATCTGACTTAGAGGCCTTAGAGGACTATGACGGTTGGAGACAGGCACTGGGGCTTCCCGTCCCCATTCCGTCCTCACCACCTGTCTCTTCCGCTGCCCGACCATCCTTCTCTCCTCCAGGTACTGCAGGTCAGCTTCAGAGATGCTCTCATCTCTTGCTTATTTCTTTACAGATGAAGAAGAAGCACCCTTTTTAGTACTTGCTACCACTCCTGGTGGGGGGGGGGCTTCCTTTAAGTCAGACTTATAATGGAAGGGGAGTTGGGACTTTAAATGAGGCACACTAGTCACCTCCATCCCGGTATCAGGTATATATGAAAAGTGAGTTGGGACTTTAAATGAAGCAGTTGGAATGCGGAGGATTAAAAATTGTAAATGTATTAATCATGGTAGATATAGTAAGAGAATTTGATATATATATACACACATACACATATAATTGGCACAGAAATATAGGCATAATAGGTGGAAAAGTACAAACAGTTGAATACATAGTTACACTGAGTAGATAGTGGTCAAAGTAGTGTTGGTACAAAGTAGCATATAGTCTATAGGTGCCAGAGGTGGCATGTCCAGTAACTGTCAATAAAGTTGCATAGAAAAATAATGTAGTCATGATATTGTTGAAATAGTGATGACATCAAGGTACAATGAATAAAGTTATGGCATCAAGTGTAGCTCGACGCGTTTCGTGGATGATTTTGTCCACTCATCAGGAGTTGATGCGTCATAATCCTGTAAAATATATATATATATAATAAACCTCAATCCATATGGAGAGGATTAGAATGAAAAATACTGGAAATGGTTGACCAAAAGTACACTTACCAACCCTGACATTGAGCGCGGCGCATAGCAGATGGCATGGAGTGGGCCGGAGGCAACAAACCTTGTGGCGGGAGCTGAGGCAGCATGTAGTGTCTGAATGGCATCAGGTGATGGAGTGACAGTGTCTAGGTAGTGGAGTGATCTCCATATGGCAACAATAATAGAACATAACTTGTCAGAAAAAAGGGATATCTGGGGATAGATATTAAAAGGTAATATATCAGTATATATTGTTTGGAATAAAATAAATTATTTTGAGTAATATAAATAATATACCTAGAGATACCCGTATATGAAAAGTGCTGGTGGGTGATACAATGAGGATTGTATAGTAGAGGGAATCTAGTTGAAGGAATATTTATAGCAACAATAATGGAACATAGCTTGTCAAAAAGGAGGGATATCTGGGAATGGGTCAGCTTCAGAGATGCTCTCATCTCTTGCTTATTTCTTTACAGATGAAGAAGAAGCACCCTTTTTAGTACTTGCTACCACTCCTGGAGGGGGGGGGGCTTCCTTTAAGTCAGACTTAGGAGGTGAAGTGTCATGGGGGCTGACTGACTCAGGGGGGCACAAACTTGGAAGGTTCTGATACAAGAGGAGCGGTTACAGTAGGCTGGGGGGACACAGAGACAGACACAGAAGGAATACTTACAGACACAGGAGGGGTGGCCACAGGAACTGGGGAGGGATCCTGGACAGGACCAGGGGAGTTGGCCACCACAGAGGAGGATGGTACACCAGGGGCCTCACCCTCCAACCTGTCCTCAAAAGGTCATCTATGACCTCCTTCGCCATATTGTACCAGGCTTCAGGACATCTGCTGTAGGGGTGGCCAAGGCGCAGGCACAGGTTGCACCTGATCATCTCGGTGCAGTCCTTGGCCATATGACCCTGACCCCGACACACTGAACATATCAAGGCTGAACAGGAGGAGCTCAAATGCCCCTTTTTGTCCACAGCGGTGACCAGGGTAGAAAATAGTCATCCTATCCCTCCCTATAAAAGCTGAGGAGGGCAGGTGACGGACAACATTCCTATCCCTGGCCAACCTGACTGTTATCGACCAGATGTTACATTCATCAAGGATTTTATTGGGCTTAGTCAAAACCTCACCATAATTCTTTAACCAGACCTCTAAATCTCGAGCAGAAACACTCTCATTAGTGAGAATAATTGTGATCTTCTTCACTGTCGACCTTTGTGAAACTGCAACTGGGGCCAGACCTTCCCATTCGGGTCTTCACCTGCACCGAGCCTCATATCGCTCCCAGAACAGGTCAAGACCCTCTGGCCTGGTGAAGCTAATAATATATTCCCGTGTCCCAGCTACATGTATTAGGGCATACAGGTCGTTTGCCCTGAAACCCATCTCCAAAATCATATCCACCACCGCACGCCGTGCTGGAGGGATTGCACCACCTTCCCATTTAAGAATGACTACATTTTGTCTCGGACCCGCAGCAGAAGCCAGAGACCCAAGACCAGATCCTGGGGTGCTCAAAGTGGTAGCTTGTAGAGGGAAAACCTGCTTGGAAGTGGAGTTAACATGTACCACCTCAGCAAATGTAGGCTTATCAGGGCCAAGGCCCCACACTGATGTCACAGTAGTCTGTATATTATTATTAATTGCTTGGACTGAACTGGGGCGATTGTTCATCACACTTGTACTGGAACGATTGTTATCAGTCACACACTCATTTACTTCCCCATGAGGAATATTCACAGTTTCTGCTGCAATACCGGCTGTCTCCTGAAGCTGTGCTGTAGAGTCTTCAGCAGCTGTGGGGCAAACAGCTTTGGACTCAGCTAAAGGAGGGTTAACAGGTTGGGCTGACACTTGTAGTTCCTTTGCAGGAATGTCATTTTTTACATGCAACTTTTGCTGCACTGCAGCATCAGCAGGCACAGCATTGCTACACATAGGATTCACAACTTGATTGTCACTGGATACACTTTCAGTATTATTCATGGTGCTATATGACACAAAAACAGTTTTATCCCCTGCTTGAGGCTTGACATTATCAGGCACATCATCAGTTATATCCTCATCACCAAGCGCCAGCTGATCCCCCCGCATAGGAGACTCCATTGCCTGGATGGCCCTCAGCATGCCTCCTGAGTCCTGGGAAGGCATGGGGCTGCTTACCTCTCCCTGAGGGGGCAGGGGGTCAGAACTGGGGGTCTCCTCCTCCACCTCCACCTTTGCAATCTTTGTAAACATTTATCATTGCCAAACTTTTCCTTGAAAGGCCCATCTCTTCCTTCCATCATGGTCACAATGGTCTCCTGGTGTTCTACCCGGACCTTGGCCAGTTGAATTTCTGAATCCATCGATCCGTGGTTCCGGCTATGCAAGTCTTCACACTGCCTTTGCAAATGCTTCAGCTTCGCTCTCAGTTTATAGAGCTTGTCTCTCTCCCTATTCAGGACCTTAATCCCGCCCACCACTCGCTCCCGAATGGCCTCCGAGCCTTCATCCTCACCAGGGGCACAGAGATCCCCAGCCATGGCTTGTACAGGGGCAGAGAGATCCCCAGCCATGGCTTGTACAGGGCAGGCATGTCACCCAATGGCCCACGAGATGGCTGTGAGCTTCAAGCAGGAGAGGCCCCATTGGCCTTCATGGCTTCCCCAGAAAGGGGCCAGGAGAGCTGGGAGAGATTTCACCATCACACTCCCCTCTCACACAGATCACCTGGAGAAAACTTCAAAATCACAGCAGGAAAGACACCTTCCCCCTGACACACCTGTGCTCCAATGATGGGGCACTATTCCTCCCACTGACACCAATGATGGGGCACTATTCCTCCAATTGATACCATTGATGGGGCACTATCCCTCCCACTGATACCAACGATGGGGCACTATTCCTCCAACTGATAGCAATAATGGGGCACTATTCCTCCCACTGATACCAATGATGGGGCACTATTCCTCCCAATGACACCAATGATGGGGCACTATTTCTCCCACTGATACCATTAATGGGGCACTATTCCTCCCAATGACACCAACGATAGGGCACTATTCTTCCCACTAATACCAATGATGGGGCACTATTTCTCCCACTGACACCAATTGTACTAAAGCAATTGTAAAGCACCTCTGTAGGTCGGTCCACCTGCTATCTGCCCACAGGAACCTTACAGAAAGGTTCTGGTCCATCTTGTAACCATGAAATCTTCAGACATCAAATGGATGGCTGCACACTGGTGAAGGGAAACTCCGTGAAGCTTTATTGGAAAGAAATCCACAAATAAAAACTTAACAGAACCGAACCTCAAGGAAATGTGTTGATGTGTTTCATTCATATTTATTTTGTGGACTTCTTTAGACTAAAGCTTCCTGGAGTTTCCTTACACCAGTGTGCAGCCATCCATTTGCTCTCGCTTTACGTTCATCTGTAATATCAACCCCGGCCTGGACTTCAGATTCCTCCTTCTGATTTTATACTTCTCTACCAGCTCACTGCTGACCCCTGACTATCTCTGACCTGAAACCTGAATGTGATTCTGTGACTATCTGCCTGGCTGTTACCGAGCTGGTGACCTGACTCTACGCGTCTGCTCATCAGACCCCAGCACTTCCAATCTCAAGTTAACTGATCTAACTTCTTGACACCTGAACAGGGCTGATCACCTGACTCCATGATTCTGCTCATCAGACCCCAGCTCTTCCAATCTCAAGTTTGCTCACCCAACTTCCTGGCACTTGGACTTGGCTAGTGACTTGACTCCATGTGTTTACTCATCAGGCCACAATGCTTTTAATCTCAAGTTCACTGACCCAACTTCCTGGCATCCGAACTTGGCTGATGACTTGACTCCATGCATCTACTACACATCAGACCCGAGCTCTTCCAATCTCTAATTTGCTATCCAACTTTCTGACACCTGAACTTGGCTAGTGACTTGACTCCATGTGTCCAATCATCAGACCACAGCGATTTCAGTCTCAAGTTCACTGACCCAACTTCCTGGCACTTGAACTTAGTTGGTGATTTGACTCCACACTTCCGCTCATTAGACCACAGCACTTCCAATCTTAAGCTCGCTGATCCAACTTATTGGCACCTGAACTTGGCTGATGACTTGACTCCATGTGTCTTCTCATCAGACCCCTGCACTTCCAATTTCAAGTTCACTGACACAACTTCATGGTACCTGAACTTAGTTGGTGACTTGACTCCACATTTCTGCTCATCAGACACCAGCTCTTCCAGTCTCAAGTTCACTTACCCAACTTCCTGGCACCTGAACTTGGCTGGTGACTTGACTCCATGTGTCTTCTCATCAGACCACAGCACTTCTGATCTCATGTTCACTGACCCAACTTCCTGGCACTTGAACTTAGTTGGTGATTTGACTCCACACTTCCGCTCATCAGACCACAGCGCTTCCAATCTCAAGTTCGCTGATCCAACTTCCTGGAACCTGAACTTGGCTGATGACTTGACTCCATGTGCTGGTGACTTGACTCAATGCTTCTGCCCATCAGACCACAGCTCTTCCAATCTCAAGCTCGCTGACCCAACTTCCTGGCACTTGCACTCAGCTAGTGACTTGACGCCATGCTTCTGCTCATCAGACCACAGCGCTTCCAATCTCAAGCTCGCTGACCCAACTTCCTGGCACCTGCACTTAGCTAGTGACTTGACGCCATGCTTCCGCTCATCAGACCACAGTGCTTCCATTCTCAACCTTGCTGCTCCTGGCACCTGAACCTTCCGCTGCTTTAGCAGTCCCTGTCTTCGCCACCAGGGGTGCTTGGATGAGAATTTGGTAGGAGGCCACCCTCATCATCTCAAGCTCTATGGACAGGTATGTGACGATTATGGAAGAGTCTCTTAGTGATATGTCACTAATGCTTTAACTTTGTAATTAATTGTTTTTTGTTTCTAGATTGGTGGAGAGTTTCCTAAAATCGATCTCCTGATGACGTGATCAATCTTTGTTTCCACCTCCATTTTCACGGGTAATAGTTAAAAAAAAGCCCCCGGCTACTGGCACTTTTCCATAAGATCCTCTTCTTATCTGTGTTTAATTAAATCCAGTTGCTGTACTCATTATTTATTCAATTATAGCCCATTGTTATATTCCAGGTCTGTGTAAGACGATCAAGGAACATTTTAAAGGACAGCTCAATAATCCTTTTCATCCCCGGGCTGAGTCAGACAATGCTCTTCCTTCCTCCTCCCTGTCATCATGGAACTATACAAATTAAATCGACGGGCGGCTCAAGTGAGATAGACGGACGCTCTTGATGTCAGTAGGTGGACAAAATTTGGTAATTAAGGATGGAGAGCCTGAGATGTGTCAAATGAGTGTCCCTCTCCGGAGGGAAATTAGACTTCTATTAACAGCTGTAGTGTGGCCATGTCAGTCGGGGATGAGCGCCACACCATGGAAGGCTGTAGAATGACTTGAAGAGTCATGTGTATGTATAGTACTGGAAGAGTCATGTACACTCACCAGCCACTTTATTAGGTATTATTGCTTGGTAACACAAATTGCTAATCAGCCAATCACATGGCAACAACTCAATGCACTTAGGCATTTAAATGTGATGAAGATGACTTGCTGAAGTTCAAACCAACATCAGAATGGGGAAGAAAGGGGATTGAAGTGACTTTAAACGTGGCATGGTTGTTGGTGGCAGACGGACCGGTGTGAGTATTTCTGGGATTTTCACACACAACCATCTCTCGGGATTACAGAGAATGGTGGGAAAAAGAGAAAAAATCCAGTGAGGGGCAGTTGTGTGGAGGAAAATGCCTTGTTGAGGTCAGAGGAGAATGGGCAGACTGGTTCCAGATGATTGAAGGACAACAGTAACTCCAATAACCTCTCGTTACACCCAAGGTATGCAGAATACCATCTCTGGACACACAACACATCCAACCTTGAAGCAGAGGTCCACTATAAAAAAAAAAATTAAAAGCCAGCAGCTACAAATACTGCAGCTGCTGACTTTGAATATATGGACACTTACCTGTCCAGGGAGCCCGCGATGTCGGCAGCCGAAGCCGATCCGTCCGTCGGCTTTAGGCTGCTGCCGCCGACATCCTCGGTAAGGGAATAAGGAAGTGAAGCTGTGCGGCTTCACTTCCTGGTTCCCTACTGCGCATGCACAAGTCGCGCTGAGCATCCTTTCTGGTCCCTGCTGTGTTCTGTGTCTCACAGAATACAGCGGTGGAGGACAATGTAGGCGCCGGAAGTGGCGTAGGACACCGCGGTGATCTATGCCAGGAAGTGGGAGCCAAATGTGACACCGGAGGTGGGGGGGGGATCCAAAAAGCGGAAGTTCCATTTTTGGGTGGAACTCCACTTTAAAGCAGATGGGCTACAGCAGCAGAAGACCACACCGGGTGCCACTCCTGTCAGCTAAGAACAGGAAACTGAGGCTACAATTGGCACAGGATCACCAACATTGGACAATAGAAGATTGGAAAAACGTTGCCTGGTCTGATGAGTCTGGATTTCAGCTGCGACATTCAGATGGTGGGGTCAGAATTTGGCGCATGGATGGCGCATGGGATATCACTGGTTCAGGCTGGTGGTGGGGGTGTAATGGTGTGGGGGATGGGATATCACCGGTTCAGGCTGGTGGTGGGGGTGTAATGGTGTGGGGGATGGGATATCACTGGTTCAGGCTGGTGGTGGGGGTGTAATGATGTGGGGGATGGGATATCACCGGTTCAGGCTGGTGGTGGGTGTGTAATGGTGTGGGGGATGGGATATCACCGGTTCAGGCTGGTGGTGGAGGTGTAATGGTGTGGGGGATGGGATATCACCGGTTCAGGCTGGTGGTGGAGGTGTAATGGTGTGGGGGATGGGATATCACTGGTTCAGGCTGGTGGTGGGGGGTGTAATGGTGTGGGGGATGGGGTATCACCGGTTCAGGCTGGTGGTGGGGGGTGTAATGGTGTGGGGGATGGGATATCACCGGTTCAGGCTGGTGGTGGGGGTGTAATGGTGTGGGGGATGGGATATCACTGGTTCAGGCTGGTGGTGGGGGTGTAATGGTGTGGAAGATGAGGTATCACCGGTTCAGGCTGGTGGTGGGGGTGTAATGGTGTGGGGGATGGGATATCACCGGTTCAGGCTGGTGGTGGGGGTGTAATGATGTGGGGGATGGGATATCACCGGTTCAGGCTGGTGGTGGGGGTGTAATGGTGTGGGGGATGGGATATCACCGGTTCAGGCTGATGGTGGGGGTGTAATGGTGTGGGGGATGGGGTATCACCGGGTCAGGCTGGTGGTGGGGGTGTAATGGTGTGGGGGATGGGATATCACCGGTTCAGGCTGGTGGTGGGGGTGTAATGGTGTGGGGGATGGGTATCACCGGTTCAGGCTGGTGGTGGGGGTGTAATGGTGTGGGGGATGGGATATCACCGGTTCAGGCTGGTGGTGGGGGTGTAATGGTGTGGGGGATGGGGTATCACCGGTTCAGGCTGGTGGTGGGGGTGTAATGGTGTGGGGGATGGGGTATCACCGGTTCAGGCTGGTGGTGGGGGTGTAATGGTGTGGGGGATGGGGTATCACCGGTTCAGGCTGGTGGTTGGGGTGTAATGGTGTGGGGGATGGGATATCACTGGTTCAGGCTGGTGGTGGGGGTGTAATGGTGTGGGGGATGGGATATCACCGGTTCAGGCTGGTGGTGGGGGTGTAATGGTGTGGGGGATGGGATATCACTGGTTCAGGCTGGTGGTGGGGGTGTAATGATGTGGGGGATGGGATATCACCGGTTCAGGCTGGTGGTGGGGGTGTAATGGTGTGGGGGATGGGATATCACCGGTTCAGGCTGGTGGTGGAGGTGTAATGGTGTGGGGGATGGGATATCACCGGTTCAGGCTGGTGGTGGAGGTGTAATGGTGTGGGGGATGGGATATCACTGGTTCAGGCTGGTGGTGGGGGGTGTAATGGTGTGGGGGATGGGGTATCACCGGTTCAGACTGGTGGTGGGGGGTGTAATGGTGTGGGGGATGGGATATCACCGGTTCAGGCTGGTGGTGGGGGTGTAATGGTGTGGGGGATGGGATATCACTGGTTCAGGCTGGTGGTGGGGGTGTAATGGTGTGGGGGATGGGATATCACCGGTTCAGGCTGGTGGTGGAGGTGTAATGGTGTGGGGGATGGGATATCACTGGTTCAGGCTGGTGGTGGGGGGTGTAATGGTGTGGGGGATGGGGTATCACCGGTTCAGGCTGGTGGTGGGGGGTGTAATGGTGTGGGGGATGGGATATCACCGGTTCAGGCTGGTGGTGGGGGTGTAATGGTGTGGGGGATGGGGTATCACCGGTTCAGGCTGGTGGTGGGGGTGTAATGGTGTGGAAGATGAGGTATCACCGGTTCAGGCTGGTGGTGGGGGGTGTAATGGTGTGGGGGATGGGATATCACTGGTTCAGGCTGGTGGTGGGGGGTGTAATGGTGTGGGGGATGGGGTATCACCGGTTCAGGCTGGTGGTGGGGGGTGTAATGGTGTGGGGGATGGGATATCACCGGTTCAGGCTGGTGGTGGGGGTGTAATGGTGTGGGGGATGGGATATCACTGGTTCAGGCTGGTGGTGGGGGTGTAATGGTGTGGAAGATGAGGTATCACCGGTTCAGGCTGGTGGTGGGGGTGTAATGGTGTGGGGGATGGGATATCACCGGTTCAGGCTGGTGGTGGGGGTGTAATGATGTGGGGGATGGGATATCACCGGTTCAGGCTGGTGGTGGGGGTGTAATGGTGTGGGGGATGGGATATCACCGGTTCAGGCTGGTGGTGGGGGTGTAATGGTGTGGGGGATGGGGTATCACCGGGTCAGGCTGGTGGTGGGGGTGTAATGGTGTGGGGGATGGGATATCACCGGTTCAGGCTGGTGGTGGGGGTGTAATGGTGTGGGGGATGGGTATCACCGGTTCAGGCTGGTGGTGGGGGTGTAATGGTGTGGGGGATGGGATATCACCGGTTCAGGCTGGTGGTGGGGGTGTAATGGTGTGGGGGATGGGGTATCACCGGTTCAGGCTGGTGGTGGGGGTGTAATGGTGTGGGGGATGGGGTATCACCGGTTCAGGCTGGTGGTGGGGGTGTAATGGTGTGGGGAATGGGGTATCACCGGTTCAGGCTGGTGGTGGAGGGTGTAATGATGTGGGGAATGGGGTATCACCGGTTCAGGCTGGTGGTGGGGGTGTAATGGTGTGGGGGATGGGGTATCACCGGTTCAGGTTGGTGGTGGAGGTGTAAGGGTGATGGGGATGGGGTATCACCGGTTCAGGCTGGTGGTGGGGTGTAATGGTGTGGGGGATGGGGTATCACTGGTTCAGGCTGGAGGGGGGGGTGTAATGGTGTGGGGAATGGGATATCACCGGTTCAGGCTGGTGGTGGGGGTGTAATGGTGTGGGGGATGGGGTATCACCAGTTCAGGCTGGTGGTGGGGGTGTAATGATGTGGGGGATGGGATATCACCGGTTCAGGCTGGTGGTGGGGGTGTAATGGTGTGGGGAATGGGGTATCACCGGTTCAGGCTGGTGGTGGGGGTGTAATGGTGTGGGGGATGGGATATCACCGGTTCAGGCTGGTGGTGGGGGTGTAATGGTGTGGGGAATGGGGTATCACCGGTTCAGGCTGGTGGTGGAGGGTGTAATGATGTGGGGGATGGGGTATCACCGGTTCAGGCTGGTGGTAGGGGTGTAATGGTGTGGGGGATGGGGTATCACCGGTTCAGGCTGGTGGTGGGGGTGTAATGGTGTGGGGGATGGGGTATCACCGGTTCAGGTTGGTGGTGGAGGTGTAAGGATGTGGGGGATGGGGTATCACCGGTTCAGGCTGGTGGTGGGGTGTAATGGTGTGGGGGATGGGGTATCACTGGTTCAGGCTGGTGGGGGGGGTGTAATGGTGTGGGGGATGGGATATCACCGGTTCAGGCTGGTGGTGGGGGTGTAATGGTGTGGGGGATGGGATATCACCGGTTCAGGCTGGTGGTGGGGGTGTAATGGTTTGGGGGATGGGATATCACCGGTTCAGGCTGGTGGTGGGGGTGTAATGGTGTGGGGGATGGGATATCACCGGTTCAGGCTGGTGGTGGGGGTGTAATGGTGTGGGGGATGGGGTACCTGAGTATTGTTGGTGACCATGTCCATCCCTTTATGACTACAGTGTCCTCATCTTCTGATGGCTCCTTCCAGCAGGATAATGCACCATGTCACAAAGCTCCAATCATCTCACCACTGGACAATGAGGTCCCTGTACTCCAATGGCCTCCACACTCACCACATCTCATCCAGTAGAACACCTTTGTGTGTTGCTATCATGTCACTAATGAGCAAAATCTCTGAGGAACGTTTCCAACACCTTGTTGTATCTATGCCACCAAGAATGAAGGCCAAAGGGGGTCCAACCTGGTACTAGCAAGGTGGACCTAATAAAGTGGGCGGTGAGTGTACAGTATATTTGAACAGTGAATCACAACATGGTTTTGTAGTTATTGTATATGTTATATTATTTCTTTTTATTTGCTATTATTTTCCATGAAAGTGGAGTTACCCTTTAAACATTCATTAGCATTTCTATGGAATGGTATTTTCCCCCCTTTATAATGTCAAAGCTTCAAGAGACGCTTTGACAGCTGGTAAAGGGGCGACAGTAATAAAAAATAATGCAATAAACACCGAGTGCACCATTATAAACCATCATATCTTTAGAAAATATTATAAAATCCATAATATAAAGTAATAATCCGGCTTCAGAATAGACCTGTGCTCAGATATGTAATAAAATGAGAGTTCTTGTCGGTGGGATCTCTGGGGACAGATAGACCACCATATGGAGACTCGGCAGGATCCCGGCGTGTGACAACAACGTGCGCCGGAGATACAAGAGATTCCGCAGAAGAAGCTATAGAATTAAAGACAACGTCTATTGCTGTACAGATGTTCTGTGTTATTATAGTCAAGGCTAAAAAAATACACTTCAAATATTTTCTTAGTCTATTTAGTGTGAAATATTTCACTTTACTTACATAGATACATAATTACATATATACATAGATACATTGTTACCTACAGTGCCTTGAAAAAGTATTCAAAGTATTCATACCCCTTGAAATTTTCCCACATTATGTCATGTTACAACCAAAAACGTAAATGTATTTTATTGGGATTTTATGTGATAGACCAACACAAAGTGGCACATAATTGTGAAGTGGAAGGAAAATGATAAATGATACAAATAAATATGTGAAAAGTGTGGGGGGGGGGCATTTGTATTCAGCCCCTTTTACTCTGATACCCCTAACTAAAATCTAGAGGGACCAGTTGCCTTCAGAAGTCACCTAATTAGTAAATAGAGTCCACCTGTGTGTAATTTAATCTCAGTATAAATACAGATGTTCTGTGAAGCCCTCAGAGGTTTGTTAGAGAACTTTAGTGAATAAACAGCATCATGAAAGCCAAGGAACACACCAGACAGGTCAGGGATAAAGTTGTGGAGAAGTATAAAGCAGGGTTAGGTTATAAAAAAAATCTCCCAAGCTTTGAAGATCTCACGGAGCTCTGTTCAATCCATCATCGGAAAATGGAAAGAGTATGGCACAACTGCAAACCTACCAAGACATGGCCGTCCACCTAAACTGACCAGCCGGGCAAGGAGAGCATTCATCAGAGAAGAGCCAAGAGGTCCATGGTAACTCTGGAGGAGCTGCAGAGATCCACAGCTCAGGTGGGAGAATCTGTCCACAGGACAACTATTAGTCGTGTTCTCCACAAATCTGCCCTTTATGGAAGAGTGACAAGAAGAAAGACATTGGAGAAAGAAAGTCATAAGAAGTCCTGTTTGTAGTTTGTGAGGAGCCATGTGGAGGACACAGCAAACATGTGGAAGAAGGTGATCTGGTCAGATGAGACCAAAATTCAACTTTTTGGCCTAAAAGCAAAACGCTATGTGTGGGGAAAACTAACACTGCACCTTACTCTGAACACACCATCCCCACCGTGAAACATGGTGGTGGCAGCATCATGTGGTGGGGATGCTTTTCTTCAGCAGGGACAGGGAAGCTGGTCAGAGTTGATGGGAAGATGGATGGAGACAAATACAGGGCAATCGTAGAAGAAAACCTGTTAGAGTCTGAAAAAGACTTGAGACTGGGGCGGAGGTTCACCTTCTACCAGGACAACGACCCGAAACATACAGCCAGAGCTACAATGGAATGGTTTAGATCAAAGCATATTCATGTGTTAGAATGGCCCAGTCACAGTCCAGACCTAAATCACATTGAGAATCTGTGGCAAGACTTGAAAATTGCTGTTCACAGACGCTCTCCATCCAATCTGACAGATCTTGAGATATTTTACAAAGAAGAATGGGCAAAATGTCCCTCTCTAGATGTGCAAAGCTGGTAGAGACACCCCCAAAAAGACTTGTAGAGAAAGGGGGTTCTACAAAGTATTGACTCCGGGGGGCGCCATACAAATGCCCCCCCCCCACACACTTTTCACATATTTATTTGTATCATTTATCATTTTCCTTCCACTTCACAATTATGTGCCACTTTGTGTTGGTCTATCACATAAAATCCCAATAAGATACATTTACATTTTTGGTTGTAACATGACAAAGTGTGGAGAATTTCAAGGGGTATGAATACTTTTTCAAGGCACTGTATATAGTTACATACATAGATACATAGTTACATAGATACATGCAAAGCCTCTAAAAAAGAAAACGAATGCAGCCACCACATCTAAGAATCAGTGAGTTGCAATATAAGAAATATTTGGGTTTATTACGGCTTGAAGAAAAAGAGAATGAAGTGAAGAGTGGAATGTGGAGATTTCGCTTCTTTCGCTACAGACAATAAAAATTGAATTTTTTTTTTTTTTCGGCTTCCGGACATTTTGGGGGGAAATGTTGGGAAGTTTGTTCTCTGCGTTCCTCTATTGTGCGCTGCGTGTGAATTGATTCCTCTCTCTGTAACACAAGGACTAATTTCATTTGTTACAGAGAACAACTGAATATTTAAATCATTCCACAGAACGTCGTCTGAGAATTCCGCACACAAATATCTTCTGATGGATTCGGCTTCTTTTCTTAAAGCAGAACTTCCCTCTCCGTCTCCTCCATGGATCTCCTTGTGACCCTCATCCCGACATCATTACTAATAGATAGGAAGGGACATCAGATTTACTTCTTTTATTTCACATTTCTGCAGCATCTTCCTGGTTTCTGGCCACAATGATGTCATCCGTCCCAGGAGCCTTCATGGGAGGAGGGGCTTTCTCAGCTATGCACGCCCTCCTGCTTGCATGCCTGAGCTAAGGGCAGATAGATTCCAGGAACTAAATGCTACATGAATCATCTGCCCTTACTCAAGATGCCCACAGCTAGAAATGCTGGGGGGGGGGGGGGGTCAAAGTGATTTCTCAACAAAAGAAAACATACAGACATGAATGGATGGAGAGATGGATGAATGGATGGAGACATGGATAGATGGATGGATTGGGGAGTGGATGGATGGAGACATGGATGGATAGATGGATGGAGACATGGATGGATATATGGATGGATGGATGGTGAGACATGGATAGAAGGATGGATGGATGGATGGATGGATTGGGGAGTGGATGGATGGAGACATGGATGGATAGATGGAAGGATGGATGGTGAGACATGGATAGAAGGATGGATGGATGGATGGATGGATGGATGGATTGGGTAGTGGATGAATGGAGACATGGATGGATGGATGGATGGATGGATTGGGGAGTGGATGGATGGAGACATGGATGGATGGATGGATGGAGACATGGATAGATTGGGGAGTGGATGGATGGAGACATGGATGGATGGGGGAGTGGATGGATATGGCGCCTGAATTACAGTGGGGGGTGTTTTTGAAGCACCTGATTGGAGCTATAGGCTCTAATAGGCATCAAAAAAATGTGACCTGCCAGCGCCATGCTTGGAGCTCGCAGTCCACCCAGGTGTGTTAGAAAAGCGAATGAATATTCGCTTTCCTAACACTGAACCGCCTCTCTGCCAATCAGGTGCTCAGGTCTGTTACCTATTGGCTGAAACAATAGGCATTGTGATTGGACGCCTGAGGGGAGGTGAGGATGAGAGAAGAGGATGGGAAGTGATGCATGGAGGACAATGCTCGCCTTCGTCACCCACTGCCACGCTGAGACAGGGTAAGTGCTTGGCAGATGGCGAGTTTGGGGGGGGTGGGTCACAGTGATAGCATTTGATGTTTTTTTTTCAGTATTTTTCAGTTTGTTTGCGCCCCCCAAAAATTTTGAGCACCAGCCGCCACTGCACTCTATCATACAGGCCTGATTGGTGGAGTGCTGCAGAGATGGTTGTTCTTCTGGAAGGTTCTCCCCTCTCCACAGAGAAATACTGGAGCTCTGTCAGAGTGACCATCGGGTTATTGGTCACCTCCCTGACTAAGGCCCTTCTCCCCCGATCGTTCAGTTTGGCTGGGCGGCCCGCTCTAGGAAGAGTCCTGGTGGTTCCAAACTTCTTCCATTTACAGATGATGGAGGCCACTGTTCTCATTGGGACCTTCAATGGTGCAGAAATGTTTCTGTACCCTTCCCCAGATGTGTGCCTCCATACAATCCTGTCTCGGAGGTCTACAGACGATTCCTTGGACTTCATGGCTTGGTTTGTGCTCTGACATGCACTGTTACCTGTGGGACCTTCTATAGACAGGTGTGTGCCTTTCCAAATCATGTCCAATCAACTGAATCTACCACAGGTGGAATCCAATCAAGTTGTAGAAACATCTCAAGGATGATCAGTGGAAACAGGATGGACCTGAGCTCAACTCTGAGTGTCATGGCAAAGGCTGTGATACTTGTATACATGGGAGGAGCCTGTGATACTTATGTACATGGGAGGAGCCTGTGATACTTATGTACATGGGAGGAGTCTGTGATACTTATGTACATAGGAGGAGTCTGTGATACTTATGTACATGGGAGGAGCCTGTGATACTTATGTACATGGGAGGAGTCTGTGATACTTGTGTACATGGGAGGAGCCTGTGATACTTATGTACATGGGAGGAGCCTGTGATACTTATGTACATGGGAGGAGTCTGTGATACTTATGTACATAGGAGGAGTCTGTGATACTTATGTACATGGGAGGAGTCTGTGATACTTATGTACATGGGAGGAGCCTGTGATGCTTATGTACATGGGAGGAGCCTGTGATACTTATGTACATGGGAGGAGTCTGTGATACTTATGTACATAGGAGGAGTCTGTGATACTTATGTACATGGGAGGAGTCTGTGATACTTATGTACATGGGAGGAGCCTGTGATGCTTATGTACATGGGAGGAGCCTGTGATACTTATGTACATGGGAGGAGCCTGTGGTACTTCTATACATGGGAGGAGTCTGTGATACTTCTATACATGGGAGGAGTCTGTGATACTTATGCATATGGGAGGAGTCTGTGATACTTCTATAAATGGGAGGAGTCTGTGATACTTCTGTACATGGGAGGAGTCTGTGATACTTCTGTACATGGGAGGAGTCTGTGATACTTCTATAAATGGGAGGAGTCTGTGATACTTCTATAAATGGGAGGAGTCTGTGATACTTCTATACTTGG
This sequence comes from Lithobates clamitans, assembly GCA_037952925.1. Taxonomy (NCBI): domain Eukaryota; kingdom Metazoa; phylum Chordata; class Amphibia; order Anura; family Ranidae; genus Lithobates; species Lithobates clamitans. The sequence goes on along the minus strand of JBBGZY010000822.1, from coordinate 815,968 downwards.
GAGGAGTCTGTGATACTTCTATACATGGGAGGAGTCTGAGATTTTTTTGCACATGGGAGGAGTCTGTGATATTTATGCACACGGGAGGAGTCTGTGATATTTATGCACATGGGAGGAGTCTGTGATACTTCTATACATGGGAGGAGTCTGTGATACTTCTGTACATGGGATTTTTTTCCTTTTCTATTTTGAATAAATTTGCAAAAATTTTAAACAAATTTCTTTCATGTTGTCATTATGGGGGATTGTTTGTAGAATTTTGAGGAAAATAATAAATTTAATCCTTTTTGGAATAAGGCCTTAACATAACAAAATGTGGAAAAAGTGAAGCGCTGTGAGTACTTTCCCGAATGCATTGTATATCATCGTAAACTATAAAAAGCAGCGCTAATCCCCCAAAATAAGTGAAGATAATACAGTGAAGATCAAAACGTGGTATAAATCAATATAAACATTCAATAAACCACTTATAATCAAAATAAAACTAAAAAGTCCATCTTTTTGACTCCACAGTGAAAAAACTAAATGACGTGTATCAGAGTGATGACACCAAGTCCATATATATGTATGGAAAATGATGAGATTAGTGGTCCACGATAAGTAATTCAGCCTCCACCACACCACCAGTTCTAAGAGAAATGCTCGCTTACCAGATGGCAAGTAAATAATGCTTGCGGCCTAAACCCGACCAGGGCCTTTATCCAATGTAGGGACACAAGAGATCTCCAGGGAAACCCGTCTAGGGGGTCAGCATGGAATCGCCAAACTCGTCAGCCAAGGACCGTGACCAGGTAAGATACGGTGATATTCAGATGTTCCCAGAATACAAAGGAATCACCATAGCGTAACATTGTTAAGCATCATTTATTTAAAAAAGAGAGAAAGCCACTTACAATAAATGTAACACTAAAAGCAGTTCAGCCGGCCAGCTAGTACGGACACTCGTCCCTTCGAACACAGCACGCAAGACGTCAGCACGTCAGCTCCTCCGGACGCACGTTTCGTCATATAATGACGTAGTCTGGGGCACGGGCGACGCACTGACGTGTCGCGTATAAATAGGTAAGCAAGGAACCAAGCCTCGATGTGAGACCAGATCCGGAAATCATCCGCGTTCCACCTCTAGAACTGTCGGAAGTCTTTGGCGGCCATTTTAACTACTGGAAGTTATTCTCAAATAGTAAACCGGACAAAATAACTAAATTAACAGGTGTAAAAATAAATTGTTAAAATGGCCGCCAAAGACTTCCGAAACGCGCGTCGGGAGGAGCTGACATGCTGACGTCTCGCGTGCTGTGTTCGAAGGGACGGGTGTCCGTACTAGCCGGCCAGCTGAACTGCTTTTAATGTTACATTTATTGTAAGTGGCTTTCTTTCTTTTTTAAATAAATGATGCTTAACAATGTTACGCTATGGTGATTCCTTTGTATTCTGGGAACATCTGAATATCACCGTATCTTACCTGGTCACGGTCCTTGGCTGGCGAGTTTGGCGATTCCATGCTGACCCCCTAGACGGGTTTCCCTGGAGATCTCTTGTGTCCCTACATTGGATAAAGGCCCTGGTCGGGTTTAGGCCGCAAGCATTATTTGCTTGCCATCTGGTAAGCGAGCATTTCTCTTAGAACTGGTGGTGTGGTGGAGGCTGAATTACTTATCGTGGACCACTAATCTCATCATTTTCCATACATATATATGGACTTGGTGTCATCACTCTGATACATGTCATTTAGTTTTTTCACTGTGGAGTCAAAAAGATGGACTTTTTAGTTTTATTTTGATTATAAGTGGTTTATTGAATGTTTATATTGATTTATACCATGTTTTGATCTTCACTGTATTATCTTGACTTATTTTGGGGGATTAGCGCTGCTTTTTATCGTATACTATTATTGTTGTGTTTATCTCACTTGTAGCAGCAGCTCTCTCTTTTTTTCTGGGTATTATATTTAGTTTCATTATCACAGCGCGGTAATTTATTTTATTTATTGTTTATCATCAGCTGCAACCCTTAAAAAGTGATAAAGTGGGAGTTGCTGTTTGTGTAGCCACTGATCTTTTCTTCTATTCCCTGTGTGGTCACTAAGGGTGGGCTCAGGCGTGTCCGCGCCCGTCAGGAAGCTGGCACTGCGCAGCGCTAATCACAGTCAGTGAGACATTTCCCGATCTGTGCAGCCGTGGACACGGCACACGTGGAGTTGCGAACACGCCTGAGCTCATCCTTAGTGGTCACCGAGGCAGAAAGTCATAAAGTGTGCAGAACCTTCCAATCAGGAGCACAGACAATAATAAAACATTTGTGTTTAACCCCTTCACCTCTCACACCCATCCCCCCCTCCCCCCCCCATGGAGCAGAGACATTTTTACATCTCTTCCATTGATCTGTTTATTCGGAAATAACTTTGTTATTACTAAAGATAACAATATAACGCATATTTATAGTGATGACAATCAGCGCAAATAAACCGATAAAAGATGATTACAATAAAACAATAAATAAATGTGAAAAAATGATGAAAGAATATTCGATGTGAAAAATGCCGCACAGCCGAGCACCGTGTAAATGATTCCACTTATAATAATGAATCAAAGAAATATTAGTGTAGTGCAGCAATAATATTAAACAGTCCAAAAAAGTCCCATAAATGACAAATCCAATCTGCGGTCGTGTACTGAATGAGTGTATATTAACTCCTCTGTGAGTATGTGCAGAACATCAATCGTTTCAAAACACCCCGATTCTGATTTCTTCATGCACTGTGAATATCCGTCACCGGGTGAAGGGCCTGCTCATCTCCATACCAATAAAAGAGACATTGCTCCATTACTTCTGCCTCACTTCCTGGTCAGACACAGGAAGGAGTTGACCAGCTGACCTCATTACCACACCCCCTGCATCATCTACCCTCAGCTGGTCAACTCCTTCCTGTGTCATGACCCAAAGTCTGTCCAGGAAGTGAGGCAGAAGTAATGGAGCAGTGTGTTTAACTGCTTGCCGATCAGCCACTGTCATTATACTGCGGCAGGTTGGCACGATCCCGTGAACTGTCATAGCTATACGTCGTCTCGCGGGATCGGGATAGCAGGTGCGCGCGTGCCGCCGGAGCCCTGGGTGGGCTGTGAGCGCATTCTATGTGCTCCCAGTCCACCCTATTTTGAAGGCTATTAGAACCTTTGCTTAACCACTTGCCGACCGGCTCACGCCGATATACTGCGGCAAAGTGGCACGGGTGCGCAAAACAACATAACCGTACGTCGCTGCGTCATCAGTGGCTAGCAGGCATGTGCGATGTCCACCGGTGGCCCACGATTGTGACACGGAGAGGTAGAATGGAAAGATGCCTATGTAAGCAAGGCATTTCCCTGTTCTGCCTAGCAACATGACAGGGATCTACTGCTCCCAGTGATCTCTGTCACGTTCTAGTGAGCCCATCCCCCCTACAGTTAGAACTTGCCGAGAGAACACACTTAACCCCTTGATTGCCCCCCTAGTGTTTAACCCCTTCCCTGCCAGTGACATTTACACAGTAATCAGTGCATTTATAGCACCGATTGCTGTATAAATACCAATGGTCCCAAAATAGTGTCAAAAGTGTCCGATGTGTCTGCCGCAATGTCGCAGTCATTATAAAAATTACTAATAAAAAAATTATAATAAAATCAGAAATCTATCTCGTATTTTGTAGACACGATAACGTTTGTGCAAACCAATCAATAAACACTTATTGTGATTTTTTTTACCAAAAATATGTAGAAGAACACATATCGACCTAAACTGAGGAAAAAAATATTTTTTTTTATATATTTTTTGGGGATATTTATTATAGCAAAAAGTAAAAAAATATTGCTTTTTTTTCAAAATGTTCGCTCTTTTTTGTTTATAGCGCAAAAAATAAAAACCGCAGAGGTGATCAAATACCACCAAAAGAAAGCTCTATTTGTGGGAAAAAAAGGACGTCAATTTTATTTGGGTACAACGTCGCACGACCGCGCAATTGTCAGTTAAAGCGACGCAGTGCCGAATCGCAAAAAAGGGCTTGCTCAGGAAGGGGGTAAATCCTTCCAGGGCTGAAGTGGTTAAAAAAAATACCCCTGCCATTGTAATTCATGCACCCAGCATCCTGCAAGGGGCCAGATGCATGGATGGGGGGGGGGGGCAGTGGCGATGCCAGTGTCACTGGAATCAGCCCAGGCATCCCGACAATAAAGTCTGGATCCGCCTGGTGCCTGGACTGGAACCCATCTCAGCCTCTTAGCGAGTTGCTGAGAGCCTGAGACGGCCGCTCCCCCCTCCCCTCCCCGGCCCCTCCACAGCTCAGCGCTCCAGTGAGCATGGAGGAGCAGAGAGGAGAGCTGCTGATTGACAGGCAGAAGCTCTCTACTCTGGGAGCTGTGAGAACCAAGCGATCGGCGGTGTTTGATCGCTCGGTTCTCAGTGCAGAGGTGGCGGGGGGGGACAGAGGCAGCATCCACCTAGGTAAGTATGAATCTGTAAAAAGGAAAAAACATACTTCTCTTTTAAATCTACTCCCACCCCCATTCTAAACCTATTCTATCTACCACGTAAAGCAGTGCCGAGACAAGGTCATCCAACGTCCAGGGCAAAGATACCAAACTGCACCCCCCATTCTCTTAGGGTTAGAGTCAGGGCGCCCCCATCCCTGCCATAAACTATTACCCCCCAGGCGGCCGCCATTACTGCCCACCCCTTGTCCCATCCTTGCTGTAGAGGAAAGCTCTATATAGAAATGAGGAGGATACTACTGGAGTAACCAAAAGTCTGATTTTGAAGGCAAGGAAACAATGGGGAGATGACCAAGGTTAATACTCATCACATTTATTGAAAACAGTACAAAATATAAACATAATGTTCAAACAGGATAAAAAGCACATAATACATGCATATGATAAAGTTTGTACAGTGAGCCCTTGTGCGTCTACGCGTTTCGCCGTTGTGTGCAGCAACCGGCACAGTTACATATTTTATTCTTCATGCATAGCATGCTAGTCCAGGCTCTATGTTTGCTGCTAGCATTGCTCAACCCCACTAAGGGTCTGTTCTTTCTGTGAATATTGGACCACCTGATAATATTATTGCTCTGCTGGTCCTGTGAATGCTCTGAATGAAGGTCTACATCCGCCCCTGTTTTGGTTATCTGAAATGTATTTATCACCCATAGTTTTGAAAACTCTTCGCCTATTTGGGCTCTGTACATAAGACGTGTTACAATTCAAGACAGTGAGATTCGTTCTCTTGTCTCTTTTTCTGTTACGTCTCTGAACCTTGGTCGTGTCCTGAAGAAGCCACCTGAAACCCGGACACATTTTTCAGACAGGAATGTGGCTGGGAACAGGGCTTGACAGGAGGGTGAAGGGGGGCACTATGTGCGCCGCATTACTATTTTCTTTGGAGCGCCCAAAAGGTGACCCAGGAATGTTACAACCCTACAGTGTATACTAAAACGAAAAAATTTACTGAGCACCGCTAAAGTGTTCGGGTTTGGCTTGAAGAAAAAGTGGCAACCCTAGGTGCAGAGCCTGCGTGATGACGTCATCCAAAGACTTACTATAGGGAATATGTTGTCAGCTGTTTCTCCTCTACACCGAAGCCGGCATTGTCACCCGGGCGTGTGACCGGACCTCAGAATAGGTAAGTGTACAGATCTTTTCTTTCACAGCATAGAAAGAATAGGCGTGGAATGGGAGTGAAAGCAGGAGTCTATCTACTGCGAAGCATACAAGGCTTTTGCCTCGGGGCGGCATTTTTCGGGGGTGCGGCGTCACCCCCCTCGCCATCCATGCAACATTCCCAACATTGTTCACCGCTGACCTCACACCGGACCTGACAGCAGGCTGAGTTCAGATGTCAATCATCCCCGGTGCTACCTGAGACCCTGCCCTCCTTCCCCACACTGCCCCTGCCTGGCACTAGGATTGGGCACAGCCATGGCTCCCCCCCCTCCACAGGCATATCCTTCTCCCTAACCTGTGGCCACAGCTGTACCTTTCCCTATTACCATATAGGAAAAGGGGGGAGGTGGAGGAAGCAGGAGGAGGGGCCTGCCCTGCGGATTCACAGTGATTTACTACAAGCTTCGTGATCCATCCCTGCATCCCTACGTCTTCACTTAGTGCTCAGGACTCAGGTGAGCTCCCCACCCCCCCCGGGGGGCGCTCTACTATTCTACAGCATCCCAACTACATCACCCAGCTGACAATTGTGTGTACACTGGGGGTGTATGGTGTGAGTGTGAGCACTGGGGTGTGAGGTGAGCAGGCCCGGATTTACTCCCTTTGCCGCCCCAAGGCCGGGTCCTTCAATGCCGCCCCCCCCCCCCCCACACACACACACACACACACACACACACACACACACACACACACACACGTCCTTTATCGATGACTTCTACAATAGATCAATTAAAAACATATCTCCATACACCAGAACACTGAAAATAACTGGCTTTAATTGTACAGACTAAAAATACTTCAGGGTAAGCGCGCGACGGGTAAGGATTTTTCGCAGGCAAATTTTCAAGGCAATGGCTGGTGTTAGTGCTTCAATCATCCCCGGCACCATGGTTGTTATGGTGTCAGGATGATTGAAATACATTACTTCTATCATTACATTGTAATATAAACTGAAATAGTTCAACTCACCATAATGCAGAATCATTCGGAGCCCTGAGCGTGTCACTTGCCACCATCTCTTGTCACTTGCCACGCTGCCTGCCACCAGATGGGGGTGTCACTTGCCACGCTGCCTGCCACCAGATGGGGATGTCCCTTGCCACCATGCCTGCCACCAGATGGGGATGTCCCTTGCCACCATGCCTGCCACCAGATGGGGATGTCACTTGCCACCATGCCTGCCACCAGATGGGGATGTCACGTGCCACGCTGCCTGCCACCACATGGGGATGTCACTTGCCACCATGCCTGCCACCAGATGGGGATGTCACTTGCCACCATGCCTGCCACCAGATGGGGATGTCACTTGCCACGCTGCCTGCCACCACATGGGGATGTCACTTGCCACCAGATGGGGATGTCACTTGCCACGCTGCCTGCCACCACATGGGGATGTCACTTGCCACGCTGCCTGCCACCAGATGGGGATGTCACTTGCCACCATGCCTGCCACCAGATGGGGATGTCACTTGCCACCATGCCTGCCACCAGATGGGGATGTCACTTGCCACGCTGCCTGCCACCAGATGGGGATGTCACTTGCCACGCTGCCTGCCACCACATGGGGATGTCCCTTGCCACGCTGCCTGCCACATGGGGATGTCCCTTGCCACGCTGCCTGCCACCACATGGGGATGTCCCTTGCCACGCTGCCTGCCACCACATGGGGATGTCCCTTGCCACCATGCCTGCCACCAGATGGGGATGTCCCTTGCCACCATGCCTGCCACCAGATGGGGATGTCCCTTGCCACGCTGCCTGCCACCACATGGGGATGTCCCTTGCCACGCTGCCTGCCACCACATGGGGATGTCCCTTGCCACGCTGCCTGCCACCAGATGGGGATGTCCCTTGCCACCATGCCTGCCACCACATGGGGATGTCCCTTGCCACCAGATGGGGATGTCACTTGCCACCAGATTGGGATGTCCCTTGTCATGCTGCCTGCCATCAGAAGGAGGAGGGCGGAACAGCGGTGCGGGCAATGAGAGATGTCATCTTTCTCCCACGCCGCCGCACCGCTGACTACAAGCTACTCTCGAGCGCTTACGAGTTTTCCCGAGCCCGGCCGGTGTCTTGCCGAGAAAGTTCCCTCGGCGGATAAGTTCCTCCCCTGTACTGCGCAGGCGCAGCACCAACTGCTGTCAGCCGGCGGAGATAGCCGAAGCTCAAAATCCACAATCGGCTGTACACGGCGCCTGCGCTCTGGGTCCAGATTCCTTCCCCACCATCCAAGTGGACCTGGAGGGGGAATCTAAAAGTGCCGAGCGCAGCGAGGCCGTGCCCGAAGCGTGGCGAGCGAAGCGAGCCCGCGAGGGGCCCTCTTACAGCCGCCGTGTACAGCTGATTTTCAGCTGTTCCGCTTCGGCTATTTCCGCCGGATCGTACTGCGCATGCGCAGTACACTGAGGAACTTATCCGCCGAGCGGAACTTATTCGGCAGAACACCGGCTTCGGAACGGCGCATGCGCAGTTGCGTGGTCGGCTCGCGGCCATCTTTTCTATGGGCACTGGTGCCCATAATAGACATTAATGGCCAGCACGAAAGGGGGGGCGGCCGCGAAGTCGCTGCAGGAGCGGCGCCGCCCCTACACCACTGCCGCCCCGAGGCCTGGCCTCGGTGGCCTTGTGGTAAATCCGGCCCTGGAGGTGAGTGTGGACAACCCCCTCTCCCCCCCCTCTTTCCCCCTCCCTCTCTTTCAAACCCTCTCTCACATCTTCCTCTCTCCCCCCTCCCCCTCTCTCACCCCGCCTCTCTCTCTCTCTCTCTCCCCCCTTCTTCCATTTCTCTCCTTTTCCATGTCCCCCATCTCTTTCTCCTTCCTATACCTATCTCTTCTTCTAGCGGGGAGGTAGAGACCCCACAGAGCCACCAGAGACCCCGCATAGCCACCAGAGACCCCGCATAGCCACCAGAGACCCCACAGAGCCACCAGAGACCCCGCACAGCCACCAGAGACCCTGCGTAAACACCAGAGACCCCCGCATAACCTCCAGAGACCCCCCCGCGTAGCCTCCAGAGACGCCACAGAGACCACGCCTAGCCACCAGAGACCCCCACATAGTCACCAGAGACCCCACAGAGCCACCAGAGACCCCGCCTAGCCACCAGAGACCTCGCACAGCCACCAGTGACCCTGCATAGCCGCCAGAGACCCTGCATAACCACCAGAGACCCCTGCATAGCCACCAGAGACCCCACAGAGCCACCAGAAACCCCAGCGTAGCCTCCAGGGACCTCACAGAGCCCCCACACAGCCACCAGAGACCCTGCATAGCCACCAGAGACCCTGCATAGGCAACAGAGACCCCGCATAACCACTAGAGACCCCCACAGAGCCAACAGAGACCCCTGCATAGCCTCCAGGGACCCCACAGAGCCACCAGAGACCCCAGTGTAGCCTCCAGAGACCCCACAGAGCCACCAGATACCCCACAGAGCCACCAGAGACCCCCGCATAGCCACCAGAGACCCCCGCAAAGCCACCAGAGACCCCACAGAGCCACCAGAGACCCCACAGAGCCACCAGAGACTCGCATAACCACCAGAGACCCCACAGAGCCAGCACCAGAGACACCTGTGTAGCCACCAGAGATCCCCGCGTAGCCACCAAAGACCCCCTAGAGCCACCAGAGACCCTGCATAGCTACCAGAGACTCCGCATAGCCACCAGAGACCCCGCATAGCCACTAGAGACCCCCACATAGCCACCAGAGACCACACAGAGTCACCAGAGACCCCACAAAGCCACCAGAGACCCCCCGCGTAGCCACCAGAGACCTCGCACAGCCACCAGAGACCCTCGCGTAGCCTCCAGAGACCCCGCTTAGCCTCCAGAGACCCCGCTTAGCCACCAGAGATCCCGCACAGCCACCAGAGACCCCCGCATAACCAGAGACCCCCGCATAACCACCAGAGACCCCCACACAGCCACCAGAGACCCCATAGAGCCACCAGAGACCCCCGCATAGCCTCCAGAGACCCCACAGAGCCACCAGAGACCTCCACGTAGCCACCAGAGACCCTGCATAGCCACCAGAGACATTCGCGTAGCCACCAGAGACCCCACAGAGCAACCAGAGACCCTGCATAGCCACCAGAGACCCTGCATAGCCACCAGAGACCCCCGCATAGCCACCAGAGACCCCACAGAGCCACCAGAGACCCCGCACCGCCACCAGAGACCCCCGCATAGCCTCCAGAGACCCCCCCCGCGTAGCCTCCAGAGACGGCACAGAGACACCAGAGACCTCCACGTAGCCACCAGAGACCCTGCATAGCCACCAGAGACATCTGCGTAGCCACATAGACCCTGCATAGGCACCAGAGACCCTGCGTAGCCACCAGAGACCCCCGCGTAGCCACCAGAGACCCCCATGTAGCCACCAGAGAATCCACAGAGCCACCAGAGACCATTCATAGCCACCAGAGACCTCTGCGTAGTCACTAGAGACCCCGTGTAGCCACCAGAGACCCCTGCGTAGCCACCAGAGACCCCACAGAGCCACCAGAGACCCCGCACAGCCACCAGAGATCCCGCACAGCCACCAGGGAACCCACATAGCCACCAGAGACCCCGCACAGCAACCAGAGACCCCGCGTAGCCACCAGAGACCCCGCGTAGCCACCAGAGACCCCACATAGCCACCAGAGACCCCGCACAGCCACCAGAGAGCCTGCATAGCCACCAGAGACCCCCGCATAGCCACCAGAGACCCCCGCATAGCCACCAGAGACCCCCGCATAGCCACCAGAGACCCCGCAGCACACAGGAACAGATCTGAAACTGTCAATCACAGGCGGGGCGCTGGAGCTTCCTCCACTGTCACCTTTTTATCTCTTGGTGTCAGGAAAACTTGTCAGAAGTGACTCACACAGACAGCAGAGGAAGGAGGCAGCAGACAGAAATGACACTGAGTGCTCTGGACTGAGACAAGTACACACTATAGAGGGATATGCTTTGTTCATATTTCAAGTCTGAGGTTTACAACCGCTTTAAAGTTAGATTTGTTTGAATATTTGCGCAGTTTCAAGGCGTATCGTGCCGCGTTCCCTTCCCTCTGCTCTCTCCTGTACATCTCCTGAATCCTAGATTGGCAAGGAAGGACCCTCCCGAAATCTGCTCTAAGCCATCATTCTCACGAGTGTGTCTGCAAATAAAAACCGCTATCAATATGCTTTGCATTCAAAGGTGGGTTATTGATTAGCGCCTCAGGTAAGTATGATAATGAAAAGTGGAAGGAGAAGCCCCGGCTCCATGATTACAGGCGTGAATCTTACAAGGCCGTTATAAATCTCCAAAAGTTCCGTGTTCATCGGCAAACTAGAAGACAAATTAACATGATGTATAGACATTGACAACGTCGCGCTCAACGTCGGGCTAATTGATCACACGGACTTCACAAATGGCCCGAGGTGGTTTTTTTCATTGATGTCCCGACACATTGATGGAGCTGGACGTGTTATTCTGGATCATGGATCTCCTTTCTCTGGGATTGTGGACACTTACAGGTTTATTTTTGTCTCTTTGTCATTTGTATCTAATTCTTTTTACGGGACGGAGATGAGTTGTGGTGACAATGAAGCTCACTGAACCCTACAGAGATAGAAGCAGTTACCTGGGCTATGGGCTCAGATCAGAGGAGGCCCTCGAGGGGAAAGATAGGACCTCTTCATACCGGCTTCCTTCTTCTATGTCACCAAACATCTTACAAAAATGTGAATCCGATCAGAACCTGAAAGGATAATTCTAATGGGTCAATCAGTGGTGCAGCCATTTGGTAAGGGTCCCAAAATAGAGAAAAGGAACTCTCATGTGCTGCCAACTCCATGTCCATAACTAGGAGCTGCTGCACACCCCTTAATGTGTTCCCACACCCCATAAACCATGAATGAAATCATGACGGTGACCTGCTCCCAGGGCCGTCTTTAGGGCAGGGCAAAAGGGGCAGCTGCCCTGGGCCCTGTCATTGTTGTGGGGCCCAGAGCAGCTGCCTCATACTTGCCATCTATCCCAGTTTAAATTCCCTTGTCCTTTGAAATTTTAGTCCTGTGCTGTGTCCCAATATCTCAGCGTGAAGTGCTGGTACTAATGCTGACTGAGACCCTGTTTTTACATGTAAATAACCGGCATTCATATGTAAATAGCGGCAGCATTGATATGTAAATACAGGCGGCATTCATATGTATATCATGCCCCCTGCAGTAAGGAAATGATGTGCTGTAACCTCTAGCAACCAATCAGTGAGCAGTAATACTGTACAGTATTCTCTAGCAACCAATTAACAAGCAGAAATCATTTGCTGTAACCTCTAGCAACTAATCAGTGAGCCGTAATGTGTGCTGTAACCTCTAGCAACCAGTCAGTAAGCAGTAATGATAGCTGTAACCGCTGCCTGCAATTGCTGCCTGATCTGATACAGTAAACTGATTTTAAGTCTAGCTGCTATTTATTGTATGTCTCAGAGCAGGTGGATAGTGAAATTGCATGGGGAGGGCCCCGGGAAAATTTTTGCCCAGGGTCCAATCAATATTAAAGACGGCCCTGCCTGCTCCCCAACTAAAACCACCCAATAAAAGAACAATAAATAATTAATAGAGGTGCTAACCTCACTAGTGAGAATAAGTACTTTATATCCACTTGCTGACCGCAATACTTATACACTATATTACCAAAAGTATTGGGACGCCTGCCTTTACATGCACATGAACTTTAATGACATCCCAGTCTTAGTCCGTAGGGTTCATATTGAGTTGGCTCCACCCTTTGCAGCTATAACAGCTTCAACTCTTCTGGGAAGGCCGTCCACAGGGTTTAGGAGTGTGTCTATGGGAATGTTTGACCATTCTTCCAGAAGAGCATTTGTTAGGTCAGGCACTGATGTTGGACCAAAGATGTTCTGTCAGGTTGAGGTGCAGGCCAGTCAAGTTCCTCCACCTCAAACTCGCTCACCCTTGTCTTTAAGGACCTTGCTTTGTGCACTGGTCCAAATCATTTGGTGGAGGGGGGGATTATGGTGTGTGTGTGTTGTGGGGGGGGGGGGGGTATGGTGTGGGGTTGCTTTTCAAGGGTTGAGCTTGGCCCTTTAGTTCCAGTGAAGGGAACTCTTAAGGCGTCAGCATACCAAGACATTTTGGACAATTTCATGCTCCCAAATTTGTGGCCCCTTCCTGTTCCTACATGACTGCCCACCAGTGCACAGAGCAAGGTCCATGAAGACATGGATGAGCGAGTTTGGGGTGGAGGAACGTGACTGGCCTGCACAGAGTCCTGTCCTCAACCTGATAGAACACCTTTGGCATGAATTAGTGCGGAGACTGTGAGCCAGGCCTTCCCGTCCAACATCAGTGCCTGACCTCACAAATGCGCATCTGGAAGAATGGTCAAACATGCCCATAGACACACTCCTAAACCTTGTGGACGGCCTTCCCAGAAGAGTTGAAGCTGTTATAGCTGCAAAGGGCGGAGCCAACTCAATATTGAACCCTACGGACTAAGACTGGGATGCCATTAAAGTTCATGTGTGTGTAAAGGCAGGCGTCCCAATACTTTTGACAATATAGTGTATGTGTGTTTCTCTTTTTGAATTGAATTACTGAATTAAATTAACCTTTTGATGATATTCTAATTTTATGAGATGGGCCTGTATTTGGCTTTAGTAGATCAACCCTCACTGTCTTATATAACCTTAAAGCCGCGTATACCGGTAATCCTTCCTGTGAGGCTAAAATTTCATGTATACAGAAAAAAAAGTCCTTAGAAAACAAATTCTTTTATAAAGATAATGAGGTTACCGCGGAATCCTGACCCTGATTAATAGAAAATGAAACCTCCACTTTCACATCTCATGTAATTAGATAGAAAACCCCAGGAATCCTTTATTATTAATTCCGTGTATGGGCTGCAGATAAAATGTATATTTATTTATCCAATAATTATCTTTGTAATGTGATTCAGAGTTTTCTTAAAGTTGTACTCCGGCTTTAATACTGAATACACAGATGTCAACCATTCAAAGCCGGCTATACATGGATCGAAATTCCGCCAATTGAGCAGGAACCAGACAAAGTCTGATCCATCTATGGGTAGGCTGGTTCTATCGATTGTCGTTTTTTTTTTTCCCATACAATCACTGTCAGCAGCCATCGCCGCCAGCAGTCTTCATTGTATTCTAGCGACGAGGAAATCTTCCACTGTCGGAATACACTAGCCCGGCGGAAGGGATTGACCCATCGGCACTGACTGTGTTGATGGGAGAATCGAGGGATTTTCTTTCCTTCAACCTGTGCACATTTATGGCGGTGATGCTAGTCCTAGGCGGATTGGGTTTGCTGCACTGTCCAAAAGATAAGGAAGATGGTAGTGGAAGGGGGGCAGGAGAACAAAGGGGGCTTGCAGAACAATTATTACGGAAGGGGCAGTCCTTTGGGATGTCCTTCTGCCGGTGTCACGGGGGCCACGTACCTGATGTGAGACTGAAGTAGTGGGGAGGCCTCCCTCGCGCCCCAGGTCCTTAAAGCCTCCGGAGATGAAGATAGAGACTTAGTGGATACAGAGTGGCACGGGTGCCAGGGGTGGGGAGCACCGTGCAAGCCTTAGTCCGAGATCCACTCCAGCTGGGCAACGACGCATAAAAGGGTTAATCAGAAGAAGAATGGTCGAGAGCCAAGCCGGGGTTGGCTCCAATCTGGCAGCTGAGTACAAAAGGGGAAAAGAAGTAGAATGGTCAAGGTACAAATCCGAGGTCAATGGCAAGCAGCAAACAAGAGTAGTCAAATAGGTTTCCAGGTCACAACAGGTTCAGATCGCTCACACACTAGCACAGGAACAAGGGGGGGCTGAAGATAATCCAGCAATTTGGCAGCGTCTGGGCTGGGCTTATATAGGGAAGTGTTGAGGTCACTTCCTGTGCGCCTCCTGGGAATTTTCCCGCCTTTTTCCATCAGGTTGAGGTCACTTCCTGTGCGCCTCCTGGGTATTTTCCCGCCCTTTTTCCATCAGGTTGAGGTCACTTCCTGTGCGCCTCCTTGGTATTTTCCCGCCTTTTTCCATCAGGTTGAGGTCACTTCCTGTGCACGTCCTGGGCATTTTCCTGCCCTTTTCCATCAAGTCTTCTGCGCAAGTGCGGGTTGGCGCCCTGGACTCTTACAGCCGGCTATCGTCAGGGCCCTTTAAGAACATCTTTGCACTTAACAACAATAGCGGTTAACCTGCGTACAGTACAGGTACAGTATAGTCTAAGCACAGATGTAATGTAGATGCGGGTCAGATACGGTAAAGGTTCAGCAAAATGAAGTATATAGTTGGTCTAGGTGCAGTCTAGGTTTGGAATAAGTGCGGTATAGAGTACAGTATGGGTGTGGTATGGATTGGGTACACTTGGTGTCCTGCTCTCAGTGGCTCAGTCCCTGCTAGCAGTATTAGCAATGGGTGAATAACCCTCGTGTCAGTCCCCAGGATACTGTGGTGACCTCTCACTGTAGAAGAAAAGGTTCCCTTGGTCTGTCCCGGAAAACAACAGATGACCAGCAGTGGGAAGCAGAGAGTGGACGCTCCTGTCTCCCTGCTGAAGAGCATTGGGTATCGCCCTAACTGGGTGATGAAATGAGGGTCTTGGTTCAAAATGTGCACTCCACAGTGGAGTACAGCGGGCCTGTATATATACCTATATATTGGTATGTGTGTATACATGTATTTAGATGTTTGAAACACATTTTTCTCTCTTCTGCCCACCTAAGGGTTCCTTACCCGTTGGTATCTAGGACGTTCTTCTCCCGCTGATACTCGCGCCATAAATGTCAGCACCCCGGACAGCTGCTGAATATCAACAAACCAATCGGGAATGCTGACTGACGTCATTGACCATATATGGCCATTGACCAAAAGAAGAGGTGCCCTTGGTCTCTCCCCAAAAACCTCCAATGATCAGCAGTGGGAAGCAGAGGGTGAGTGGACACTCCAGTCTCGCTGCTGCAGTTTAAGAGAACTATTAGAATACGCCCGGCGCCCACTTGTGCGGCACGCGCGCGCTCACAGACAACTGCAGGTGCCTATAGGCACCAATGTGGGTGTGCGACGGACTGCGTGCATGCGCAGGAGCGCGTCCCTAGTTCCAATAGGAGCCAGACGGCCTATTAAAAGGACCCCTGATCAATGCTGACTGGTCTTCAGCTGTTTCCTAATACCCTGAATCCTGCTGATACCCTGCTTGATACCCGTTGCTGAACTTGGCTTTCCTTGACCCTGCTGTTGGACTCTGCGACATTCCTGACTATTGGTTCTTGATCCCGCCTTCCCTCTGACCGTGCTTCTGCCTAATGCCTTGGTACCTTGCTGCTCGCCTGCTACCGAACCCGGCTATCCTAGTGACCTCACTCCTGTTCCCTGCTTGGCTCAAGGCTGCCATCTGAGTGTCTGCGACTACAGTCCTGCGACCAGCTGCGACTTCCTCCTGCAAGCCTGCCAGAAACTCTACATCGCCCGATGTATTAGTTCCGCAGTACAAGCAGAGTGCCTCTTTAACACCAGTTGGCCTTCCTAGTCTGATGGTTCTCCTGCCTTTCCGAGGTCGCATCCTCTGCTGCAAGTTTCCGGGTCTACACCCCCAAGCACTCATGTTCCTCCTGTCCCGTGGCTCCCTCTGTTCCACCCTCAGCGGACCTGGTTGGGAGATACCAGAGAGGCCGACCTCGTCATCTCAGTCTCCCTTCAGGTACGTGACATGCAGTATTGCAGGTGCTGCAATGTGGATGGTGCTGCACTGCCCCCTGTCTTCACTCCCAGTCTCAGGATCGGATCTCCGCTGGTATGGTCTCCAGCTGGCAAGCAAATATCCAGACAGATGCTCTGTCTCTTTAACTCCCTCAGTGCCAAGAGGAAGAACCTTGCCGGGCAGTTTAAAAAAAATCATCTCTCCGCTCCTCCTACTGCAAAGTGCCTACTAGGATCTGTAGTGTAACCAATATAGTGTAGCCATTTTATTACTGCCGTCTCAAACTACAACTCCCAGCATTACCAGCACCCTGCACAGAAGTCTATGGGCTTCCTTGGCTTGAGCTCTCCCCCTTCTGGCCGGAAGAGGATGGTGCAGCATAACTTTAATATCACAGTAGAGGACGAGAAGAACAAAGAGCTGTGTCTCCTTCTCCATGTTGTTGTAGACCAGCAACTGGCCACACTTGTAAAACTTTACTTTCAACTTCAAGGTGGACAACTTGAGGACACACCAACTAGGGTTGCCACATCATCCCTTTAATCCAGGACACATATTAATTACACAGGTTCTCAGGCTGATTTAATGCAGATAAGGCACCAAGTGAGTTTAATTACCACTTTAATCAGCCATAGAACCTGTGTAATTAATGTGTGTCCTGGATTAAAGGGATGATGTGGCAACCCTAACACCAACAGTTATGGCACATTCGATTCCAGAGGAAACATTTAGGTCAAATATTACTTTACATCACAGAACGTTCCATCCTTGGCTTCTTACCATGCTGGTTGGCTGCAGCCGGCACTTTTCCTATTCGGGCACACTGCCAGTCCTTTCCCCAATTTCAATCCTACTGAGGGTGTCAGGACCAACCAAGTATTCCCCAGCTGGGGAATCCCAGACACTGGAAGCTTCATATCTTTTGCGAGAAGGGCCCCACGGAGGACTAACCACAGAGCTCAGCTCCTATCTACCTACGTTCTCCACGTGAACTCCTCCAACCCAGTAACTTGCTATATACACTCACCGGCCACTTTATTAGGTCCCCCTTGCTAGTAGCGGGTTGGACCCCCTTTGGCCTTCATTCTTGGTGGCATAGATACAACAAGGTGTTGAAAACGTTCCTCAGAGATTTTGCTCCATAGTGACATGATAACATCACACAGTTGCTGTTTGTAAACAAATCAGTTGGGGATTCCGGGTGATGTCATCGACCAAATATGGCCGTGATGACCCTAGTCCGGTAAATATTCCGTATCTTGAAGATATTTCCTAGTACAGTAATTAGGAAAAAAGGAAAACAAAGCAGATTTTATCTTTTTTTTTTCATATTCTTCTGGATCTGTATAAATCTGCATATATATAAAGTAAACCTCGTGTTAGTAAAAAATATTCCGTCGATTCCCCGCAGAGCCATAAACCGGTTCTTACTCTTTGGAATGGCAGAACGCTATAAACGCCGCGCTCTCCTCCCCGGCTATAATCAGGGGGGGGGGGGGTATATACAGCCCACAATTCGTTCGGTGAGAATCCCCCCTTCCGGCGGCCCCAGCTGGGCCGTCTCCTGCATTTATATTGACATTAATGCTGAATTTAATAAACATCACTAAGGCCGTACCTGGAGCCTCCCCACGCACGCGTTTATTACATTTTATGATATTAAATCTCAGTGTCGGAGTGAATCTGGATTTACTACAACATTGGCGGTTTGGGAAAGGTTCTTCAGAACTAGTGTGTGTTTTTTTTTTTTGTTTGTTTTTTTGTTTTTTTCCCACCATAAGAAGCAGATAATCAGTCCCGAGAAAAAAAAAAAAACATATTCGTCTCCCCGGCGTCTGCGGCGCGAGAGCATCTTCCTGCTGCCATAGAAACTGGCGGCGAGCGGTGACAGATGCAGCTTTGTTTGTACATATGGCCGGGACACAAATAGAATTAGACGGGGATTGTGGAAGAGAAACAGAGGGACACTAAATTGCGCGGCGGTGGAGATGTTTACTTTCGGCTTCCAGGGTTAGCGCTAGAAAAGCCGAGACCTACGGGCGGCCGGTGGCGCGATATGAAGAGCCGCAGAAGGGGAACGCGGGGATGCAATGATCAGCATATCCGCAACTATACAGCGTGTGGATGGAGGCACAATGACCATCCCCCACCCCCCACCCCGGTCCTTGGCTCTGTCTGGGTCTGGCGGACATTAAACCCAAACATTAAGTATTAAAATATACAGTATCTGACAAAAGTAAGTACACCCCTCAGTCACATTTGTGTAAATCTTTTCTTCTCTCTTTTCATGTGACAACACTGAAGAAATGACACTTGTCTACAATGTAAAGTAGTGAGTGTACAGCTTGTATAACAGTGTAAATTTGCTGTCCCCTCAAAATAACTCAACACACAGCCATTAATGTCTAAACCACTGGCAACAAAAGTTAGTACACCCCTAAGTGAAAATGTCCAAATTGGGCCCAAAGTGTCAATATTTTGTGTGGCCACCATTATTTTCCAGCACTGCCTTAACCCTCTTGGGCATGGAGGTCACCAGAGCTTCACAGGTTGTCACTGGAGTCCTCTTCCCCTCCCCCATGATGACATCACGGAGCTGGTGGATGTTAGAGACCTTGCGCTCCTCCACCTTCCGTTTGAGGATGTCCCACAGATGATCAATAAGGTTTAGGTCTGGAGACATGCTTGGCCAGTCCATCACCTTTACCCTCAGCTTCTTTAGCAAGGCAATGGTGGTCTTGGAGGTGTGTTTGGGGTGGTTATCATGTTGGAATACTGCCCTGCGGCCCAGTCTCTGAAGGGAGGGGATCATGCTCTGCTTCAGTATGTCACAGTACATGTTGGCATTCATGGTTCCCTCAATGATCTGTAGCCCCCCAGTGTCCGCAGCACTCATGCAGCCCCAGACCATGACACTCCCACCACCATGCTTGACTGTAGGCAATACACACTTGTCTTTGTCCTCCTCACCTGGTTGCCCCCACACACGCTTGTCACCATCTGAGCCAAATAAGTTTATCTTGGTCTCATCAGACCACAGGACATGGTTCCAGTAATCCATCTCTTTAGTCTGCTTGTCTTCAGCAAACTGTTTGCGGACTTTCTTGTGCATCATCTTTAGAAGAGGCTTCCTTCTGGGATAACAGCCATGCAGACCAATTTGATGCAGTGTGCGGCGTATGGTCTGAGCACTGACAGGCTGACCCCCCACCCCTACAACCTCTGCAGCAATGCTGGAAGCACTCAAATGTCTATTTCCCAAAGACGACCTCTGTATATGATGCTGAGCACGTGACCTCAACTTCTTTGGTGGACCATGGCGAGGCCTGTTCTGAGTGGAGCCTGTCCTGTTATACCGCTGTATGGTCTTGGCCACCGTGCTGCAGCTCAGTTTCAGGGTCTTGGCAATCTTCTTATAGCCTAGGCCATCTTTATGTAGAGCAACAATTCCTTTTTTTCAGATCCTCAGAGAGTTCTTTGCCATGAGGTGCCATGTTGTGCTTCCAGTGACCAGTATGAGAGAGTGAGAGCGATAACACCAAATTTAACACACCTGTGGAGAAGTATAAAGCAGGGTTAGGTTATAAAAAAATCTACCAAGCTTTGAACATCTCACGGAGCTCTGTTCAATCCATCATCGGAAAATGGAAAGAGTATGGCACAACTGCAAACCTACCAAGACATGGCCGTCCACCTAAACTGACCGGCCGGGCAAGGAGAACATTCATCAGAGAAGAGCCAAGAGGTCCATGGTAACTCTGGAGGAGCTGCAGAGATCCACAGCTCAGGTGGGAGAATCTGTCCACAGGACAACTATTAGTCGTGTTCTCCACAAATCTGCCCTTTATGGAAGAGTGACAAGAAGAAAGACATTGGTGAAAGAAAGTCATAAGAAGTCCTGTTTGTAGTTTGTGAGAAGCCATGTGGAGGACACAGCAAACATGTGGAAGAAGGTGCTCTGGTCAGATGAGACCAAAATTCAACTTTTTGGCCTAAAAGCAAAATGCTATGTGTGGGAGAAAACTAACACTGCACATCACCCTGAACATACCATCCCCACCGTGAAACATGGTGGTGGCAGCATCATGTGGTGGGGATGCTTTTCTTCAGCAGGGACAGGGAAGCTGGTCAGATTTGATGGGAAAATGGATGGAGACCAATACAGGACAATCTTAGAAGAAAACCTGTTAGAGTCTGCAAAAGACTTGAGACCGGGGCGGAGGTTCACCTTCCAGCAGGACAACGACCTGAAACATCCAGCCAGAGCTACAATGGAATGGTTTAGATCAAAGCATATTCATGTGTTAGAATGGCCCAGTCACAGTCCAGACCTAAATCACATTGAGAATCTTGAAAATTGCTGTTCACAGACGTTCTCCATCCAATCTGACAGAGCTTGAGATATTTTACAAAGAAGAATGGGCAGAAATGTCCCTCTCTAGATGTGCAAAGCTGGTAGAGACATCCCCAAAAAGACTTGTAGAGAAAGGGGGTTCTACAAAGTATTGACTCCGGGGGGCACCATACAACTGCCCCCCAACACTTTTCACATATTTATTTGTATCATTTGTCATTTTCCTTCCACTTCACAATTATGTGACACTTTGTGTTGGTCTATCACATAAAATCCCAATAAAATACATTTACGTTTTTGGTTTCTGGGCTGCTGGAACTTGTAGTTCTCCATTGTCTGTGTGGCTTTCTGGACACTGGGCTCTATTCGTCGCTCTGCTCTTCTTTCAACTGCTGACACACAGACCTCTGATGACCTGCGATGGGTTTGTGAAGGACCACTACCCTCTGGATCTCCTTTTCCCTGCCACTTTGCCTGGACTTCCTAAGCTGAGGCCGCTGTTGGCTGGTGAGTCCCTGAATCCTCGCTGTACCAGATTGCTGCCTCTCCTTCATGCCTGGATTGTTGCCCTGTGACTCTGGACTAAGGTCCTGCTGTACCCGATTTCTGCCCTGTGCCTCCCTTGTTGTGTCCTAGCGCCACCCTGTTATATTTCTTCCTGTCTCTCACTATGTTGGAACGATTGCTGTCAGGACAGAAACATTCGGCTGCTCAGGAGCACAAGTTTAGGAAACCCTGCCCGTGGCCGGTTAGTGTGTGTGCCCGCGCGAGCATTGGCGCTAGAAGGGGTATTAAAACTGCACTAGTGCAGTGTGTCAGTGATGTTTGCTCTATTGCGTTCCCTGTGTTCCTGTTGTTCCTCTGTTGCTGATCTGATCCTTCCTCTCTGATTCTGTCTGAACTCCACCTGTTCTTACCCCTGGCTTGTCCCTGGATTACTCTTCTGCCTTCTCCTTCTGGGGGAGTCACCAGGCCTCGACTCCGCCCCACCTTTAGGGGATGACTCCAGATTAGGGTTACCACCTTTTCATCAAGCCAAACCCAAACACTTTAGTGGCACACAGCAATTTTCATTTTATTCAGTATACACTATAGTATTGTAAAAGAGCCGGAACAACTTTGAGTAGGATTGCGGCGCATGTAGCGTCCCGTGATGAACAGTGGGTGTGGCCAAATTGTGTTAATAATGGGAAAAGCTGAAGGAGCGTAGTTAAATCAAACAAGGTCAGTCTGTCCCCCAGTATTACACCCCCCCACCCCCAGGTCAGTCTGTTTCCCAATATAATCCATCCCTGGTCAGTCTGTCCCCAAGGATAATCCCCCCAGGTCAGTCTGTCCCCCAATATAATCCATCCCAGGTCAGTCTGTCCCCAAGGATAATCCCCCCAGGTCAGTCTGTCCCCTAGTATAATCCCCCCATGTCAGTCTGTCCCCCAATATAATCACCCCAGGTCAGTCTCTCCCCCAATATAATCCCCCCAGGTCAGTCTGTCCCCCAATATAATCCCCCCAGGTTAGTCTGTCCCCAAGTATAATCCTCCAAGGTCATTCTGTCCCTCAATATAATCCCCCCCCAGGTCAGTCTGTCCCCCAATATAATCCCCTCCAGGTTAGTCTGTCCTCCAGTATAATCCCCCAAGGTCATTATGTCCACCAATACAATCCCCCCAAGTCAGTCTATCCCCCAGTATAATCCTCCTAGGTCAGTTTGTCCCCCAGTATAATCCCCTATAGGTCAGTCTGCCCACCAGTATAATCACCCCAGGGCTGTCCATACCCCAGTTAGAGCGTCCCCCGTACCAATATAATTAAAAGCACTGGAAACAGAAGGGAGGGGAGAGGGAGATAGGAGGACTGGTGCTGTGGGGCTGCCACTGATGTGTCCGGGTTTCAGGTCAACTGAAACCCAGACTCCGGGTTTTAAAACCTGGACAGGTGGCAACCCTACTCCAGGCCCTCTCCGGTCTTCCGGGACTCCCACGCCTGCACTTGACACAGTCTTGCACTTGACATCAGTTCTGCTGTTACTGACTCTGGCTTGTTTCCTGTCTACTCTCCTGCCTGCCTCCTGAATGGTGCCCCTCCTTCATCCGTACCAGCTGATCTGCACTCTTCACTGGCTCCTGTTCTTCCACCAGCGTGTCCAGTCCTACCATCCCTGTGTTCTAGACACACACCGGCACCTTCCAGCGAGAGACTTACAAGGCACTCTTGCCACTCTGTGCTCTGACGTTCTCTGTCACCTTACCAGGGACTCCAGAACCAGGGCCGTAAGAGAGGCCTTCCTCCTTCCGCATCAGGCTCCACCACCAGGTTTGGTTCAATTGCCCTGTAGCCTTCCCTTTATCTGACTTCCTCCTTTTTCAGAGGGATGGGCACAAGCTTCTACCCATAGACCCCACAAGATGCCTGAACAGCTTATCATACTGTACTGTATATGAAGTATTGCTGGTCTCACATTAAAGTCATTGGGACTGGACCTTCTGATTCTCGTGCTGTGTCATTTCTTTGGCTGCTTTGTGTGTCACCAAACAATGTTACCCAGTTCAAAATGGAGATTTAGAAGTCTAAAAAAAACTTCTGTGCAAATGCCTTAGCACTTGTACAACCATCATAAATAATCCCTGTAATGTGTCTAATATTAGCTACTGTTAGGAAAGCGCTTTACATGCCGGATGCTGGGATGCGTGGCTAGCCGAACCTACAAACAATCCACTTAAGGGTTGCCTCTCTCGACCCCAGTATATCGCTTTGGCCTATGCGCATCCGGGTCGGGCAGGATAGGCGAATCTGTATATCTTCTCGTGGAGACTGCTGCTTATTAACACCTAACTTTAACCGCCTAAGAACAGCACCCGCACCCACTACACTACAACTGCCCACCATCCCATCTTGCCTTTTCGTGTGGTCTTTTAAAAAAAAAACCTTTTCAGAGTAACCAATGAAACTCTCCCAGATGAACCCCTCTTTTCAATCATGCCCCTGAAGAAGGACTGAAAAAATATTAAGCACCCCGAAACGCGTCGGGCTTAAAAGGAGTCTCTCTGTATACCCCATCATTGCTTACTGTTTGATGTATACCGTGCTAATTATGTATTACTACTATGCTACCTAGGATATCCACATTGTTTTTAGCAAATGTATCTCTTTACTAAATAAAAATTATTCTTTTATACTTTATATTAGTTTGTACTTCTCTACATTTTCTACTTTTGTGCAAGTGCCGGGAAAGTCCACTTAGGGGAACCCGCTTTTTTATGATACTGACTTATTGGATGTGGCACGGCTTTTTCCTCTTTCCTAGGAGAGTTGGTCGCTTCTCTGTTATCTGTTAGCGAAGACGAGTGCGCGCAAGAGCCGTTTTAGAAAACTTGAAAAGCACACTTGGATGGTGGTAAGCCACACCTCCTGACCTTTGACCTCTGGGGACATGCCTTCTGACCTTTGTTGGAGGTACCTAACCCTATCCCTAAGTCCTGACCTTCATCTTCCAGTGAAAACCCCTAACCCTTTTTAAAAAAAATAATTACCATCTCCATCTAGTGGTCATAGCGCAGTATTTTCCTGATGTAGTGCTACCCCGAAGAAGCTTGTTAGCTGGTTCTTCCCCAAACAGTGCAGAGGCCACAATCACGCAGGCCATTCACATTGGCTTCTTTAAACAGTCTAGGTGGTGTCTTTTATTTGCTTGTAGAACCTGTAACAGGAGAGAGGTTGGGGTAGGACGGGATACTCCAGAACTATAGACTGGTAACAGGAGGACACACTCAGGTAGATTGAACTTCTTTGACCAGTCTTTAAGCCAAAAGAAAAGGGGGGAGACCCGAATGGAGACTCAGAAACAGTCTCAGGAATAGTTACAGCTGGCACCTGTCAGGAAATGCGCATACATTTGTGTAAGCGCAGAACCGCTATGGCCCTTGCTCATACTCAGTGTGCAGGTGCGCGTGCGTGAGCGTGAGCACGTGTGCAAGCACTCACAGATGTCAGGTGGGCTATTTAAACTGGACCAATGCACTGGGTTCTTACCGTTTGGTCTACTATGTTTCCTGTCCATCCAGCTTTCCGTCCCTGTGTTTGATCCTCTGCTGCTGACCCGATCTGCCTCTGACCCTGCTTGAACTCTGCCTACACAACCCCTGGCCTGCCTCTGAATTATGCTTCTGCCTGCCCCACCATTAATGACCCTGCCTTGGCTCCTGACCACTCCTTTGCCTGCTGTCTGTATCTGATCTGCCTGCTAATCGCCTGACTCTGCTAATGGACTTTCCTCTTGTATCTATGCCGGCTACCTCGTGCCTTGTGACTTGCTGCCAGGTCTGCCTGCTAGTGCCCTTCCAGCTGCCTCTGGGATGTACAGCCAGCTCGTCAGCACCCGCCAGTGGAAGATCTGTCAGGCACATGTGCCACTCTATGCTCTGGCGCTCCTTGTTACCCTATTAGGGCTCCTGAGCCAGAGGTGTAAGAGAAGTCTACCTCAGCATGTCAGACTCCCCCTTCGGGTATGTGATAGCACCCCAGAAGGATGCAATCATTAAACCTTGAGCTTGGGTCATTATCACTCACAATATCCCTGCTGAACTTCTCCCAGCTTCCACCAGGCATTCCTCAGTGAGTTATCAAGACCAAATCCTCAGCTCTAGATGAAATTAAGAATAGGTTCCACAGCTCTTGCCACAGCTAGGTCCTCAATCACCATCAGCCAACTCTAGTGGGACTGCCTCAAAGGGGCAGTAGCCCCAGAGGTTGAGGACTCCTCCAGCAGGTCCAGACCAGCGTTGCTCTAGTCCTCAGACTATTTATGCCCCCCCTCCAGCCACCTTCTGGGAACATCTCACCTGGGATTGGCTGAAACACCATAAATATTTAGGCTGCCCATTTGACTTTCCCAACCCTCTATGTTCTAGAAGCCTCCAGAATGCAGGGGGAAATAATCAAACCAACACAGACTGTGAAACTGAGAACAGCCCAAAGAATTGAGTTGCTGCTCCAATGACTACAGAAGACCCCAAAACTACATTTTTCTAGCATCCAGATTTTGCACTCTTCAGTTTTAGTAAATAACCCCTCAGTGCCTGAAAGAAAAAGGAGCTACGTAACACGTAAGGCGCAATAATTAAGAGTATGATTGGTACAGATGAAAAAAAAATGCTGATTAGTAGCAAAATATTCCATTATGTTCCAGAATCTGGGCATGCAAGAATGATGACTTCTAACACCGGCAATCTGCTGAGTATAGCGCAGAAGTTTATTCTTACTGGTTGCCGCGAGGGAAGTTTGAATAAATGTGATCATTTTTTAAAAGGAACCTTCTCCAGTCATACCGAAGCGCCGTGCTTAGTATGCACTCCTCGTATCCGCCCCGCACTCCCTGAAGCGCAAGGACAAAAAAAAAAAAAAAAAAGTATTTTAGGTTGAATTGCTGGATACATATTAGTACTTAGTTATGCATTTGCATCGCTGTTTACTGCGACACGGGGAAATGACAAGCGCCTGCAGCATCTTCTAACTTTTATATTGTAGCACTCATTCATGGCTACGGCCTTCCGTCTGGAAAACTCTGAGGAATGCTTCACAGAATAGTTACCAAAAAGTGTACCTTATCCCGGAGCAAAGTGCCCAAAGGTAATAATAGTGATGAAGCGCAGAAATACATGTGTATGCAGGTGCAGTGAACCTCCCCGCCTGTAGGAGGCTCTGTGCCATTACTACCTCCCAGCCTGTAGGTGGCTCTGTGCCATTATTACCTCGTCACCTGTAGGTGGCTCTGTGCCATTATTACCTCCTCGCCTGTAGGTGTCTCTGTGCCATTATTACCTCCCCGCCTGTAGGATGCTCTGTGCCATTACTACCTCCCCGCCTGTAGGTGACTCTGTGCCATTACTACCTCCCCGCCTGTAGGTGGCTCTGTGCCATTATTACCTCCCCGCCTGTAGGTGGCTCTGTCCCATTATTACCTCCTGGCCTGTAGGTGGCTCTGTACCATTATTACCTCCCCGCCTGTAGGTGGCTCTGTGCCATTATTACCTCCCTGCCTGTAGGTGGCTCTGTGCCATTATTACCTCCTCACCTGTAGGTGGCTCTGTGCCATTATTACCTCCCCGCCTGTAGGTGGCTCTGTGCCATTATTACCTTGTCGCCTGTAGGTGGCCCTGTGCCATTATTACCTCCCCGCCTGTAGGTGGCTCTGTGCCATTATTACCTCCTCGCCTGTATGTGTCTCTGTGCCATTCTTACCACCCTGCCTGTAGGTGGCCCTGTGCCATTATTAACTCCTCGCCTGTAGGTGGCTCTGTGCCATTATTACCTCCCCGCCTGTAGGTGGCTCTGTGCCATTAATACCTTCCCACTTGTAGGTGGCTCTGTGCCATTATTACCTCCCCGCCTGTAGGTGGCCCTGTGCCATTATTACCTCCCCGCCTGTAGGTGGCCCTGTGCCATTATTACCTCCCCGCCTGTAGGTGGCTCTGTGCCATTATTACCTCCTCGCCTGTAGGTTGCTCTGTGCACTTATTACCTTCCCGCCTGTAGGTGGCTCTGTGCCATTATTACCTCCCCGCTTGTAGGTGGCTCTGTGCCATTATTACCTCCCCGTCTGTAGGTGGCTCTGTGCCATTATTACCTCCCCGCCTGTAGGTGGCCCTGTGCCATTATTACCTCCCCGCCTGTAGGTGGCTCTGTGCCATTATTACCTCCCCGCCTGTAGGTGGCTCTGTGCCATTATTACCTCCCTGCCTCAGCCCCCCCATTACTTACCTGAGGCCCCTCTCTGTCCAGCGATGTCCACGCGGGTCTCAGCCATCCAAGATTTTCCTTCCTGATTTGCTAAGTCGCAGCAGCGGTGCCATTGGCTCCCGCTTCTGTCAATCAAAGTCAGCTAGCCAATCAGGGGAGAGAGGGGGCATGCCAGGTCAGGGCTCCATGTCTGAATGGACACAGAGAGCTGTGATTCGGCTTGGGTGCCCCCACAGCAATCTGCTTGCTGTGGGGGCATTCAAAAGGAGGGAGGGGTCAGGATCACAGAAGAGGGACCCGAGAAGAGGAGGAGCGGGGCTGCTCTGTGAAAATCCACTGCAACAGAGGAGGTAAGAATAACATGTTTGTTATTTTTATGGGGGGAAAAACGAGACTTTACAATCACTTTAAGTGTAATGAAGGGTGTATGTACTCCATTTTCTATGTACAACCTTATGGGATTTATTTATACATACACATTTTTCTCAGAGAATAGGTACAGGTACTCCCCTGTCCCCAAAGTCACCCTGTCAGGACCTGGATATGAACCTGCAACCTCTGCTGTGTCAGGCAGTATCTTTTTTTGTTGAGTCTCGCCTTGATTTGTTTCTGGTGTACCTTGAACTCTTTACTCCTTCAATGAGCTTCCTATGTAAGCCATGCTTCCTGTTTGCCAGATTATTGTGCCCTCTCCTGTCAATATTTGACTCTTGTCACTCCTGCTGCTGTCTGTATCTTCACTACCATTCATTACCAATCTTCTGCTTGATCATAAACCTGCAATCACTTGTTACTGACCTTTGGCTTATTTACTGACTACGCTTCTGCTTGATCCCAAACCTGCAACCGCTTTTTACTGACCTTTGGCTTGTTTACTGACTACACTTCTGCTTGATCTCAACCTGCTATATCTGTTACTGCATCCTGCCTTGCTCACCTCTGGTGAATACCACGTCTGCTGCAGGAGTGCCAGCAAGGGATGGAGCTTGTCCCAACTCCTGTAGTCACTGGAAGGAAGAGAGGAAAGATCCTTGGTGCCGCACATCCATTGAGTCCTATGGTGATAATAATAGAATAAGAGAGACAACCTCAGCCTCTGCTCATGCCAGGCCACACCCCCCAACGTGTTTCACTCCCCCACCCCCCAGGGAGCTTAGTCATGGGGATACCAGATACAGGTTAGTACTTAAGCCCCGTGTCATCCACCAGAATGACCTGCTTGTGTACTTATCCTGCTGGTCAATGAGGGCCTCTCTACTGCCATAGCTAGTCTCCGAGTCTGACTCCTAACCATGACATTATTCCTCGAAGCAAAATATTTTCTGCACAAAAATGGTACAAGGATCTCTTTGGGTCATGAGACCATTTATCCTTATCTGGAACAGCAAGCAAACACTGGAGTTCTCGGTTCTTGAAGTTTACATTAAATCAGAGATAAGAAAGATCCGGTAGGTGTTCTATAAACGTAATTGTCTCTCGGTTTCTGAAACACTCATAATAAATTAGATTGCATTTTGTGTTAAGAATGAGAAGAGTATATTCCTGTAACTGCCTCCGGCTCTGGAATAACTAAGCATATATACACGGGGAAATGTATGGATTTTCATAACTTGCTGTATCACTAATGTGATTTTCTGTTTGCTGTCATCGCTGTCATGGAAGTATCAAATGCAAATGTTATGTATACATGGAGTGACATAGAGGACCCAACGCTGCAGCGCAAATGTGTCTCTTGGCGATTGTGTCTATTGGGTTCCATACTCTACAATCAGCTATTTTTATAAGGAAATAAGCAAATCCTTACACGGCGGAGTGTGTGCCAAGCAGAGCATTTGGCACAGTTTCCCGCACCCAGCTAATGTGTAAGGTGGAGTCTACAAGCTTAGAGAGTTTAGTCTGTAAATGGATAGAAAACTGTCTAAAAGGCCGAATTCAGAGAGTACCCCAAGGTTCAGTGTTATTAGTGGTGTACCCCAAGGTTCAGTGTTATTAGTGGGGTACCCCAAGGTTCAGTGTTATTAGTGGGGTACCCCAAGGTTCAGTGTTATTAGTGGTGTACCCCAAGGTTCAATGTTTTTAGTGATTTACCCCCCCAACGTTCAATGTTATTAGTGGTGTACCCCAAGGTTTAATGTTATTAGTGGTGTACCCCAAGGTTTAATGTTATTAATGGTGTACCCCAAGGTTCAGTGCTATTGGTGGTGAACCCCAAGATTTAGTGTCATTAATGGTGTACCCCAAGGTTCAGTGTTATCAGTGATGTACCCCGTGGTTCAGTGTTGGCAATGGTGTACCCCAAGGTTCAGTGTTATTAGCGGTGTACCCCAAGGTTCAGTGTTATTAGCGGTGTACCCCAAGGTTCAATGTTATTAGTGGAGTACCCCCAGGGTTCAGTGTTATTGGTGGTGTACCCCAAGGTTCAGTGTTATTAGATGAGTACCCCAAGGTTCAGCGTTATTAGTGGTGTACCCCAAGGTTCAGTATAATTAGTGATGTACCCCAAGGTTCAATGTTATTAGTGGAGTACCCCCAGGGTTTAGTGTTATTAATGATGTACCCCAAGGTTCAGTGTTATTAGTGGAATACCCCAAGGTTCAGTGTTAACTGTGGTGTACCTCAAGGTTAATAGTTATTTGTGGTGTACCCCAAGATTCAATGTTGGGACCCTTATTTTTTTATGAGTGGTGTACCCCAAGATTTTGTGTTATTAATGGTGTACCCCAAGGTTCAGTGTTATCAGTGGTGTACCCAGTGTTATTAGCGGTGTACCCCAAGGTTCAGTGTTAACTAGGTGTACCTGTGATTGTACCAAGGTTCAATTTTGGGGCCTTTCATTTTTCTAACATAAAATATATTGATTTTGGCTTTCCATTGTTTGCAGATGACACTAAGCTATGCAGTGGAATAATGTCCTTACAGGATGTCTCCAACTTACAAGCTAACCTCAATGCTTTGTTTAATTGGGCAACAATGTGGCAAATGAGGTTTGATGTTGATAAAAGTAAAGTTCTGCACTTGGGAGCTAAAAACAAGCCATGCATCATACATTCGAGGAGGAGAACAGCTGGAGGAGTCAATGGCGGAGAAAGATCTGGGTGTTTTGTTGATCATAGACTTATTTATCATACATTCTAGGAGGAGAACAGCAGAGAAGTCATTGATGGAGAAGGATCCGGTGTTCCAGTAGATCATAGACGTATTAATCATACATTCTAGGAGGAGAACAGCTGAAAAGTCAATTTTGGAGAAGGATCTGGGTGTTCTGGTAGATACATTACTGAACAGGAAAACAAGAAAACAACATATTTCAGGTCTGCTACCGTTCAATAAAAAAATTTCACAATAGGATTCTGTATGGATACAGTTAATTAGCCATGCATCATACATTAGAGGAGGAGAACAGCTGCAGGAGTCAATGGTAGAGAAGGATCTGGGTGTTTTGGTAGATCATAGACGTATTAATCAAGCATTCTAAGAGGAGAACAGCTGAGAAGTCAATGGTGGAGAAGGATCCGGTGTTCCAGTAGATCATAGATGTATTAATCATACATTCGAGGAGAAGAACAGCTGGGGGAGTCAATGGTAGAGAAGGATCTGGATGTTTTGGTAGATCATAGACTTAGAGAAGTCAATGGTGGAGAAGGATCCGGTGTTCCGGTAGATCATGGATGTAATAATCATACATTGGAGGAGGAGAACAGCTGAGAACTCAATGGTGGTGAAGGATCCAGTGTTCCGGTAGATCATGGATGTAATAATCATACATTCGAGGAGGAGAACAGCTGAGAACTCAATGTTGGTGAAGGATCCAGTGTTCCGGTAGATCACAAACTTAATAATCATACATTCGAGGAGGAGAACAGCTGAGAAGTCAATGGTGGAGAAGGATCCGGTGTTCTGGTAGATCATAGACTTATTAATCATATATTCGAGGAGGAGAACAACTGGGAAGTCAATGATGGAGAAGGATCAGGTGTTCCGGTAGAACATAGACTTATTAATCATACATTCGAGGAGGAGAACAGCTGAGAACTCAATGGTGGAGAAGGATCCAGTGTTCCGGTAGATCATAAACTTAATAATCATACATTCGAGGAGGAGAACAGATGAGAAGTCAATGGTGGAGAAGGGTCAGGTGTTCTGGTAGATCATAGATTTATTAATCATACATTCGAGGAGGAGAACAGCGGAGAAGCCAATGGTGGAGAAGGATCTGGGTGTTCTGGTAGATACAATACTGAACAGGAAAACAAGAAAACAACATACTGCAAGTCTGCTATTGTTCAATATAATTTTTTTTTCACAATAGGGTTCTGTATGGATACAGTTAATTCTAATAAACATAGCTTTTCTCTTATATTTTGCACTGTTGGCCTTGAGCGGTGCTTACCTGATATTATTATCTTTGTCTTTTGAACTTTATTATGTTTGTATGTTGAACTTTCCATTATCTTTCCTCATGTATAGGATTGCTGATTACATATGTGTTTAATAAATTCTTTGGAACAAAAGCATTGCAGCTTTCTTTCAGCATCCCACAAGGAGAAGGCCTTCAGACCGACACAGGAATCACTTCTACATTCTTTGAAGAAAGTTACATTTCTCTATAACGGGGAACAAGCATTGCTGATGCTTTGAGTCTGACAGGTTCTGTTATGAATGTTGTAAGTAATGTAATTCATGAGTCTTTGTCAAAGTGTCTTACAAGGGAAAATTGTAACTTCTGGTCCCCCTTATCAGCCTGCAAGGTCTGTCATCACAGTGATGGGCCAATCATAGGATACCATAGGATACTTGTTGTAGGATGCCAACAAGCTCCTGATCTAGGAAGCTTTG
Organism: Lithobates clamitans; assembly: GCA_037952925.1. Classification (NCBI taxonomy): domain Eukaryota; kingdom Metazoa; phylum Chordata; class Amphibia; order Anura; family Ranidae; genus Lithobates; species Lithobates clamitans. The sequence goes on along the minus strand of JBBGZY010000822.1, from coordinate 783,640 downwards.
AAAATATTACTGTACCAGTCATCCTTTAAATTTTAGGGTTACTGAAGGGTTAAAGAGGAGTTCCACCCAGGGGGCCGTCAAAAAAAAAAAAAAAATTAAAAGTCAGCAGCTACAAATACTGCAGCTGCTGACTTTTAATTGGACACTTACCTGTCCCTGGGTCCAGCGATGCGGGGGATCGAAGCCCTGCTCGTCTCCCCCTCCGTTCAGCGGCGCCGGCATTGCAACTGTGGGCGCCGGGCTGTGGCTTCACAGCCTGGCACCCACTGCACATGCGCGAGTGGCGCCGCGCGCCGTGATTGGCCGCTCAATCACCTGGGACCTGTAATGGGTCCCAGATGATTGACAGGAGGAAGGGAGCAGAGTGGAGCCCTTCCTGTGCCTGGGGGGAAGTGATGTCACCAGCCCAGGCAAAGGAATAGGCAGACTACGAGGGACCAGCTAGCAACAGGCATTTAGAGGTAAGTGAAAAAAAAAAAATATCCAAATGTTTTTTTGGGTTTTTTTTTAGATTTTTTCCAGGTATTTTTGTTTTTTGGGTGGAACCCCACTTTAAGTGTTGCGAGGCAGTCTATTGGTAAAGTTTAGGAGCAGCACACCAGGGGATGTTTTCAATACCTTCAGATTAAACATCTCCTCCAAATGCTGGCAGGCTCTCTGTAAGACCTACCTTCCCAGACTTTGTTTGAGGGTCCCCAAGGCCCTGGTGTGATTTCCTTGATATACACCTTATTTCTGGCCAAGTTCCACAATATCCCCCCTATGTTTCAAAGGTGGAAAGAGATTTTTGTGAATCAGCTACACGAGAGTCAGATCTAGACGAATACTGCCAAGAGCCTGGGGCAGGTGTTTGGAGTGAAGTTTAACTATGTGTATTCTCTGATGGTATCTGGATCTTCTCAAGATATATTGCACTATCCCTACTTATTAATCTGTTTCCATGGCTGTCAGGTAAGGGGGTTCATTTTATCATATCTGGTGGGATTGTCCCAGAGTCAGCCAGTATGGGGTCATACTGTTCAACAATTCAAGTTGGTTAGCTATATATTGACTGAAGCCAAAAGGGTTTTAGGATGTGCGTGGAAGACTTCTTCCTTTCTTTTTGCAGACGCTATGCACTGTGTCTTGAGGTGCGGTTCAGAAGTTCCAGATAATTTCTGAGACTTGGATCGAGACCTAACTTCCTTCCCTTTTCATAGAGACTCTGTCACAGTCAGAGGTCAGGCTCGGAAACCGGCAGCCATGGCTGTAGAGAAGCTTCCACTGACTAGCAAGATAAGTACACAAGCTGCGTGTCAGCACCAGGTCACAGCACAGTCCTCAGCATCGCCCCACAAAGAGGTTAGCAAGTTGGGGTCCAGTAGCAAATATAACAGGTAGGGATCAAGCAGAAGCGTAGTTGAGGAATAAGCCAAAGGTCACCATTGATTATTTGCAGTTTGGAACTGAGTAGTAGTGAAGATCAGGGGCAAAATCTACCGCGAGGAAAACATAGGTGTTTGCCCTGGGCGGCGTTTTGCAGGGGGGGCATTGTCTGCCCCTAGGTGGAAGGGACACTACGGGCAGTGGTGTCGACCATAGCTCCCAACTGTCCCTGATTTGGAGGGCCTGTCCCTGATTTGGAGCAATGTCCCGCTGTCCCTCCTTCCTCCTCATTTTTCCGTCATTTTGGTCTGATCTATATAGTTGCATATAAAATGCACTTTTTATCTTTCCAAAGTGTTTCCCAGTGCATTTCTAGATTGCTGCAATTTTCAAAAGCCAATATAAAGGAATAGTTTTGGTAAAAAAACAAACACTTGTGGGTTTAACTAATTATTTGTTTTATATAATTCTCCTTTAAGGGGCGTGGCAGGGGGTGTGTCCTATGCCTACATACTTTTGCTAATAGGTGTCCCTCATTCCCATCTCAAAATGTTGGGAGATATAGTGTCGCTATGGGGGTGCAAACCACACTCGGGTGACACCTGCCAGAGGTGTGACACCAGGGGTGACCCCAGACTGACCGTTCGGTGACAGGGAAGCAAAGTAGAAGCAGAAGGAGGCAGTGGCTGCAGCTTCTGATCCTGGAAGTAGCTCATTTGGCAGAGCAGGTCGGAGTCCCGGGCTGTGACTCTCTCTCTCTCACCCCCCTGCCTCTGAAGAGGTGGAGCTCTAATAGGAAGAGGTGAAGCCTACAGAGGAAGGGGTGGAGTTAACAGATAAAGGGGGTGGATCTTAGACAGGAAGTGGTGGGATAAATTTAGGTGGGGGGGCGCCCAGTTTTAGTCTTGCCTAGAGCAGCACAAAATCAATATACACCACTGGCGAAGATATGGGCGGCAGCAGGAGAGACCAGGGAGAGATATCAGCTGGAGAGGGCACAATAATCTGGCAAACATCAAGTGCAGAGACAAAGCTTAAAGAGGAAGTTTATGGGAGGATCAAGGAGTTCAAGGTTCACCAGAAACAAGGTACAAGGCAGCAAGAAGAGGTGCTGCTAGACACAGCAGAGGTCATGGGTTCAGATCCTGCTCCTGACAGACTCACTGACTATAAATCAGTGATATGCAATTAGCGGACCTCCAGCTGTTGCAGAACTACAAGTCCCATGAGGCATAGCAAGACTCTGACAGCTACAAGCACCCAGAGGCAGAGGCATGATGGGACTTGTAGTATTGCAACAGCTGGAGGTTCGCTAATTGCGTATCCCTGGTATAAATGATACCCATAGTGGTATTGATCTTTCCACCAGTCCTGGGATCATCCTTATGGTTGAGTGGCGAAAGTCAATGGTCTTTAGCCACACTCCTCTTTCCAATTCTTCATTTCTGTATCTGAACGCACCTCTAATTGTGATTAAGTACCGCCAAAATAAATCTCTATCTGTCTAAAAAAAATGATAAAAATGTCATATGTGTACAGTGTTACATGACTGCACAATTGTCATTCAAAGTGTGACAGCGCTCAACACTGAACATTGGGCTGGGCAGGAAGGGGGTGAAAGTGCCCGGTATTGAAGGCGTTAAAGTAGCGTAGTGCCACCCAACAAAAAATGAGCCTGGTCATGAAGGGGGTAAAACCTTTTAGAAGTGGGAGATGTGGGACTTTAAGGGTGCATAGCAACAAAATATTGAAACAACAATATATATATATATATATATATACAAATTTTATTAAATGAACAATGTCATAAAAAGCAATACATGCAATATAATCATAGCCATAGGTGTGTGCAAAGCATCCTATTAATGATAATGATTTACTGTAGTCACGTTCATGTTTTCTACATGTTTCGCCTTGTGGCTTCTTCAGGAAAGAATGTGGCGATTTGTTTGTTTAAATATAAGAACCTATAATCCGACAACTTTAGTTGTGCAAAAAAGACAAAGAAAAATACAGATTAATACATCAAATATAAACATATTGTATCTTATACTTATGGCTGCACTACAAACGAAAGGCGAGAAACACCCAATGAAATAAACAAAACCCCTACCTCATGATTTGAGTGTGGGAGCCTGGACGGACTTAAAAAAATAAGCGAAGCATGGGATCCGGCAATATACTGCATCCACATAACCATAAATCACCAAATAGTGCCAGGTCACCCGTAGGGAGGGGTGAAAGAATGATATAATATCAGATGTTTAATAAGTAACCTGTCAATAAAAATAAATGTATACTAAGTTCAATAGATGTATGTCAGATATGAATAAAATATGAAGATTCATGGCAGGAGTATAAGCCTATGCCCAACTCGCTTGAAATCAAGTATATCTTGAAACGATGGTTTATAAAGTTTATCATATACATCATATACAATATGTTTATATTTGATGTATTAATCTGTATTTTTCTTTGTCTTTATTGCACAACTAAAGTTGTTGGTTTAAACAAACGAATCGCCACGTTCTGTCCTGAAGAAGCCACACGGCGAAACATGTAGAAAACATGAACGTGACTACAGTAAATCATTGTCATTAATAGGATGCTTTGGCTATGATTATATTGTATGTATTGCTTTTATGACATTCTTTATTTAATAAAATTTGTATATATATATATATATATTGTTGTTTCAATATTTTGTTGCTATGCACCCTTAAAGTCTCACATCTCCCAAACATTTCCTCTCTTCTAGAGGACAAGTTTTTATTCTCTGCCCCCTGCTACTTTGTTTCTTTTACATGCCACCTACATTCAGGAAGACTAAATTGCACCCGTCTACAAATCTTGGGCTTCACTACCACTTTAAAATAAAATTGTTGCCTACCTGGAGAGAATTATTTTCTGTCTTTTGCATACTAGCTGGTAAAACTCTTGTTTTGACACATGAACATTGTCTTCTTTTTGATAATATTTCCAATGTTCCCATTTACATCTCTAGGCTTATCCATACTATATGTGTAGCCATGCAATGGGCCATTGTTCTAAACTGGAAAACTGCAATGGTGCCATTTCCACAATTGTTGGCTCGAGTTGACCAAATTATGCCGATGGAACGAATTTTTCACACATTACAAGACTCAAAAAATACTCTTTTGATGCTAAATGGACACCTTGGTTTATATACAGACATCCAAACTAACTATTCACTTCTTTGGTACATTCAATCTTTTATTATTGATTGTTTATTTTCTATTTTACCTGATGTTGATAAACTTATATTTAATGTATCATATTATTTTATTTCCTTTAGAAGTATTAGATTACACAAACTATTTGTATATTGTGTTTATCCTTTTTTTAATCACATATTTTATTATGATATAAATATCATACATGTTTGTATGTTTATATTATTATTATTATACAGTAAAATGTTTGTAAACCTGTACAACAGTCTGTAAAAGCAGGATAAGCGGGGCGCGCCGTGGGAGTGTGCCCCTGGGTCCCGCGGACTCGATATTTCCGTCGGCGGCGAGGAGAAGCAGAACGGTGAACTATGTAAACAAGAAATTTCCCCCATTCTGCCTAGTGACATGACAGAGATCTATTGTTCCCAGTGATCTTTGTCATGTTTCAGCAAGCCCATCCCCCTCTACAAGTAGAACACGCTGAGGGAACACACTTCACCCCTTGATCGCCCCCTAGTGTTTAACCCCTTCCCTATCCGTGACATTTTTACATTGATCAGTGCATTTTTATAGCTCTAATCAATGTAATAATGTCACTGGTCCCCAAAAGTGTAATTTGGGGTCAGATTTGTCTGCCACAACGTCGCAGTCCCGCTAAAAATTGCAGACCGCCGCCATTACCACAATAAAGTCCCTAAATGGATCCAGTAGTTTGCAGAAGCGATAACTTTTGCGCAAATCAATATACGCCTATTGTGATTTTATTTTTACCAAAAATATGTAGAAGAATACATATCGGCCTAAACTGATGAATAAATTAGTTTTTTATATATATATTTTTTTGGATATGTATTATAGCAAAAAGTAAAAAAAAAAGTTTTGTTTTTTTTTAAATTGTTGCTCTTTTTTTGTTTATAGTGCAAAAAATAAAAACCCTAGAGGTGATCAAATACCACCAAAAGAAAGCTCTATCCGTGGGAAAAAAAGGATGTCAGTTTTGTTTGGGTACAGCGTCGCATGACCGCGCAATTGTCAGTTAAAGCGATGCAGTGCCGTATAGCAAAAAATGGCCTTGTCAATAAGGGGGCAAATCTTCCGGGGCTGAAGTGATTAATGTATCATATTATTTTATTTCCTTTAGAAGTATTAGATTACACAAACAATTTGTATATTGTGTTTATCCTTTTTTAATCACGTATTTTATTATGATATATATATATCATACATGTTTGTATATTTATAATATTATTATACAATTTAAAGGTTTGTAAACAAACAAAAAACATATTCAGTACATATAACTCCATATGAAACCTTTCTGGTGACTTGTGTTCAGATTTTGCAGTTTTCTATAACCCTTTATTATTTTTTACTGATATTTTTTTTAAAGTGAGCGCAGCACAAAGACATATTGACATGGAAAGTAGCAGTATGAGGTTCTATTGTATATTACAAATGGCACACAATTGTCGGCCAACAAACACGATCGTAGTGAAGTACTACGAGCCGAAAAAGAGGAAGTTCAATTGTCAGGCACCTTTGGGCTCCTTCTGCTAATTTCGTGTTAGTAGAAGTTTGCTGAGTGTTGATTCGCGCTTTTCATTTTACGCTTTTCATTTCGCACTTTTCAGTTCGTTTGTGAATGGGCGTTCATCAACCAGCCATGTTGTGGAATCGGAGGAGATAACGTGTTATTTATTATTGGCCTTGGAGTTATTGCTTTGACCCAAGTCCAGTCCAGGAACAGGAGGAGGAGGATTTCTTGGACCTTGCTTTATTAATCATGACCAATGATGTCATATGCCTTTGCTGCGGGAGCTCCAGGAGAATAATCCGGATGATTTTCAGAATTATCTCCGGATGACGGACCCCCTGCTTTCACCAACTCTTGGCATTGCTGACCCCCCTATATTAAGAAGCAGGACACATGCATGAGGCTTTTATTTTATTTTTTGGTTGAATAATAATGATTTGATTTGGTATATTTTCTATATGTTTGGATGCATAGAATGCACTTTTTGGTTAAGTTCTATTGGCAGATAGCATGTCTAATTTTATCGTGTGTACGAGGCTTAAGAGTAGACAATAGAGAGATGTCTAAAAATAAATTAGCGCTCGGGGAACGGCTGATAAATTCTAGACATGTGCACTGACAAAAAATTTGTTCGTTCTTGTTTCATTCGTTTTTTTGCTTTTTTGGGAAATTCGGAAATTCTGAAATTCGAAAATTCGGAAATTTGAAAATTTGAAATTCGGAAATTTGAAAATGTGAAAATTCAAAATTTGGATTTTCAAATTTCAGAATTTCGAATTTTCTAATTTTCGAATTTCAAATTTTCTAACTTCCGAATTTAGAATTTTCGAATTTCTGAATTTCGAATTTTCACATTTCCTAATTTCGGATTTTCAAATTTTGGATTCTGAATTTCCCAATTTTCGGAATTTGAAAATTCAGAAATTCGAAAATTCGAAAATCTGAAAAAAGGAACGAAAATCAGTCAAATTTGCAATAATAACTAACTAATAATAACTAAAAGTTGCAAGAGAAATTTGTAAGTTCTGTATATAATTGTATTCTATTTTGTATATATTGCACACTGCCCTCACTGTGCGCACGGCACTAATGTTTTCATTACATGTTTGCATTCTTTTTTGAGTCCTGATTAGAATTAGCCTGCCTATGTTACGCCCCTTGTTACCATACAAAGTACAATTGTAATATTCATGTGATACCTACGTAATCATGTGTATAAAAAGCTTCAATTGCATCATAATAAAGCAGAACAGTTATTTGGAAAGATGCCGAGCGTATCTTTTGTCTGTTTCCTACTGCAGTAGTTATTATTCATTCATTTCAAAAGTTTGTAGAATTCACCTCGGTAACATCTCTAAAATTCGCCCCTATTTAACAAATGAAACCAGCAAGCTCCTCATTGACTGCCTTGACTATTGCAACTCCCTTCTCATTGGCCGGCCTCTCCATAGGCTCCTCCCCTCTTCAGTCTATCATGAATGTTGCTGTCAGACTTATCCACCTTACCAACCGCTCAGTGTCTGCCAACCCTCTCCTCCAATCCCTACACTGCCTCCCAATCAGTGTCTGCCAACCCTCTCCTCCAATCCCTACACTGGCTCCCAATCAGTGTCTGCCAACCCTCTCCTCCAATCCCTACACTGCCTCCCATTCAGTGTCTGCCAGCCCTCTCCTCCAATCCCTACACTGGCTCCCACCAGTGTCTGCCAACCCTCTCCTCCAATCCCTACACTGGCTCCCAATCAGTGTCTACCAACCCTCTCCTCCAATCCCTACACTGACTCCCAATCAGTGTCTGCCAACCCTCTCCTCCAATCCCTACACTGACCTCCACTCAGTGTCTGCCACCCCTCTCCTCCAATCCCTACACTGACCTCCACTCAGTGTCTGCCAACCCTCTCCTCCAATCCCTACACTGGCTCCCATTCAGTGTCTGCCAACCCTCTCCTCCAATCCCTACACTGACTCCCATTCAGTGTTCACCAACCCTCTCCTCCAATCCCTACACTAGCTCCCAATCACCCAGTGAATTAAATTCACAATACTAACCACAACATACAAAGCCATTCACAACTCTGCCCCGAGCTCCATCACCAATCTTGTCCCAAATATCACCCAAACCGTCCTCTCCGCTCTTCTCAAGACCTCATACTCTCAAGCTCCCTCGTCTCCTTCTCCCATCCTCGTCTCCAGGATTTCTCCAGAGCCTCTCCCATCCTCTGGAACTCGCTACCCCAACCTGTCCGGCTATCCCCTACTCTTGCTACCTTCAGGCGATCCCTGAAAACTCATCTCTTCAGGGAAGCCGATCACGTCTCCAACTAATCTCCTACCATTTCCATCAGCTCATTTCCCACAGTTACAACCTTTTTGTACCACCTGCCCCACCCTATTAGATTGTAAGCTCTTCTGAGCAGGGCCCTCTTAATCCTCCAGTATCTTATTGTATTATAACTGTATTGTCTCCCTTTTATATTGTAAAGCGCTGCGTAAACCGTTGGTGCTGTATAAATCCTGTATAATAATAATAATTTGGAACCAATAATCAATATGAGGATAGGAGTTTCCTATCTATAAATTCCCATGTCACTATTAAATTATAGGTATTGGAATTTCCTTTCAAATTTGGCTGTTAGTGAACGCAACGAATACGAATTTATCCGAAGTTACGAATTATCCAAAATAACGAATGTCGCATCTAAACGAATGGAACAAATTAATAATAAATAATAATAATAAAAAAGGTTTTATTATTATTACTATTATTATTGTTATTTCAATCTTCCAGTTGTCCGGCACACCGGAGCCTCTGATTCTATTATTTTCCCGGGAACTTGTACATAATCATCCGGCGCCTTGCCGCCGCACGTGCCCGGGTGCACCTACACCAAAGTGAGGACAGCTTGACAAATATATGCGCGCCGCTACTTGAGGAAAAAAAAAAGAAGAAGAGCGCAGATATAACAGTCCGTTTATTATTTCTCTTTGATCTCAGCTGGATTGAGTCTTTCCGTCTCCTGGGTCCTGTGCCACCTGTGCTAAAGAAGACAAAAAAAAACAGACACAAAGGAACCAATTTCAGCCACAAAACAGAAGACTTTTCAGTGCCAGTGAATACCAAAAAAAAAAGAAGATAAAAAAAAAAAGCCGAAACCTTTCATAACATGATTAAAATGATCTTCTGTGCTCTTTGAAAGTAATACAAAGCAGGTTGGCAGTGGCTCTTCTTCAATCTACATAAACACTTTCATTCCGCGCATTGTAATTCGTTTACGCCTCGTGATCCCGGCGCGGGCGCGAGTGTGTGCAGACCGAGCCGCGATAGGCAAGAAGAACGCTACAAGACTTTTTCATCAGTTTGGGGTGTATTACTATGCAGGTTGGCAACCTACCATGAATTCCTCCTCTCCGACTCACAAACGTGGGGCAAACCGCACTGATCTGAGAAACTGGAGAAGAAAAAAAGGTTTCTCCCCTGCCAAGAAGACTTTTCTTCTCTACGACACGAGCTGCCAAAAAAAGTAAAGTAGATGAAATAAAATAATAAATATAAAGGAATGAAGCTCTGCGAGTGGGGGGGGGCATCAAAAACATTTCTGCTTTGTACCACGGGAAACTATGTATTAGTCGGGGGGGGGGTTCTCAGGGAATATGTGCAGGTACTCCCCCCCAATCCCCGTGTCCCCCCCCTTGTCTCCGCCCCTACCCACCTCCCTCACCACCCCTACATCTCCCCCTATAGAGAATACAGAACCAAGCATCATTTTGTGGCGCTAAAGTGCCTTGAAAAAAGTATTCATACCCCTTGAAATTCCCCACATTTTTGTCATGTTACAACCAAAAACGTAAATGTATTTTATTGGGATTTTATGTGATAGACCAACACAAAGTGGCTCATAATTGTGAAGTGGAAGGAAAATGATACAAATAAATATGTGAAAAGTGTGTGTGTGGGGGGGTATTTGTATTCAGCCCCCTTTACTCTGATACCCCTAACTAAAATCTAATGGAATTGCCTTCAGAAGTCACCTAATTAGTAAATAGAGTCCACCTGTGTGTCATTTAGTCTCAGTATAAATACAGCTGTTCTGTGAAGCCCTCAGAAGTATGTTAGAGAACCTTAGTGAACAAACAGTATCATGAAGGCCAAGGAACACACCAGACAGGTCAGGGATAAAGTTGTGGAGAAGTATAAAGCAGGGTTAGGTTATAAAAAAATCTCCCAAGCTTTGAACATCTCACGGAGCTCTGTTCAATCCATCATCGGAAAATGGAAAGAGTATGGCACAACCGCCAACCTACCAAGACATGGCCGTCCACCTAAACTGACCGGCCGGGCAAGGAGAGCATTCATCAGAGAAGAGCCAAGAGGTCCATGGTAACTCTGGAGGAGCTGCAGAGATCCACAGCTCAGGTGGGAGAGTCTGTCCACAGGACAACTATTAGTCGTGTTCTCCACAAATCTGCCCTTTATGGAAGAGTGACAAGAAGAAAGACATTGGTGAAAGAAAGTCATAAGAAGTTCTGTTTGTAGTTTGTGAGAAGCCATGTGGAGGACACAGCAAACATGTGGAAGAAGGTGCTCTGGTCAGATGAGACCAAAATTCAACTTTATGGCCTAAAAGTAAAACGCTATGTGTGGGGAAAACTAACAGTCCACATCACCCTGAACACACCATCCCCACCGTGAAACATGGTGGTGGCAGCATCATGTGGTGGGGATGCTTTTCTTCAGCAGGGACAGGGAAGCTGGTCAGAGTTGATGGGAAGATGGATGGAGACAAATTCAGGGCAATCTTAGAAGAAAACCTGTTAGAGTCTACAAAAGACTTGAGACTGGGACGGAGGTTCACCTTCCAGCAGAACAACGACCCGAAACATACAGCCAGAGCTACAATGGAATGGTTTAGATCAAAGCATATTCATGTGTTAGAATGGCCCAGTCACAGTCCAGACCTAAATCACATTGAGAATCTGTGGCAAGACTTGAAAGTTGCTGTTCACAGACGCTCTCCATCCAATCTGACAGAGCTTGAGATATTCTGCAGAGAAGAATGGGAAAAAATGTCCCTCTCTAGATGTGCAAAGCTGGTAGAGACATCCCCAAAAAGACTTGTAGAGAAAGGGGGTTCTACAAAGTATTGACTCCGGGGGGCGCCATACAAATGCCCCCCCCCACACTTTTCACATATTTATTTGTATCATTTATCATTTTCCTTTCACTTCACAATTATGAGCCACTTTGTGTTGGTCTATCACATAAAATCCCAATAAAATACATTTACGTTTTTGGTTGTAACAAAATGTGGGAAATTTCAAGGGGTATGAATACTTTTTCAAGGCACTGTAAGTAATATGTATGACATTTGTTAGTGATAATAAGAAAGGCAGTAATATAGATCCCTACAGCCCACCACAATAGATCCCTCAGCTTCAATAGAACCCTCCAGGAACAAAATAATTTCCCAACAATAGAAACAATATATCCCCCATCAACAACAATAGAACCTCACCGGTAACAACAGATACTCCCCAGAAACAATAGATGCCCAACAGCAACAATAGATCCTCACCATTAACAAAATACTCCAACAACAACAATAGATCCTCCACCAGCAACAGTAGATGCACCCCAACATTAAAACCACATCAGCAACAATAGATCCTTCAGCAGCCAGCAACAATAGACCCTCCACCTCAACATTAGATTCCCCCCAGATACATAGAAAAAAAAATAACCCCCTCCCCCAACAACAAGAGATTCCCCAACAGCCAGCATCAATATACCCTCCAGAAAACCCAACATCCATTGCCTACACATATTCATCCCATTATGTTCCAGAAACCACTGGAAGACAGGGGGGAGCAATCAAGCCTACAGCCTGTGAGATTCAGACAGCCAAAAGCAATCAACCACTGCTCCACTGGCAACAGGGGGGCCTAAAGAACGAAATGTGCCTAGTGTCCTAGCAACCGACCTAGGAGGGTACCTGATAGGCATCCAATTTGTTTCCTTACAAATTTGTTTTTTAACGAACGTAACGAATACGAATTAATCCAAAGTTACGAATTATCCGAAATAACGAATGCCGCATCTAAACGAATGGAAGGTAAAAAATAAATAACAATATTAATAATAATAAAAACGTTTTATTATTATTATTTATTATTAATTAGTTCAGTTTGCTTACATGCAGCATTTGTTATCTCAGATAATTCGTAACTTTGGATAAATTCGTATTCGTTACGTTCTCTAACAGCCAAATTTGCAAGGAAATTCCAATACCTATAATTTAATAGTTAGTTATTATTTAGAATTTTTGGATTTTCGTTCTTTCAAATTTTCAGATTTTATTTCTTATTTTTTGATTTTCAAATTTACGAATTTACGAATTGCGTTCATAACAAATGACCCAAAAAAACAAAAAAACGAATGAAACGAAAACGAACACATTTTTCGGCAGTGCACATGTCTAGCGCTTAAAGTCTGATGACCATAGAGAAATGTGTAACCCTGTCCTAGATTTTGTATGATAATGGAACACTGCTATAGTGAGACGTATCGGGATTATGAGGACTCCCCCGGCATGGGCTGTGATATTGTAGTTGTAATGAAGAAAGTTTTCCAGTAGAAGGTGGGATTGATGGAAAATTCCAGAGGTCAGAAGGTTGGACCTTTAGAGGTCTACTTTGGTCATACATTCATAGCCAACCCTATTTATGTTCTTCAATGGAGACAAACTCAAGTTGGAGCTCCATGTTGGCCACTCCAGAGACGTGACTTTATATGGAAGTAGGTGGCTGATGTAGAAGAGCCGATCCTGAGGGAGGCGTTGCGATGAGTCCTCTCTTCCCTATTTATAGACGCCGGGAAGGAATAAAAGCAACCCGTGCATTGCAGGCTCTTGGTTTGTACATTGGAGGTTTAGAATTCCAAGTCACTGTGAACTTTTTTGTGGTAGAGTGACCCCTTAGTTATAGGGATCGAGAGAGAATGATGTGGTCCAAGGCACCATAAGTAATTGGCCTCCATCCCAAATATGAACAAAAAGAGAGAAAGTTTGGTCGGCGGGACTTTGAATGAGGCTAATGGTGATCTATAAAGAAACATAACCATATGGTATAATAATTTAGCTAAATAATAGGAATAAGTAATGGGTGTAAGGGACAGGAATGGACATCCCTGTAAATAAAAAAAGTAAAAGTGGCTAGATGGTACCAGAGGATACAGCACCTCATCCCCTAAATAATCAAATGTTAAATGGGTGTGTGGACAAGGGATTATAGCGGTGCTAGGGTCAGGAAGATTAGAGGAGAAAAGATGAAACAAAGAATACTAAAATTACAGATTTTATTAATAGTCTATCATAAATACAATGTACATTATAAACAATTCAAACAGTAATTGTACAAATTTTGTGGATACATGTACTGTAAGTGACCCTATAAATGGTCAAGTGGGCCAGATGGCAAGTGGCCGTTGAAGGAGGGGGGGCTCGTTTTCCTACATGTTTCGCCAAAACATTGGCTTCTTCAGGGAACAGGAGCTCATAAGGTGGATATATATAAAAAATTCTGTCTGGTGGACATGAAAACACATGTTAGAGATAGTAATTTGACCAAACACTGCATAGTAAAAACAATAACACACTGCAACTGTGGCTGGACATTCATGCGACCCTAAGCTCCACACCACTGAACGGAACTGCGGACATACCTGGGGCGTCAGTGCCCAAGACGGGAGGGAAGAGAGGGAGAGGGGGAACACAGCCACCCAAGGAGATCCCCACAGGGGAGCAGGCAGACCGCGCCGCCCCCTCCTTCAACGGCCACTTGCCATCCGGCCCACTTGACCATTTATAGGGTCACTTACAGTACATGTATCCACAAAATTTGTACAATTACTGTTTGAATTGTTTATAATGTACATTGTATTTATGATAGACTATTAATAAAATCTGTAATTTTAGTATTCTTTGTTTCATCTTTTCTCCTCTAATCTTCCTGACCCTAGCACCGCTATAATCCCTTGTCCACACACCCATTTAACATCCCTGTAAATACTCACGTCAACTGCATAGATGTGAACAGAGGATCAGAGCTGGTAGAAAGGTCTGGCATGTGGCCAGACCTGACATGTTTCTTTATAGGTCACCATTGCATTCGCCCCTGAAGAGTTGGTATACCCCAACGAAACGCGTCGGGCTTACATAGATGCATGATGTCCATACAGATAATTTTATGTTTCTTATATTGTTTTACTCTGGATTTTTCAACACCTTCCAGTGGCCCATGTTGTGCAGGACTTGTCTTTACCCCATGATATGCCAAGTACCACGGCGCCAATATTTTTATATCCCACATGCTTAGTCTATATAGTGATTGGCCTCATCCAAAGTCCCGCCGACCAAACTTTCTCTCTTTTATTAGTTATAGGGATCAGACAAATGTGGGCAATTTCAAAACATTCTTGAGATATTATATTATCGGTTATGCTTTTTTTTTCTTCTTAAAGTGACATTAACCCCTTCAATACTGGGAACTTTCACCCCCTTCCTGCCCAGGCCAATTTTCAGCTTTCAGCGCTCTCACACTTTGAATGACAATTACGCGGCCATGTAACACTGTACACATATGATTTCTTTTTTTTTTTTTTCACACAAATAGAGCTTTCTTTTGGTGATATTTAATCACCGCTGCGTTTTTTTATTTTTTTTGCAAAATAAACAAAAATAAATAAACAAAAAACATGTTTTTTATGTTTCTGTTATAAAATTTTGCAAATAAATAATCTTTCTTCATAAATTTAGGTTAAAATGTATTCTGCACCGTATGTAACAACATGCCTTATTGTATATGCCGCATACCTTAAAATAAGATTTAAAAAAAATATATATTCTGCTCCATTTCTTTGGTGAAAATCACCCAAATCAGTGCATATTATTTCGTCTGCAGGAAAGTTATAGAAACCACAAACTATGGGGATATATATCTGAAAATCGATCAATCCCGATGTGCTGACGGCCGATCTCATTTCTTGAGACTCGAAAACGCCAGGAGAGTACAAATACCCCCCCAAATCACCCCTTTTTGGAAAGTAGACAGCCTGTGCTATTTAATAAGAGGCAAGGCAAGTTTTTTGAAGTTGTAATTTTTTTGTCACAATTTTTTGTAAAACAAAGAAATTCAAAAAAAGTTATTTTTTTTAGCAATTTTTCTTTTCTTTTTTTTACATCCTGTCACCAGTGCAGTACAGCGTCATCATATGACTGGTGTGTCGGTGATCAGGGACACTGACTGGTGACTGGTGAGTATGTAGAAAATAAAATAATTAATAATTTTTTCACTATTTTTTTTCTTTTTTATTACATTTTCTTTCTTTTATTTTCACAATTTTTTTTAACACACTGTGACCAGGGCAAATAAATGCTAACATTGTACTACTCTGGGGAAGTGATCAGGATTTTTTTTTTTTTTTTGACACGTTATAATTGCTTATACCAGTGAATCTCACATTTATAAGCAACCCTTTTTACTGGATGAAATTGATTCATTCAGTGTGATTAGCTCTGATTGGCGACATCTAATCACATGGTACAGATGGGCTGTGATTGGCTCCGATTGGCCCTGTCTGTACCATGTGATCACTGTGACCAATCGCAGAGATCAACACATTGGTACACAATGGATGATATAAAAGGAAGCCATCTACTGTGTACAATTCAAGTCATGTGATCTGCTGCGATTGGTCACAGTGATCACATGGTACCGTCAGCGGCCGTACCGTCACTGTGTCTGGCGGACAGAGTGGATGACTGAACTCGTCACAGCGTGACGTCCACCCAGAATGGTGAAGCGGTTAAATGAAGTGAATATTAAAATAAAAGAGAGGTTATTCTTACCCACACCTCCCAACGTTTTGAGATGGGAATGAGGGACACCTATTAGCATATGTAGGCATAGGACACACCCCCTGCCACACCCCCTTAAAGGCGAATTACACACAAAAAACGATTAGTTAAATCCATCCAAGTGATTTTTTTTTTTACCACTACTATTCCTTCATAGTGGCTTTTGAAATGTAAAAATGCAGCAATTTAGAAGTTGGATGAAAGGTTTAGCACTGGGAAACACTTTTTTGAAAGATAAAAAGTGCATTTCTATAGAAGTATATAGATCAGACCAAAATGAGGGACAAACGAGGAGGAAGAAGGGAAAGAGGGACTTTGTTCCAAATCAGGGACAGTCCCTCCAAATCCGGGACAGTTCCTCCAAATCCGGTACAGTTCCTCCAAATCCGGGACAATCCCTCCAAATCCGGGACAGTTCCTCCAAATCCGGGAGAGTTCCTCCAAATCCGGGACAGTTCCTCCAAATCCGGGAGAGTTCCTCCAAATCCGGGACAGTTCCTCCAAATCCGGGACAGTCACTTCAAATCCAGGACAGTTCCTCCAAATCCAGGACAATCCCTCCAAATCCAAATCAGGGACAGCTGAGAGCTATGCTTACCTGCTCTGTACAACAATATTGAACAGAGCAGCCCGTTACTCTAAAAGTTCCCCACTGGGTCTGTCTGGTCTTCTCTCCTCTGGGTGCCTCCTAAGCAAGTTGAGTGCTATAGGGGGCATCCATGCATGTGCCCCCAAGCTGGGCTGGGTACCTCAATAGACACACAGCACCAGTATGCCATGCCCCTGTGTGCCTCCTAACAAGATTGTGACTGAGAGAAGCAGGAGCCTATGACTTACGTTGCCCTTGGTGTCTCCTGTGAGACCAGGAAGTGAGAGGAGCGGTGCTGTACCCAGGACAGTGCTGGAGCAGTGACAGGGGTCAGGTAGGTATCAGGGGCGGACCGTCCATTAAGGGCGCAGGGTGCCGCCATCACCCCTTTCCATTGCTGCCTCCCCTATGCTGAGGGGGCTGTTTTTTCGAAGCGCTGATTAGAGCCAGAGGCTCTAATAGTCTTCGAAATAGGGTGGACTTGGGTCGCAGGGGATGCGCTCTGATCCCACCCAGTTGTGTTACAACTGCTAATAAATATTCTCTGTTGTAACACTGGTCCTCCTCCTGGCCAATCAGGAAGAGGGTTTTGACACTGGTCACTCAATTGGCTGAAAGGACAGGCGATCCTATTGGACGCCTAGGAGGAGGAGGGGAGGAACTGGAACTGGACTCAGAGCCGCTGCACCATGCTACCTGACACTCACCACAATGGGGTAAGTCGGGGGGTGGTTGTTTGCTGCCCCCCCCTCAAAAAAAAATCACCAGCCGCCACTGGTGAGTATTTAGGCTGCATTGACACTTCAGCGTTTTGAAAGCGCCGATGTGTGAATGAAAAATCACGGGACTCTCTTTGAGCTGCCATTAATTTGAATGACACCTCAAATCGCGAGTGCGGGTCTGCCGCGATTGTTGCGCGATTTAAATCACACTGCAATCACAGCAGCCCACATCGCGGGAAGCATGGCGCTCAAAAGTAGCTCCTGAACTTTTTCTTTTGGGGGGGGCGACCTGCTTTCCCGTGACGTGGGTTGCCGCAATTGCAAACGCAATTTATCGCCTGACAATCGCGGCATGACCCGCACCGCGATTTTGAGATGCCATTCAAATGAATTGCACCTCCAATGCGAGTCCCGCGGTTTGCCATTCACACATCGGCGATTTCAAATCGTGGGCAGATTGGCGGGAAATCTGCCCGCGATTCAAAACGCTGAAGTGTGAATGCAGCCTTGGGGGGGGATGGGGAGAAGAGTTAGCGGGCTTTTTTTTTTAATATCTTAAAGCAGAGCAACTATCAGGGTTAAAAAAATAAATAAATTGACTTCAGAAACACTTTAATAATCATTTATCTTCTTGCTGTGTAACTTCTGAAGTTTTCCACCTGAATAAATATTAATAATACTTAAGCAGAATATTCAACTTGCATGCAGACGAGTTTTTCCATTTAGACAAGCAGACTAACACCCTGTGATCAAATCCCGGAGAAAAATAATCATAAATCACATTCTGTCAGCAAGAAAATGCAGTCTGCTTATATCCTGCTTATGGAACATAAAAATGGGCATTGCAAGAAAAAAAATAAAATAACTGCATAATATAAATCAGAAGTTCCCAAATCCGGCCCTTACAGTTCACCTTACAAAAATATATTTAATGCTCATATTTTTGCAGGTAAAAAATTGCATTTATTTCTGTAGCACCCCCCCCCCCCGTAGGGGTCGCTGATGTCCCGGGCCCCCTCATTGCTGCACAGCCAGTCACAGCCAGTTTTTGTTGTTTTATTAGGGGAATTATGGGATGCCCAACTTTAAGATGTCCAAAACAGGGGCGTCCCGTCCATTAAGGCCGCCCCCTCTGTCCACGCCACCCCCCTATATGGTAATGGATAGATTCATGCATAACAAGAATCTATCCACGGCCGCCGCCCCCTATTAATGCGTCTGGTCCCTTTCAGGACGCCAGGGCGTGTAAATTACAGCGGCAGGGGTGTTTTTTTTTTAAGCACCTGATTAGTCCCATAGGCTCAAAGTAGGGTGGGCTCATGGCGCAGGGCATTGCGCTCGGAGCCCACTCAGGTGTGTTAGAAAAGCGAATGAATATTCGCTTTTCTATCACTAAATCGTTTCTCTGCCAATCAGGAAGTGCAGGTCTAATACCTGTTTCCCGATTAGGGAAAGGTCAGGCAATCCTATTGGACGCCTAAGAGGAGGAGGAGGAGGTGGATGCATGGCGGAAGCTGCCGTGATCCACACCACAGGAGGAGGAAAAAAGCTGCCGGACACGCTGCCCGCCCGATTCCTAGATGGGGTAAATGTGGGGCATTTGATTTCCTGACTGTCTTCTGGGGGGAGTTGCTGCCATCGCCGACGACTGACTGGGGGGGTGGCTGTTTGCCGCCCCCCAAAAGAAAAAACCACCAGCCACCATTGGTCCAGAACAAGAACAAACAGAGGACCACGTCCTCCCTATTTACAAAGAAATCCTCTTCTTCCTTTCTCCTGCACAAACTCGGTTCCCTTATTTACAGCCCCTGCTAATCACTCCGGTGGAATTTACAGTCCTTTGTCAATTCAGCAACAGCCCATCGCAGGCCAGGAACTTCCCATCACTTTGAGGATAAAGTAGCAAGTGTGGAGTGAATAGCATCTCCTTCTGCTTCCCTGTAGACACTGAGCCCAGTTCTACCGCTGCAGGAGCCTACCAGCCTGCCTGGCTGCTCGCTTCCCCCAGGCCTCCTGACTGGCACATGGAGATCTCCCAGGACAAGGTGGGATGAAGACTTGGCACACCACGGTCTTCAGGAGAGCACCGCTACAGCTGGCAGTCTCTCCCCTTGTCGGTCCCTCCACCATGCTGATCTACTCACTGTCTCTGCTCCTTTCTGCTGCCTCTCCAGCATGAATCCCTTTAACTGCCCCCTGTGGTGGGATCCTTCAAGGCCGGCCTCCTGAGCTCCAGCCCGAGGTAAAATTCCTCCCCAGCAGGGGTCCCTCAAGGGCCACCAACAGCCTCTCCTCAGCACTATTTCTCTATCTTCCACCTGACCCCCCTTCTAGCATGGCTCATTCCTTTTTATGGGCTCTTCAGCAGTGGCAGCAGGTGGTTGTTTTCTTTTTGGTTGGGCGGAAAACAGTATGCCACCGACACCCCGACAACCCCCCCCCCCCTCCTCGGTCGGTAGCACTTACCCCATCGCTTCTCCGGTGGCTTCCCCTGCTCAGCAGCCTCCCCTTCTCCTGCTCTCCACGGGTCATCACGGAAGCGGCTTCCATTTCCTCCCTCCTCCTCCTCTGCAGCCAATCAGGAGTCTTCTCTTTTCGGCCAGTCTAAAAAAAAGCGTCTCACATCCGCTTCCGATTGGCCGGATTGAGGATCAGTGTTTCAACAACGAATATTCATTTGTTGTTGTAACAACTGGGTGGGCTCATGGCGCAATGCTCTGCTCCACGAGCCCACCTTATTTTGAAGCCTATTAGACCCTATGGCTCTAATCAGGTGCTTAAAAAAAGCAGCCCGCCGCTGTAATTTGTCCTGAAAGGGGCCGGACGTATGAATAGGGAGTGGCCGCTGCGGCCATGGATAGATTCATGCTATGCATGAATCTACCTATTATACATACAGGGGGTGGCGTGGGTAGAGGGGGCTGTGCCCAGGCGCCCCTAATGGACGGGCCGCCACTGCTACTCAGTCCCCTGCCAGACCCACCCCTGGGGATTGGCTGAGGGACTGTGAATATTCCAGGTAGCCCCTCCTAGACTCTGCCCACTTTCTTCTAGAATGTTCTCCAACATTCCAGAAACAGGGGGAGGCACCAGAGAGCTGCCAGGAGGAGTCATCTAGCCGTGAACTCTAATAACCCCGACCCAGATTCAGTAGCTCAGGTTTATCCCTGGGCTAGAAATGCTTTGACCCACTCTCACTACTAGTAGCACACACTAGAGGGGGCTACATTAGTAATATTATTATTTTTTGGCTGGAGCCTGCAGAGCGTTGCATCCGTGACCTGCTGTCCTCGTGACCAGTTTTCCTCTAGCTTTGTGCAGGGAAAAGGCCCCCTATCCACTGTCACAGAGAAGAGAGGCGGGTGCAGGGAAAAGGTCCCCTATCAACTGTCACAGAGAAGGGAGGCGGGTTCAGAGAAAAGGCCCCCTATCTGCTGTCACAGAGAAGGGAGGCGGGTGCAGGGAAAAGGCCCCCTATCTGCTGTCACAGAGAAGGGAGGTGGGTGCAGGGAAAAGGTCCCCTATCCACTGTCACAAAGAAGGCAGGCGGGTGCAGGGAAAAGGCCCCCTATCCGCTGTCACAGAGAAGGGAGGCGGGTGCAGGGAAAAGGCCCCCTATCCGCTGTCACACAGAAAGGAGGCGGGTGCAGGGAAAGGGCCCCCTATCCGCTGTCACAGAGAAGGGAGGCGGGTGCAGGGAAAAGGCCCCCTATCCGCTGTCACAGAGAAGGGAGGCGGGTGCAGGGAAAAGGCCCCCTATCCGCTGTCACAGAGAAGAGAGGCGGGTGCAGGGAAAGGGCCCCCTATCCGCTGTCACACAGAAAGGAGGCGGGTGCAGGGAAAAGGCCCCCTATCTGCTGTCACAGAGAAGGGAGGCGGGTGCAGGGAAAAGGCCCCCTATCCGCTGTCACAGAGAAGGGAGGTGGGTGGGTAGGAGCATGTTACATGCTACACAGTAATAATATGGGTGTAAGATGTAACATGCTCCTAAAGGTAAAATGCCCCCAATAGACTATGTTTATAATATTTCTATTGGTAGTCAGTAATAATGGTGAATGGTGAATGGAAACCTGGAATCATGACCTATGGTGGGGGGGGCTGCCACCTCTAACCCTGAGAACCGCTGATCGCTCAGCTGTCGGTCTTCTGGCTGCAGAAAGTAGTGACTGTCAGTCTCTGCTCTGCCCCTCCAGTGCTCACTGGAGCGCTGGGCTGTGTAGAGGGTGGGAGAGGCTGAGCTAGCTGCTGGTCCAGGAATCTGGGTGGATCCTGACCTACTGTAAGGTCGAGATCTTTCCAGAGCCTGGACTGGCTCTGTGATGCCAAAGCCCGCTGTCAGCTGAAAATGGGTCACAGGGGTGCAGAATGAACTTGGACTCTTGTGATCCACAGGAGAAGTCCAGCCAAGCAAGCTTTGGTCATACTTGTCCTTTAAAACTCCAGTTTCACCTTATTTTGCCCACCTGCTTCTGCTTCTGGTGTTTGGTGGAAAGTTGTGCCGGTCTTACATTTTTCTCTATCTAATAATATGTAAACTGGACCCCATGCTGGCCAATGGCCCCTCCCACCATCAGGGATTTGTATTAATCCCTACTTACAAACACCTGGCCCCCCATTCTGCTCTGTCACCCCATCTCCTGGCCCCCCATTCTGCTCTGTCACCCCATCTCCTGGCCCCCCATTCTGCTCTGTCACCCCATCCCCTGGCCCCTACATCACAACTGTATCCAGTATTGCGATAGAGGCCATTGGATGGTTGGATGGAACCACAATGCTCTGCAGGGGACTGGGCATCCAGAACTGATTGGATGTAGAAGATGTTTTGGTAGTCGGAGCTCAACAGAGCAAAACGACCTTGGACTCACCACATGACAAACAAGTAATAACAATCCTATTTTGCAGGGACTTTTTTTTAATGATGGCGGCTGAGGCAGCTATCCAGTTGGATGCTGGCACATTATGTGACTTTAGCAGCCATCTTGGGTCAGCCAAAGTCAATTTGAGCCACTCTCATTTGGTTACCATATCACCCACAATGTATCATTACAATGATAGCGATTATTTTTATTATTATTGTTATTATATCGTTTTGTTTTGTTTTTTCAGCACCCGTGTTCTCATTTTTATGTAATTATTTTGACACTCTCATTACTATTGACTGTTTGGTTTGAATTTTAATGATGACCCCGTGGAGGGAATATTATATCAATATCAGATTGATATGAAAATCTTCTTATGTTCTTTCTAGCCCTGATGAAGGGGGGCACTTAGACCGCCGAAAAGCATTGGCTACTTTTTGAATTGTACCCCTGACCTTTAATGGAATAAAGTTGTATCTGGACCTCCTAGCAGGTGTGTGGTGCATCAATTTCAAATCTTTTTACACCTGTCTGACGGACGTGCACAGAGTCAGGGAAAGTCCCGGGACCACTCCAAATCTTTGGAAAGCTTCCGCTTTGGGTACGGACTGGCCAGGCCGCATTACGCTCCTTGTGGCAGAAGCTGTGCGCACCTCTGAATCTTCAGTCTTCTGTCCCAACGCTGTTGCAATCCGCGAGTGTCCCCGGTCATGTTACCTTCTTCTTCTTGTTTATCGCTGGCAGTGCCGGGACAAGGTCATCTAGAGCCCAGGGCGGACATGCCAAACTGCACCCCCCCCCCCCCCCCGAGATGTATGAACTTTATGTGACACCAGGGCTTTTTTTCTCAAACAGTAGGTGCTGGAACTTAACCATGGCCCCACAAAACCCCTCCCCCTACACACACCCTCCAAATCCCATCAAATAGTGGGTGTGTTCAGCCAAATTTCACGAAAACAGTAGGAGGGTCTTAAAGGGGCAATAAATACCAGGATTGCATTACATACAGAGTACAGAGCTGTCACTTGTAAACACAGAAACCAGACTTCTGTGTTTACAAGTAATTGTGGCGAGCAGGCACCAAAGGGTCTGAGCCAGAGGTGGTGGAACCGAGTTCACCAAGTTCCCACTGAAAAAAAGCCCTGTGCGTCACCATGCTTACCCCCTAAGCATAAGTTCCCCCTCCTCCCAGGACAAATCTGTCCCCCTACAAATTTTTGCTCCCCCCACATCCCCCCTCCCAGCTCAAATCCTCTCTCTTTTCAAATCCCCCGCAGCGCTAATCCCTGCCTCCCCCCCCCCCCAAAAAAAAAAACACTCCTCCTAGCACAATTCCTCTACCCCTCAAATTTCCCCTCCTAGCACAAATACACACCGGTCATCTCTACTAGCCAAACCCCCCCCCCAAATAAAATTTCCCCTCCTAGCACCCATCCCCTCCCACCTCTACCATATCACCAATTCTAGCACAAACACCCCAAATCCCCTCTAATAGCAGAAATACTGTTCTCTCATCCCCCGAAACACCTTTTCTAGCATGCCCCAAATCTCCTCATGGTGTCCCCTCACCTCCCATGATACCACAGTGCCCAGGGCAGCCGCCCCTCCTGCCCAACCCTTGTCCCAGCTCTGATTTCTGGACTTCTGATACAATATATTCCCAATTTCTACACCTGGACTCCCTATGTTTTCTGCCAGCCGAATCACGCTGCGCCAGAGGCGGCCCATCCATTAGGGGAGCTCGGGCACCGCCCTCCTCTCTACTCGCCACCCCTTATATGTATAAACCATAGATTCCATGGCTGCCGCGGCCGCTCCCTGTTCATGTGTCCGGCCCCTTTCAGGGCACCGGGCGCATGAATTACAGTGGCAGGGGGTGTGGAGCCCACCCAGGTGTGTTACAGCAGCGAATGAATATTCGCTGTTGTAACATCGATTCTCAATCCGCCAATCAGAAGCGAGTGTGAGACCCATTTTCCAATTGACTGAAAAGAGAAGACTCTCGATTGGCCGCCGAGGAGGAGGGAGGAAACGGAAGCCGTCGCCACCGTGATGACCCGTGGAGAGCAGGAGAACGGGAGGCCGCTGCCACACAGGAGAAGCCGCTGGAGATGGGGTAACATCTCCAATTTCCACCGGCCGCTAATGCGCTGCACCTACCTACAAGCTGAATTCCATCGATTTAATAATAACGTGGGAAGTAATATCATAGCACAAGCGGCAGTAAAACATCCCCCCTGCCCACACAGCTGGCTATATAAAGCATGTTCTGCACCTTGGTGAATGGAGCCCGTGGAGATATGAAGGATGCGGGGTGCGGTATCTAATAAATAATGGCCACACAAGAGAAAGCCGAACCAAAAAGAAAATCAGAGACTCAGGTGTTCCATATATTAGAGAGTAGATAAACCCCGAGCACACCTCGCCCGGCTTTATTTATTAATGCCCAAGTGGCAAAAGTATCAGAAGAGCCGCTGTGAGGATCCCGAGAAACACAACAGAAGAGCCGCTGTGAGGATCCCGAGAAACACAACAGAAGAACCGCTATGAGGATCCCGAGAAACACAACAGAAGAGCCGTGCTCAGGGGACTCCATCCAAGGAACACAACAGAAGTGCCGTGCTCAGGGGACTCCATCCAAGGAACACAACAGAAGTGCCGTGCTCAGGGGACTCCATCCAAGGAACACAACAGAAGTGCCGTGCTCAGGGGACTCCATTCAAGGAACACAACAGAAGTGAAGTGCTCAGGGGACTCCATCCAAGGAACACAACAGAAGAGCCGTGCTCAGGGGACTCCATCCAAGGAACACAACAGAAGTGCCGTGCACAGGGGACTCCATTCAAGGAACACAACAGAAGTGAAGTGCTCAGGGGACTCCATCCAAGGAACACAACAGAAGAGCCGTGCTCAGGGAACTCCATCCAAGGAACACAACAGAAGAACCGTGCTCAGGGGACTCCATGCAAGGAACACAAGAATCCGTTCTTAATGGAGAATGCCAGAGGAACATCTTCCAGGGATTTGCCGCAAGTGAAATCAGAGGAGACGACAGTGAAGGTCCAACTCTGTATATACCTGAAGTGTGTTAAAAGCATTCCAAAGAGAATAAGAGTTCTAATACAATGGTCATCGTCCTCAGGCTTTGAGATTTGTATTTTCTGATTCGGAAACCAACCTGCTTCCAGACGTGTAAAAAGAGTACAGGTGGGGGCAGGAAGGTACAGTACAGGGGGTATCAGGAGGGCACAGTACAGGGGTGGGAAGGGCAGGAGGGCACAGTACAGGGGGAGCAGGAGGGCACAGTACGGGGGGGGGGCAAGAAGGTATAGTACAGGGGGAGCAGGAGGGCACAGTACAGGGGAAGGGTAAGCAGACACAGTGCAGGGGGCAGGATGGTGGGGAGGAAGATGGCGGGGAGGGAGAGGCCAGGGGGGAAGATGTCGGGGAGGGAGATGCCAGGGAGGAAGATGCCGGGGAGGGAGATGCCGGGTAGGAAGACACCGGGGAGGGAGACGCCGGGGAGGAAGATATCGTGGAGGAAGATGCCAGGGAGGAAGATGCTTGGGAGGGAAATGCTGTGGAGGAAGATGCCGGGGAGGGAGATGCCGGGGAGGAAGATATCTGGAAGGAAGATTCCAGGGGGGAAGATCCCAGGGAGGAAGATATCGGGAAGGAAGATTCCAGGGAGGGAGATGCCGGGGAGGAAGATGCCGGGGAGGGAGATGCCGGGGAGGGAGATGCCGGGGAGGGAGATGCCAGGGAGGAAGATGTCGGGGAGGGAGATGCCAGGGAGGACGATGCCGGGGAGGGAGATGCCGGGTAGGAAGACACCGGGGAGGGAGACGCCGGGGAGGAAGATATCGTGGAGGAAGATGCCAGGGAGGAAGATGCTTGGGAGGGAAATGCTGTGGAGGAAGATGCCGGGGAGGGAGATGCCGGGGAGGAAGATATCGGGAAGGAAGATTCCAGGGGGGAAGATCCCAGGGAGGAAGATATCGGGAAGGAAGATTCCAGGGAGGGAGATGCCGGGGAGGAAGATGCCGGGGAGGAAGATGCCGGGGAGGAAAATGCTGGGGAGGAAGATGCCGGGGAGGGAGATGCCGGGGAGGAAGAAATCGAGGAAGAAGATGCCGGGGAGGGAGATACCAGGAGGAAGATGCCGGGGAGAGAGAGAACACTGAAGACAGTTGGAGTCTGGAGATATGGGAGACGGATACGGTGACTGACCTGTAGCACATGCAAAAGAGCCGACCACAGCGAGGGGAACTATTGGCAGGACAGTGACTGCAGGGAGAAACTTCAAGGCCCCTTCATGCACTTAGGACCCCTGGGCAGTTCCTAGAGGAGCCTGTACATTAAGACAGTCCTAACACTCACTCCAGACACATCCACCGGGACAGGAAAGCGCTGGGGTGCCGAGGCACACACAGGAGGCTCATATGTGACCTGGACAGGGAAGCAGATCAGTGTGGTGTCACAAGTACAGGAACAATGCCTTGTGTGTCTCTCCCTCCTGAATTCAGCTGGCAGAGGAAGAGACACAATGACACAGGGCATTATTCCTGTACTTGTCACACGCTCACACCACACTGTCTCAGGGTCCCCCCTATCAGCGGCCTTGGTGACATTACTGCACACAAAGAGAGGAGCAGGGAGGGGAGCACTCTGGCACTTCAGCCACCCCCCCCCCTCTGCAGTGCCTGGGTACATCCGCCCATGATCGGTCCTGCTGCCAACCCACCTGGCTGCCTCTTTACACCAGCCCACCCAGCTGACTCTTCACCAGTCCACCCAGCTGACTCTTCACCAGCCCACCCAGCTGACTCTTCACCAGGCCACCCAGCTGACTCTTCACCAGTCCACCCAGCTGACTCTTCACCAGCCCACCCAGCTGACTCTTCACCAGCCCACCCAGCTGACTCTTCACCAGTCCACCCAGCTGACTCTTCACCAGCCCACCCAGCTGACTCTTCACCAGGCCACCCAGCTGACTCTTCACCAGGCCACCCAGCTGACTCTTCACCAGCCCACCCAGCTGACTCTCAGGAGATCTCTAGAGAAAGGCTGATGACTTAAGCCCACTGCTGTCTTCAAGGTAGACTGGCTACACGTGGCGCTCTCCCCTTTGTTAGTCCCCACAATGTTGCTCTACTTACACTGTTCTCTCTCTTGCTCCCATGCCTCCAGAAAGACCTCCTCCCCTGTGTTTTAGCAGGATCCTTTCAGCACCCGAGCCCCCAAGGCAGGACACGCCCAGACTAGGGGGCACCCATAAGGGCCACCGACAGTCTTCTCAACACTACATCTCCATCTTCCACCTGACTGCCCTGCTGGCATGGCCCATGTCGATTTAATGGGTGATCTCAGCCCCCTGCCAGCCTACCTCTGAGGATTGCCTCAGGCTCAATATATATTCAAGGCAGCTCCTCCTTACCTCCACCCACTAATTATAGAAGGTTCTCCAACCTTTTAGACCAGGAGGAGGCTCCAGAGAGCTGCCAGAATGTGTCATCCAGCCCTGAACTTCACTGAACCCTGACCCAGATTCCATGGCTCAGATTTAACTATGAGGTAAACTATAATTTTCCTACTCTACTTCTAGCACACACTAGAGGGTGCTACACTTTGATTTTCACCTGGTGATCCTGCCAGTAACGGAGCACTCTCTCCAGGAGATATACCAGTTGCAGGGATGAGACAAACCCTTTACCACTGACAGGGGGGCTTACAATGATCAGCTTTTATTTGTTCATGTAAAAACTTTATCCCAAAATGAAAAAAAAAATGGTTACAGTATTATCTTGAGTTTGGCTTCAATTTGTTAGTGTATCTATATCTGCTAGTACATCTAACACTCCCCCGACTGACAATGCTGCTGCCCAAAAGTATCTCCTGTATTCCTTCATCCAGAATGGGGGCGCTCTAATACAGGAATTGTGTCACTACCTCGGACACCAGGTGAAAACAACAAAAAAAAGAAAACTAATGCAACCACCACATCTAATGATTGCTAGACATGTGCACTGCCGAAAAATTCATTTGTTTTCATTTTCATTTCATTCAGGTTTTTTTTTCGGGTCATTAACCACTTGCCGACCGCTGCACGACGATGTACGTCGACAGAGCGGCACGGGCAGGCAAAAGGGCTTACCTGTACGTCCCTGCCTGCCCGCGGGTGGGGGGTCCGATCGGACCCCCCCCCGGTGCCTGCGGCGGTCGGCAAATGTCCCCCGGTGATCGGTGGTGAGGGGGAGGCCATCCATTCGTGGCCCCCCCCTCGCGATCGCTCCCAGCCAATGGGATCATTTCGCTGCCTCTGTATTGTACACAGAGGCAGAGGAAATGATGTCATCTCTCCTCGGCTCGGTATTTTCCGTTCCGCGCCGAGGAGAGAAGACTGAACTGTGAGTGCACCAAACACACACACACACAGTAGAACATGCCAGGCACACTAAACACCCCGATCCCCCCCCCGATCGCCCCCCAATCCCCCCCCGATCACCCCCCCCCCCTGTCACAAACTGACACCAAGCAGGTTTTTTTTATTTTTTTTATTTTTTTTCTGATTACTGCATAGTGTCAGTTTGTGACAGTTAGAAGTGTTAGGGCAGTGAGTGTTAGGCCCCCTTTAGGTCTAGGATACCCCCCTAACCCCCCTAATAAAGTTTTAACCCCTTGATCACCCCCTGTCACCAGTGTTGCTAAGCGATCATTTTTCTGATCGCTGTATTAGTGTCGCTGGTGACGCTAGTTAGGGACGTAAATATTTAGGTTCGCCGTCAGCGTTTTATAGCGACAGGGACCCCCATATACTATCTAATAAATGTTTTAACCCCTTGATTGCCCCCTAGTTAACCCTTTCACCACTGATCACCGTATAACCGTTACGGTTGACGCTGGTTAGTTCGTTTATTTTTTATAGTGTCAGGGCACCCGCCGTTTATTACCGAATAAAGGTTTAGCCCCCTGATCGCCCGGCGGTGATATGCGTCGCCCCAGGCAGCGTCAGATTAGCGCCAGTACCGCTAACACCCACGCACGCAGCATACGCCTCCCTTAGTGGTATAGTATCTGAACGGATCAATATCTGATCCGATCAGATCTATACTAGCGTCCCCAGCAGTTTAGGGTTCCCGAAAACGCAGTGTTAGCGGGATCAGCCCAGATACCCGCTAGCACCTGCGTTTTGCCCCTCCGCCCGGCCCGGCCCACCCAAGTGCAGTATCGATCAATCACTGTCACTTACAAAACACTAAACGCATAACTGCAGCGTTCGCAGAGTCAGGCCTGATCCCTGCGATCGCTAACAGTTTTTTTGGTAGCGTTTTGGTGAACTGGCAAGCACCAGCCCCAGGCAGCGTCAGGTTAGCGCCAGTACCGCTAACACCCACGCACGCACTGTACACCACCCTTAGTGGTATAGTATCTGATCGCATCAATATCTGATCCGATCAGATCTATACTAGCGTCCCCAGCAGTTTAGGGTTCCCAAACACACAGTGTTAGCGGGATCAGCCCAGATACCTGCTAGCACCTGCGTTTTGCCCCTCCGCCCGGCCCAGCCCAGCCCACCCAAGTGCAGTATCGATCGATCACTGTCACTTACAAAACACTAAACGCATAACTGCAGCGTTCGCAGAGTCAGGCCTGATCCCTGCGATCGCTAACAGTTTTTTTTGGTAGCGTCTTGGTGAACTGGCAAGCACCAGCGGCCTAGTACACCCCGGTCGTAGTCAAACCAGCACTGCAGTAACACTTGGTGACGTGGCGAGTCCCATAAGTGCAGTTCAAGCTGGTGAGTTGGCAAGCACAAGTAGTGTCCCGCTGCCACCAAAAAGACAAACACAGGCCCGTCGTGCCCATAGTGCCCTTCCTGCTGCATTCGCCAATCCTAATTGGGAACCCACCACTTCTGCAGCGCCCGTACTTCCCCCATTCACATCCCCAACCAAATGCAGTCGGCTGCATGAGAGGCATTTTCTTTATGTCCTCCCGAGTACCCCTACCCAGCGAACCCCCCCAAAAAAGATGTCGTGTCTGCAGCAAGCGCGGATATAGACGTGACACCCGCTATTATTGTCCCTCCTGTCCTGACAATCCTGGTCTTTACATTGGTGAATGTTTTGAACGCTACCATGCACTAGTTGACTATTAGCGTAGGGTACAGCATTGCACAGACTAGGCACACTTTCACAGGGTCTCCCAAGATGCCATCGCATTCTGAGAGACCCGAACCTGGAATCGGTTACAGTTATAAAAGTTAGTTACAAAAAAAAGTGTAAAAAAAAAAAAAAAAAAACACATACAAAAATATAAAATAAAAAAAAAATAGTTGTCGTTTCATTGTTCTCTCTCTCTCTATTCTCTCTCTATTGTTCTGCTCTTTTTTACTGTATTCTATTCTGCAATGTTTTATTGTTATTATGTTTTATCATGTTTGCTTTTCAGGTATGCAATTTTTTATACTTTACCGTTTACTGTGCTTTATTGTTAACCATTTTTTTGTCTTCAGGTACGCCATTCACGACTTTGAGTGGTTATACCAGAATGATGCCTGCAGGTTTAGGTATCATCTTGGTATCATTCTTTTCAGCCAGCGGTCGGCTTTTCATGTAAAAGCAATCCTAGCGGCTAATTAGCCTCTAGACTGCTTTTACAAGCAGTGGGAGGGAATGCCCCCCCCCCCCCAACGTCTTCCGTGTTTTTCTCTGGCTCTCCTGTCTCAACAGGGAACCTGAAAATGCAGCCGGTGATTCAGCCAGCTGACCATAGAGCTGATCAGAGACCAGAGTGGCTCCAAACATCTCTATGGCATAAGAAACCGGAAGCTACGAGCATTTTATGACTTAGATTTCGCCGGATGTAAACAGCACCATTGGGAAATTGGGAAAGCATTTTATCACACCGATCTTGGTGTGGTCAGATGCTTTGAGGGCAGAGGAGAAATCTAGGGTCTAATAGACCCCAATTTTTGCAAAAAAGAGTACCTGTCACTACCTATTGCTATGATAGGGGATATTTACATTCCCTGAGATAACAATAAAAATGACTTAAAAAAAAAAAATGAAAGGAACAGTTTAAAAATAAGATAAAAAAATAATAATAATAAAGAAAAAAAAAAAAAAAAAAAAAAAAAGCACCCCTGTCCCCCCTGCTCTCGCGCTAAGGCGAACGCAAGCGTCGGTCTGGCGTCAAATGTAAACAGCAATTGCACCATGCATGTGAGGTATCGCCGCGAAGGTCAGATCGAGGGCAGTAAGTTTAGCAGTAGACCTCCTCTGTAAATCTAAAGTGGTAACCTGTAAAGGCTTTTAAAGGCTTTTAAAAATGTATTTAGTTTGTCGCCACTGCACGTTTGTGCGCAATTTTAAAGCATGTCATGTTTGGTATCCATGTACTCGGCCTAAGATCATCTTTTTTATTTCATCAAACATTTGGGCAATATAGTGTGTTTTAGTGCATTAAAATGTAAAAAAGTGTGTTTTTTCCCCAAAAAATGCGTTTGAAAAATCGCTGCGCAAATACTGTGTGAAAAAAAAAAATGAAACACCCACCATTTTAATCTGTAGGGCATTTGCTTTAAAAAAATATATAATGTTTGGGGGTTCAAAGTAATTTTCTTGCAAAAAAAAAATATTTTTTTATGTAAACAATAAGTGTCAGAAGGGGCTTTGTCTTCAAGTGGTTAGAAGAGTGGGTAATGTGTGACATAAGCTTCTAAATGTTGTGCATAAAATGCCAGGACAGTTCAAAACCCCCCCAAATGACCCCATTTTGGAAAGTAGACACCCCAAGCTATTTGCTGAGAGTCATGTTGAGTCCATGGAATTATTTTTTTTGGTGACACAAGTTGCGGGAAGGAGACAATTTTTTATTTTTTTTATTTTTTTTTGCGCAAAGTTGTCACTAAATGATATATTGCTCAAACATGCCATGGTAATATGTGAAATTACACCCCAAAATACATTCTGTTGCTTCTCCTGAGTACGGGGATACCACATGTGTGAGACTTTTTGGGAGCCTAGCCGCGTACGGGACCCCGAAAACCAAGCACCGCCTTCAGGCTTTCTAAGGCCGTAAATTTTTGATTTCACTCTTCACTGCCTATCACAGTTTCGGAGGCCATGGAATGCCCAGGTGGCAAAAAAAACCCCCAAATGACCCCATTTTGGAAAGTAGACACCCCAAGCTATTTGATGAGAGGTATGGTGAGTATTTTGCAGACCTCACTTTTTGTCACAAAGTTTTGAAAATTGAAAAAAGAAAAAAAAATTTTTTTTTCTCGTCTTTCTTTATTTTCAAAAACAAATGAGAGCTGCAAAATACTCACCATGCCTCTCAGCAAATAGCTTGGGGTGTCTACTTTCCAAAATGGGGTCATTTGGGGGGGTTTATGCCACCTGGGCATTCCATGGCCTCCGAAACTGTGATAGGCAGTGAGGAGTAAAATCAAAAATGTACGCCCTTAGAAATCCTGAAGGCAGTGATTGGTTTTCGGGGTCCCGTACGCGGCTAGGCTCCCAAAAAGTCCCACACATGTGGTATCCCCATACTCAGGAGAAGCAGCTAAATGTATTTTGGGGTGCAATTCCACATATGCCCATGGCCTGTGTGAGCAATATATCATTTAGTGACAACTTTGTGCAAAAAAAAAAAAAAAATTGTCACTTTCCCGCAACTTGTGTCAAAATATAAAACATTCCATGGACTCAACATGCCTCAAAGCAAATAGCTTGGGGTGTCTACTTTCCAAAATGGGGTCATTTGGGGGGGTTTTATGTCATCTGGGCATTTTATGGCCTTCAAAACGGTGATAGGTAGTGAGGAGTAAAATCAAAAATGTACGCCCTTAGAAATCCTGAAGGCAGTGATTGGTTTTCGGGGCCCCGTACGCGGCTAGGCTCCCAAAAAGTCCCACACATGTTGTATCCCCGTACTCAGGAGAAGCAGCTAAATGTATTTTGGGGTGCAATTCCACATATGCCCATGGCCTGTGTGAGCAATATATCATTTAGTGACAACTTTTTGTAATTTTTTTTTTTTTTTTTGTCATTATTCAATCACTTGGGACAAAAAAAATGAATATTCAATCGGCTCAACATGCCTCTCAGCAAATTCCTTGGGGTGTCTACTTTCCAAAATGGGGTCATTTGGGGGGGTTTTGTACTGCCCTGCCATTTTAGCACCTCAAGAAACGACATAGGCAGTCATAAATTAAAGGCTGTGTAAATTCCAGAAAATGTACCCTAGTTTGTAGACGCTATAACTTTTGCGCAAACCAATAAATATACACTTATTGACATTTTTTTTACCAAAGACATGTGGCCGAATACATTTTGGCCTAAATGTATGACTAAAATTGAGTTTATTGGATTTTTTTTAGAACAAAAAGTAGAAAATATCATTTTTTTTCAAAATTTTCGGTCTTTTTCCGTGTATAGCGCAAAAAATAAAAACGGCAGAGGTGATCAAATACCATCAAAAGAGAGCTCTATTTGTGGGAAGAAAAGGACGCAAATTTCGTTTGGGTACAGCATTGCATGACCGCGCAATTAGCAGTTAAAGCGACGCAGTGCCAAATTGGAAAAAGTACTCTGGTCAGGAAGGGGGTAAAACCTTCCGGGGCTGAAGTGGTTAATTATGATCGAAATTTGGAAATTTTAAAAATAATAAATTTTAAAAATTCATAAATTCGAAAATCCGAAAATTTTTCAATTCGTAACTTCCGAAAATCCGTAATTTCATAAATTCGAAAATCCCAAAATTCATAAATTCGTAAATTTGAAAATGCAAAAATTCAAAAATCCAAAAATTCGAAAATAAGAAACTAATAGTAACAGTAGTAACTAGTAACAATAGTAATAGAAACTAATAATAACTATTAAATTATAGGTATTGAATTTCCTTTCAAATTTGGCTGTTAGTTAACGTAACGAATACGAGTTTATCCGAAGGTATGAATTATCAGAAAAAACGAATGCCGCATCTAAACAAATGGAATGAAATTAATGAATAATAATAATAATAATAAAAACTTTTTATGATTATTGTTATTTATTGTTAATAATTTGTTACGTTCCATTCGTTTAGATACTGCATTTGTTATTTTGGATAATTCGTAACTTCAGATAAATTTGTTACGTTCTCTAACAGCCAAATTTGAAAGAAAATTCCAATACCTATAATTTAATAGTTAGTAATAGTTAAGTTATTATTAGTTAGTTAATATTTCAGATTTTCAAATTTTCGTTCTTTTGACTCTTTATTCTTATGTTTGAATTTTCGGATTTTCGAATTTTAGGATTTTCAAATTTTGAATTTCCGAATTTTCGAATATCCGAATTAACGACTTTTACGGCTTTTAAAATATTCAAATTTACGAATTTTCGAATATTTGGAAAATATTGTTAAACAAGTTTTCGTTAATTCAGATATTTCGGCATGAACAAATTTGTTGAAATTCGGAACTAAACAAGTTGCACATGTCTAATGAGGTTTTATAACGCTTTAAGGAAGACATGGGCCAGTGCCTAGGACAGCAGGTACAGAGGGGGCAGAACCAAGCCAGCCTGCCATCTTTGTTTGTCTTATTTTATGACCTTCATCTGATCGCCATCAGACATTTGTGGTCACTTTTAGCAAGAGGACTGGAGGGGTGGGGAGAGAAATCAGAGGTCACTTTATAGTTTGGGAGACAAGAACTCATGCCATCTTTCTCTTATTTGGTGGCTGTGCAATTGTTGTTGTGCCTCCTATAGAATATTCTAGCATTCGCTTTTACTGAGATAATCACATGACATCCTATAAAGGCAACAAAACATCTAAATACATCCTTGATTGTGAGAATGGTACCAAGGTAGGACTGGAGGTTGGCAGAACACCCGCCATAGAAGCCCATACATGGGCTATTAGTGTCAAGGGATGGGGCTACAGGAGAGCCATAGCTCGAAAGCTGTGAGCCTTGATGCAAGTTGACCTGGGGCCCCCCACTATGTGTCCCTTGGGGAAAGCACTCACCCTGCGCAGGTAATTCAGTAAACTCAGAGGGCCCGTCCAGGCCCAACCCAGGAAGTCTGACCTTCTGGTTTCACCTACACAGAGTGACAGGGCAAACCCTCTCTCCCAGCACTGCACTCTCTGCTCAGACTCTCCCTGCTCATGTGCCCCCAAAACAGTGTCCTCTGCCCCATCAGATCACCCCCTCCTTCCCTTGTAGTGTCCTGTACCCCCCAAAGCAATGTCCTCTGCCCCCTTCAGATCACCCCCACTGTAGTGTCCTGTACCCCCCAAAGCAATGTCCTCTGCCCCCTTCAGATCACCCCCCCAATATAGTGTCCTGTACCCCTCAAAACAGTGTCTTCTGCCCCTTCAGATCACCCCCTCCTCCCCTTGTAGTGTCCTGTACCCCCAAAGCAATGTCCTCTGCCCCTTCAGATCACCCCCCATTGTAGTGTTTTGTACCCCCCAAAGTAATGTCCTCTGCCCCCTTCAAATCACCCCCCCACTGTAGTGTTCTGTACCCCCCAAAACAGTGTCCTCTGTCCCCTTCAGATCACCCCCCAACTGTAGTGTCCTGTACCCCCCAAAACAGTGTCCTCTGCTCCCTTCAGATAATTTCCCCCACTGTAGTGTCCTGTACCCCCCAAAATAGTGTCCTCTGCCCCCTTCAGATCACCCCCCACTGTAGTGTCCTGTACCCCCCCAAAACAGTATCCTCTGCCCCTTTTAGATCACCCCCCCCAAAGTAGTGTCCTGTACCCCCCCAAAATAGTGTCCTCTGCCCCCTTCGGATCACCCCCCCACTGTAGTGTTCTGTACCCCCCAAAACAGTGTCCTTTGCCCCCTTCAGATCACCCCCCCACTGTAGTGTCCTGTACCCTCCAAAACAGTGTCCTCTGCCCCCTTCAGATCACTCCCCCACTGTAGTGTCCTGTACCCCCCAAAACAGTGTCCTCTGCCCCCTTCAGATCACCTCCCCAACTGTAGTGTCCTGTACCCCCCCAAAACAGTGTCCTCTGCCCCCTTCAGATCACCTCCCACTGTAGCCCCCCAAAACAGTGTCCTCTGCCCCCTTCAGATCAACCCCACTGTAGTGTCCTGTACCCCCCAAAACAGTGTCCTCTGCCCCCTTCAGATCACCCCCACTGTAGTGTCCTGTACCCCCCAAAACAGTGTCCTCTGCCCCCTTCAGATCACCCCCACTGTAGTGTCCTGTACCCCCAAAACAGTGTCCTCTGCCCCCTTCAGATCACCTCCCCAACTGTAGTGTCCTAAACCCCCCAAAAATATGCCTGGGGGGGGGGGTGTCTATAGTATGCCTGTAAAGTGGCGCAGTTTTCCTGTGTTTAGAACAATACCACAGCAAAATGACATTTCTAAAGGAAAAAAGTCAATCAAAACTGCTTGAAGCTGTAATATATTGTTGCCCCCCCCATCCCATTACCGGTCCATTGGGTCTGGTATGAATATAAAGGGGAACCCCGCACCCAAATAAAAAAAAAGGCGTGGGGCCCCCAGGCCCTATATACTCTGAACAGCAGTATACAGACAGTCCCCAGGTTACAAACAAGTAAGTGACTGTAGGTTTGTTGTTAAGTAGAATCTGTTTGTAATTTTGAACTGGTACATTTTTAACGTGTTTAGCTCCAGCCCAAAAATCTATTTTTAAGCTTTTTGGATAACATAGGGAAGAGTTATCACCCCTGTAACATTTGTTTTGCTGTCTGAGCCCCTGTTCAGAAAATTTCACCTCACTTTCTGTCCCAATGACAATTGGATTTTGAAAATTTTGGGTTATTAGGGAAACAAGGATTGGTGATAAAGCATCAGTGGAGAGGAGACACCTTTTTCATATCTTAACACTTACAGTAGAGAATTTCCCTTCCTAGGGGTAGATTTCCTCTCACTTCCAGTTGTCTCCATCCATTTCTAAGTAGGAGTCGTTTGACTCCGATGTGACGTCAGATGTTTGAAAATAGGGGACCGCCTGTATATACTATACGGCCTGCCCTATACACTTTACGGAAAATTGGGCCTTAGGTGTTGGTGGTACCAGAAAACTGTAAGCCCTCACAGTTACTCTTGGTGGGCGCTGGAATGGGCCCTGCTGTGAAATATCAGATCAAAAATTGTAATTATGCGCCCCTGTTAAACAGGGGCAGAGAAATTGTGCCTTAGGCAGTGGTGGTGGTGCCACAACACTGAAACCCCTCACATATACTCTTGTTGAGCACAGAAACAAGCCCTGCTGTTAAATATTTGACCAAAAATTGTAATTACGCGCCCCTGTTAAACAGGGGCAGAAAAATTGGGCCTTAGGTAGTGGTGGTGGTGCCCTGAACCAAAAATATTCTTAGAAGCTATCATCATGAAAATTGAGGAGGAATAGGATAATAGGATAATAGGATAGTCACTCAGCATATGAAGTCTTCAAGGGATCCCACATCCATAGAAAAATCAATCGGTTACATCAGCAACAGGTGCTTGGTAGCTGGTGATCCAAGACTGATACATTTTTATGAATGTGAGCCGGTCAACAGAGTCTGTGAACAGGCGCACTCTGTGTTCGGTTACAAAGCCTCCAGCAGCACTGAATGTGCATTCAGAAAGAACACTGGATGCAGGATGCATATTGAGCAAGCTCTGGCCAGTTGTCCATCCTCAAGATAAAATAAAGTAAATTTAGAAACGTAAGAATCGCGCTAACCTGTGAATATATATCAACCATAAATGAATAAATAAATAAGTGAGAATAAGTGAAACATAAATAATATTTCATACATTCCATAAACACCCAATCACAATGACTATGAATGGGAAAACAAATAACTAAGGTGATCAAATGGTAAATCAAACTTAAATATGCATAAGAGTTCAAATAGAACTAAATTAGTTTCTGTAGGTGACTAAAACGAACAATGTCCACCCGTGCACAAATGGGAATCAAGTTCCTCCACATGAAAAAAATTTTCATCTGCTATATGACACAAACTTGTAATCCACCACCGCTATAGAAGAAGTTACTTCTTACCAAACGGCCATGATCCCCCACTACAGAGGATCATGGTAAGCATAAAGGCTGGGACTCTGGATACACCACACGTGCTGATCAGCTGCTGGGTCCTCGGATCACCTCATTAGATAAACAGACTAATAGGAAATGCACAGCATGTAACGAGACATAAGAACGCCAATAGTGTAAATCCTTTCAGATTTATTAAAATATTGTAGACGAAAAAACACTTACAAAGGTAGGTTCATAAGCACAAGCAGTGACTCGAGGTGACGTCAGCGCGTTGTCCTGCTCCACCCTACGCATTTCGTAACAGAATTACGTCATCCAGGGGCACATCTTGGACAGTTAGCTCAGTTGGTTAGAGCGTGGTGCTAATAACGCCAAGGTCGCGGGTTCAATACCTGTACGGGCTATCCATACGCTTTATCTTGACGCGCTGACGTTACCTCGGGTCACTGTTCGTGCTTCCAGTGAGATGGGTCTGTCCGATTGTGTACGGCCGACATATCGGACTTAAGGCTAATCTTATGAACCTACTTTTGTAAGTGTTTTTTCATCTACAATATTTTAATAAATCTAAAAGGTTTTACACTATTGGAGTTCTTATGTCTCGTTAAATGCTGTGCATTTCCTATGAGCCTGTTTATCTAATGAGGTGATCTGAGGACCCAGCAGCTGATCAGCACGTGTGGTGTATCCAGAGTCCCAGCCTTTATGCTTACCATGATCCTCTGTAGTGGGGGATCATGGCGTTTGGTAAGAAGTAACTTCTTCTATAGCGGTGGTGGATCACAAGTTTGTGTCATATAGCAGATGAAGATTTTTTTCATGTGGAGGAACTTGATACCCATTTGTGCACGGGTGGACGTTGTTCGTTTTAGTCACCTACAGAAACTAATTTAGTTCTATTTGAACTCTTATGCATATTTAAGTTTGATTTACCATTTCACCACCTTAGGTATTTGTTTTCCCATTCATACTCATTGTGATTGGGTGTTTATGGGATGTATGAGATATTATTTATGTTTCATTTAGAGCCCTTGCACACTGGGGCGGGGGCGGCGTCGGCGGTAAAACGCCGCTATTATTAGCGGCGTTTTACCGTCGGTATGCGGCCGCTAGCGGGGCGGTTTTACCCCCCGCTAGCGGCCGAGAAAGGGTTAAATACCACCGCAAAGCGCCTCTGCAGAGGCACATTGCCGGCGGTATAGCCGCGCCGTCCCATTGTTTTCAATGGGCAGGAGCGGTAAAGGAGCGGTATACACACCGCTCCTTCACCGCTCCGAAGATGCTGCTGGCAGAACTTTTTTTACAGTCCTGCCAGCGCATCGCTCCAGTGTGCAAGCCCTCGGGGCTTGCACACTGGGATGAAAGCAGCAGCACTTTTGGGGCGGTTTGCAGGCGCTATTATTAGCGCAATAGCGCCTGCAAACCGCCCCAGTGTGCAAGGGCTCTTATTCACATTGTACTGTTAATGATTTATTATCTCACTTATTTATTTATTCATTTATGGTTGATATATATTCACAGGTTAGCGCGATTCTTACGTTTCTAAATTTACTGTATTATATTGATGCTTTATAAGAGAATTGCTGCTTTTTCACAATTTGCCTATTTTTAAGGGTTTTAATACACATTTGTGTATCACACCTTAGCGCAGTTTTTTTTCCCCCTTTTTTTCTGTCCATCCTCAAGACCCTGTAACCCAGTGGATGTTCTGGTGGAAAGGTCTACAAGTCTGATCTTGTCCCTAGATATTCCTGCACCATGAAATTCACATGCGATGGTTGCTGGAACCGATCAGACCTGGGTGCTGAGGACTGAAGAATTGCCAGAAGGCATCGGTCGGCCGGCCACCTTCTCCACCGCTCTTTCTGTAATTGAACAAAGCCTCAGCAACACGTTGTCCAGCACCAGGAAATTGTAACATCCCAGGCTCTGGAAACACATTGCACAAACCTTTCTGCAAGGCCTCCCGAAGATGTTTCATCCTCTGCTCCCTCTGCGATGGCTGGATAAGTTCTGCAACCTTACCCTTATAACGTGGATCATGAAGGGTTGCCAGCCAGTAACGATCCCTCTCCTTGATACCATGAATCCTTGGGTCCTTTCGCAGGTTTTGCAGGATCAGGAAGGCCATGCAGCGTAGGTTTGCAGAGACATTCGATCCTGAGTCCTCTGGGTCACTAAGGATCACATGATCCTCAACCACCTCCTCCCAACCACGTACAACTCCGTGGGTTTCTGGGGACTGCAAACGATCCCTTGAAGACTGCTGCTGATGCTGAGTGTTATCCTCCACCTCCATGCTGACACCATCCTCCTCCTCTTCTTCCTGTGTGATTGGCGGGCCTGCAGGAATACTAATATCTGGATAAAGGGGGCCTTGAGAGGTAAGGAAGTCCTCCTCTTCCTCCCGCTGTTCTGCCTCAAGTGCCCTGTCCATTATTCCACGAAGCATGTGCTCCAACAGGAAGACAAGAGGGACAGTATCACTGATGCATGCACTGTCACTGCTCACCATCCTCGTGGCCTCTTCAAATGGTGACAGGACAGTGCATGCATCCTTGATCAGTAGCCACTGGCGTGGTAAAAAAAAGCCAAGCTCCCATGATCCTGTCATGGTGCCATAGTCGCACAGGTACTCATTGATGGCCCTCTGCTGCATGTGCAGCCACTGCAGTATTGCCAACATTGAGTTCCACCTGGTGGGCATGTCACAAAAGAGGCAGTTCTTGGGCAGGTTGCATTCTCTTTGAATGTCAGTGTCGAGCTTTGGCATTATATGACCGGCGGAAATGACCACAGACTTTCCTGGCCTGCCTCAGGAGATCCTGTAAGCCCCGAGTACCTGCTCTAGAACCGCTGCACCACCAAATTCAGGATGTGAGCCAAACAGGGAACATGGGTCAAGTGTCCCTGTCGGAGGGCGGAGAGGAGGTTGGTGCCATTGTTGCATACAACCATTCCTTGCTGAAGCTGGCGTGGCTTCAACCACCTCTGGGCCTGCCCCTGCAGAGCTGACAGAATCTCTGCCCCAGTGTGGCTCCTGTCCCCTAAGCAGACCAACTCAAGCACCGCATGGCATCTTTTTGAGTGCTTGCGTAGCCCCTTGAATGCCTACGGAGCACCGCGGGTTCAGAGGAGAAATCTGCAGAGGAAGAGGCCATAGAGGAAGAAGAAGAGGAGGGATGGAGGAGAGAGCTGTGGCAGAATCACCACTAGCATTTTGGAGGCGTGGTGGCGGAACAAGCTCCAACAATACTGAACCCTGTCCTGCATCCTTCCCAGCTGCCAGCAGAGTTACCCAGTGAAAGAAAGGTAACATCCCTGTCCATGCCTTCTGGACCATGAGTCAGCAGTAATAAGCACCTTACTGCTGACCGCCCTGTCCAACGAGGACAAGACATTGCCTTCCACATGCTGGTAGAAAGCCAGAATGGCCTTCCGTGAAAATAAATGGCGTTTGGTAACCTGCCATTGAAGTACAGCACATTCCACAAATTCATGAAAGGGGGCAGAGTCTACCAGCTGAAAAGGCAGCAGTTGCAGTGCTAGCAATTTGGCCAAGCTAGCTTTCAATCGCTGAGCATGTGGATGGCTGGGACCAAATTTCTTTCGACAGTTTAGCAACTGTGGTAGGGAAATTTGCCTGGTAAAATCAGATGGAGGTGTACTGATAGCAGATTGGCTGCAAGTACTTGGGACACCTATTGCTACACCTTCATTCCTCTCAGTGCAGGTTTCTGAGAGGACTGGAGGTATAGTTGGATTGGAGAACCCAGCTGATGAGGAGCAAGGAGAGGTCTGCCTTGTTCTTTGATGTGGGTCTTTTAAGTGCTGTTGGCAATGGACTGCATGGGAGGTCGTCATATGTCTGGTCAAGCATATGGTTCCCAAGCGGCTGCTGTTTTGGCCACGCTTGATATGCTTCAGACATATGTTGCAGACAACAATGGTGCGATCTGCTGCACACGTGTCAAAAAAGGCCCACACCAAAGAACTTTTCAAAATATGTAGGGAGTCAGCAGCACCCTGCACCTGCTTAGCGCTGAGGTGTGATGCAATAGGGTGGCTGCCCTTAAGCTGCCCCCTGGAGCGCATCCTACCTCGTTGGAGATGTGCCTCCTCCTCCTCTATCAGGCACCCAAGTTGAGTCAGTGACCTCATCATCCCCTCCCTCCTCGTCACTGGAGCAAACTTATCAGTATGCTGCAGCTGGGGGAACATGACTGCCAGTTTCTTGACCTTTTTTGGGCACCCCCTCTCTCTAGGCTGACGTTACTCCCTTCCTCAACCTGGGTGCCATCATCAGAGCCTTCAAATCGCTGCGCATCCTCCTGCAGCATGTACCCGACACTGTGGACGAATAGTTTGGGGGACTCCTCCGTGCATGATGGTGGGGCTAGGGAAGGAGTGACTGTTGACATGGAGCCGATGGAATAGGCCACTTTGGCAGCTGCATTGGCAGGCAAACTACTCTGAGCCTGGGTGACAGAGGATGAGGAGGATGAGGAGGGCTTTATTATTCATTTCACCAACTCTTCTGCATGTTGTGGCTCAATAACACGGCCAGCTGCAGGAAAAAAGGACAAGCGCGCCCCGCGGCCACGTGCTGAGGATGCACTATATCCACAACCAGCACTGTCCACTGTAGACACAGAGGCTGCTTGCCCTCTTTTAGTGGCCTGTGAGCATCTGCCTCTCCTTGGGGGCCTTCCGGACATGCTGTAAATTTTGCTTAGCAAAAAAACACTACACTGTATTGTGTACACCACCAGGAAAGTATTAGCAACTGCACTATGGGGTGCACGGTACTGTGTACACCAACAGAAGTGTAATAACAACTATGGGAGTACTGTATTGACCACCAGAAAAGTATGAGCAACTGTACTATGGGTGTACAGCACTGTATACTGTGTACACCACCTGAAGTATATTAGAAACAGCACACCCGGAACAGCCTGCAGTCAGATATAGCTAAACTGGATACAGTGGATATATATATATATATATATATATATATATATATATATATATATATATATATATGAGAGTTGTATATATATATATATATATATATAAAAAATACACTGCAGCTAACTGAATAACCTGCCTGCCTGCTCAATCTAAATGAGACTCTCTCTCTGTCCACACCAACAACACACTACACAGGGCCGCTGTGCAGGCAGCCTTGTATAGTGTGGGGTGTGGACTTAGTCCCCCTGAGCCATGATTGGCCAAAGGCACCTTGCCTTTGGCCACATATGGCTCTCTTAGCTGACGGCGCTGTGATTGGCCAAAGCATGCAGGTCATGGTGCATGCTCTGGCCAATCATCATACAGCAATGCACTGCGCTCCCGCAGTCCATTATGGGCCATTACACGCCACTCGAATTTGGCGCAAACGGCCCATAATGTTCATTTTTTGACGAACGGGGGAACAGCCAATGTTTGAGTCGAACTCATGTTTGACCCGAACAGAAAGCTCATCCCTAGTGATAACTAAGTTACCCTTTTGTTTGTAGAGAACCATATAAGACTTTGTGGCACCACATGGTCCGGGGTCCTTGACATGCTAATGTCGGAACTGGTTATGCTAGGATGAAAGAGGGTTGCTTACTCAACAACCATAAACATGGTAGACAAAGAGGTACCAAAGAGAGTCTAATGCTTATGTGAGAATCATGATGGCCAACCAGGATTGAATTTCAGCCAATCAGGATTCAATGCCACTTCTGAACCAATGAAAGTAGTGCAGGGGTGTGATTGGTAGGGATGGGTAGAGAGGGAAGATAAAAATCAAAGCGCCCATGGATGCGGCCCCCCTCTTATGCCCCGTACACACGATAAGATTTTCCGCCAACAAATGTTGGATGTGAGCTTGTCAGCAGAAAGTCCAACCATGTGTACGCTCCATAGAACATTT
Organism: Lithobates clamitans; assembly: GCA_037952925.1. Taxonomy (NCBI): domain Eukaryota; kingdom Metazoa; phylum Chordata; class Amphibia; order Anura; family Ranidae; genus Lithobates; species Lithobates clamitans. Next base: position 739,519 of record JBBGZY010000822.1, on the reverse strand, counting down.
GTTGTCTGACTTTCCGCCAACAAATGTTGGCTAGCATAGCAGGTTCTCAAATTTTCCGCCAACAAATGTTTGTTGTCGGACTTTCTGATCGTGTGTGCACAAGTCCGTCAGACAAAAGTCCACGCATGCTCCAGAATCAATGCTCACCAAACACAACATTAGCAGAAGGAGCCCAAAGGGTGGCGCATGACTATTGAACTTCCTTTTTATCAGCTCGCCGTACGTCTTGTACGTCACTACGTTCGTAATTGTTGGCCAACATTTGTGTGACCGTGTGTATGCATGACAAGTTTGAACCAACAACCTTCGAACAAAATTCCACGGTTTTGTTCTCGGAAAGTCCGATCGTGTGTACGGGGCATTAGCCTCATGGAAGACAAAGCATGGCCACGTAAGATCTGTGTATCCTATTTTTATTACTGTATTATTTTATTTCTCTTTTCTTTCCTGTAACTTTTCTTGTCCTATGATTTGTCTTAATACATTGATAGCATTTGTAGTTACTTTGTATCATTGGCAACATCTTTGTTTTAAGGTTGTATCCTCTACGTTATAATTGGTAATATCGGATTAATACAAGTTTCTTTTCTGTACAAGATTGTTATCCTTTTGGCAAGTTATCATTCGTTACTGATTTTTATTGGTTATAGCTGCAACCACATTGGTTGATTCTTATATAGACAAGAGGTTTTAATCACTTATTTTATGTATCATTAATCATTTAAGTGAGATACAAACATTGCCATTACAAGCAAAAAGATCTGAACAAATGAATGGGGGAGGGGAAACTACATGGCAAATGAGGTTCAATGTAGAAAAATGTAAAATAATGCATTTGGGTGGCAAAAATATGAATGCAATCTATACACTGGGGGGAGAACCTCTGGGGGAATCTAGGATGGAAAAGGACCTGGGGGGATCCTAGTAGATGATAGGCTCAGCAATGGCATGCAATGCCAAGCTGCTGCTAACAAAGCAAACAGAATATTGGTATTACAAAGGGGATCAACTCCAGAGATAAAACAATAATTCTCCCGCTCTACAAGACTCTGGTCCGGCCGCACCTGGAGTATGCTGTCCAGTTCTGGGCACCAGACCTCAGGAGGGATGTACTGGAAATGGAGCGAGTACAAAGAAGGGCAACAAAGCTAATAAAGGGTCTGGAGGATCTTAGTTATGAGGAAAGGTTGTGAGCACTGAACTTATTCTATCTGGAGAAGAGACACTTGAGAGGGGATATGATTTCAATATACAAATACTGTACTGGTGACCCCACAATAGGGAGAAAAGTTTTTCGCGGAAGGGAGTTTAATAAGACTCGTGGCCACTCATTAAAATTAGAAGAAAAGAGGTTTAACCTTAAACTACGTAGAGGGTTCTTTACTGTAAGAGCGGCAAGGATGTGGAATTCCCTTCCACAGGCGGTGGTCTCAGCAGGGAGCATTGATAGCTTCAAGAAACTATTAGATAATCACCTGAATGACCGCAACATACAGGGATATATAATGTAATACTGACACATAATCACACACATAGGTTGGACTTGATGGACTTGTGTCTTTTTTCGACTTCACCTACTATGTAACTATGTAACTATGTAACTATGTAAGCTCCCTCCAGCATATAACAGGGAAAGAAATCAGGAAGTCTATAGAAGAAGTGGCTACACTCTCCGTTTTCTGCGTTTACATGACCTCTATAGAAGTAAATGTTCTCCGTCTGCTACAAAATTACTTTTTTTTTTCTCTAGAAAAATGAAGTGCACTGATTATTGGAGCACCGAAAGTTCTAATTGAGGAATTTCATTAGCCAGCAATTTTTTAGTGTTTGGAGAGCTGCGCTCGCCGGCGGCCATTATTCCTCCATTCACATGTAGATTGAAAGTTTGTCAATATCCTCAGTAATATAATGTGGCGATGCATCTTATTGCTAAAAAGTGCGCGAGAACAGCCCCCTCCAGACACGGCAGACATTCCTTATTGCTTTTGTGCTCCAGCAGATAATTTTTTTTTTTTTCTCTCCTAAATAAAACTCGATTTATAAATACAATCAAATGCGTTTTCCCCCCCGCTGATCGAATTGGTGGGAACCCCGAGGAGGTGTTATGTAATCCAGAGAGGCGAGTTTGCTTATTACTGGCGCTGGGGGACTGCGAAGGCTGACAGGGACCTCAGTAATTAGAACGCTCTTATCACCGAGGGTAAAAATACTTGTAAAAATTACATTTGCGGGAAACTTTCTGCTTTTTTCTGCCGACTTGCACTTTCCCATGAAGGATTTATAGCGACAACAAAACTTTTTTTCAGCAATAAAGTTAATGTAGTTTTTATTTTCCTTTTACTATTTCAATTCCTTTAGAATAACACTTTTTTTTTTTTTGGAAGAGTCATCATTTTATGTTGTAACAGACACCAATGTTTTCAGCACCATGTCGCCGTCCTGAGCGTTTTGTAGATATTTTATTTATGGGGAGACATTTCTGCTTCTAGGTGGATTTTTCTTAAATGAAAATACTGTTTAAAAAAAAATGTACCAAAAAAAGAGGAAAAAAAAAAAGTGGGTGGGTGCTGCCAAAGAATAACCAAAATACTATATACAGTGGGGACGGAAAGTATTCAGACCCCCTTACATTTTTCACTCTTTGTTATATTGCAGCCATTTGCTAAAATCATTTAAGTTCATTTTTTTCCTCATTAATGTACACACAGCACCCCATATTGTACACACAGCACCCCATATTGTACACACAGCACCTCATATTGTACACACAGCACCCCATATTGTACACACAGCACCTCATATTGTACACACAGCACCCCATATTGTACACACAGCACCCCATATTGTACACACAGCACCTCATATTGTACACACAGCACCCCATATTGTACACACAGCACCCCATATTGTACACACAGCCCCCCATATTGTACACACAGCACCCCATATTGTACACACAGCCCCCCATATTGTACACACAGCACCCCATATTGTACACACAGCTCCCCATATTGTACACACAGCCCCCCATATTGTACACACAGCACCCCACATTGTACACACAGTACCTCATATTGTACACACGGCACCCCATATTGTACACATAGCCCCCATATTGTACACACAGCACCCCATATTGTACACACAGCCCCCCATATTGTATACACAGCTCCCCATATTGTACACACAGCACCCCATATTGTACACACAGCCCGCCATATTGTACACACAGCACCCCATATTGTACACACAGCACCCCATATTGTACACACAGCTCCCCATATTGTACACACAGCACCCCATATTGTACACACAGCACCCCATATTGTACACACAGCACCCCATATTGTACACACGGCCCCCCATATTGACAGAAAAACACAGAATTGTTGACATTTTTGCAAATTTATTAAAAAAGAAAAACTGAAATATCACATGGTCCTAAGTATTCAGACCCTTTGCTCAGTATTTAGTAGATGCCCCTTTTGATGATTTTTTTTGGGAAAGATGCAACAAGTTTTTCACACCTGGATTTGGGGATCCTCTGCCATTCCTCCTTGCAGATCCTCTCCAGTTCTGTCAGGTTGGATGGTAAACGTTGGTGGACGGCCATTTTTAGGTCTCTCCAGAGATTAGCTGTGTGCTTAGGGTCATTGTCTTGTTGGAAGGTAAACCTTCGGCCCAGTCTGAGGTCCTGAGCACTCTGGAGAAGGTTTTCGTCCTGGATATCCCTGTACTTGGCCGCATTCATCTTCCCCTCAATTGCAACCAGTCGTCCTGTCCCTGCAGCTGAAAAACACCCCCACAGCATGATGCTGCCACCACCATGCTTCACTGTTGGGACTGTATTGGACGAGTGATGAGCAGTGCCTGGTTTTCTCCACACATACCGCTTAGAATTAAGGCCAAAAAGTTCTATCTTGGTCTCATCAGACCAAAGAACCTTATTTCTCACCATCTTGGCGTCCTTCAGGTGTTTTTTTAGCAAACTCCATGCGGGCTTTCATGTGTCTGGCACTGAGGAGAGGCTTCCGTTGGGCCACTCTGCCATAATGCCCTGACTGGTGGAGGGCTGCAGTGATGGTTGACTTTCCACAACTTTCTCCCATCTCTCGACTGCATCTCTGGAGCTCAGCCACAGTGATCTTTGGGTTCTTCTTTACCTCTCTCACCAAGGCTCTTCTCCCCCGATAGCTCAGTTTGGCCGGACGGCCAGCTCTAGGAAGGGTTCTGTTCATCCCAAACGTCTTCCATTTAAGGATTATGGAGGCCACTGTGCTCTTAGGAACCTTAAGTGCAGCAGAATTTTTTTGTAACCTTGGCCAGATCTGTGCCTTGCCACAATTCTGTCTCTGAGCTCTTCAGGCAGTTCCTTTGACCTCATGATTCTCATTTGCTCTGACATGCACTGTGAGCTGTAAGGTCTCATATAGACAGGTGTGTGGCTTTCCTAATCAAGTCCAATCAGTATAATCAAACACAGCTGGACTCAAATGAAGGTGTAGAACCATCTCAAGGATGATCAGAAGAAATGGACAGCACCTGAGTTATATATATGAGTGTCACAGTAAAGGGTCTGAATACTTAGGACCATGTGATATTTCAGTTTTTCTTTTTAAAAAAATCTGCAAAAATGTCAACAATTCTGTGTTTTTCTGTCAATATGGGGTGCTGAGTGTACAATATGGGGTGATGTGTATACAATATGGGGTGCTGTGTGTACAATATGGGGTGCTGTGTGTACAATATGGGGGGCTGTGTGTACAATATGGGGGGCTGTGTGTACAATATGGGGGGCTGTGTGTACAATATGGGGTGCTGTGTGTACAATAATGAGGAAAAAAATTAACTTAAATGATTTTAGCAAATGGCTGCAATATAACAAAGAGTGAAAAATTTAAGGGGGTCTGAATACTTTCCGTCCCCACTGTATACTGCTAAAAGCATATATTTATTCACAAATAATTCGCACAGTATATTGCAATGTTAAAATTAAAACCATAAAACATATGTAGCACCCTCTACCCAGGTAAGTGCTCGAGGTGAGGATTTTTGCAGTGCAGGAAAGTTTAGGCAGGCCTAGCTTGTTTTGATCTGTGTGGGCTGGGAGTGGCTCTGAGTAGCAGCTGTGACTCACAGATAGCATCACTCCACTGTCACCTCCCTCTTCCTTCTATAGGATTCTAGAAGAAGAGGAGGGGAAGAGAGGTGGAGCTATCTGGGGTGTCCCAGGGAGCCCTGACCAATCCCCAACTAGGATTGGCAGGGGGCAGGCCTCCTTGAAATACCCAGAGTCAGCCCAGCTGGGGAGGAGTTGTCGGGTGGAAGAACTGAAGATGGAGTACTAGGCTGTCGGGGCCTTTGAGGGAGTTCCCCAGTCTGCGGGGGGGGGGGGGCTGACCTTGGGCCTGGGCTCGGGTGCAAGACGGAGCCCTTCAAGAACTCTGAACAGGATCTGGACAGGAGGCACGCCAGAGAGGAGTCAGAGAGGACAGCAGGAGCTAGTACTGCCGGGCAAGTCTCCAGGAGGGAATCACCGGTTGCAGCCAGGAGGGCTGGTGAGTGACACGGGCAGTCGGGAGGACCGGAGAGGCATGCCAGAGAGGACTGAGAGGAAACAGTCAGAGCTGGGTGTGGAGCCAGTTGGGAGGATTGCAATGTCACAGGAAGTGGAGTTGGGCAGCTGCAGCCAGAAGGGCCGGCAGGGCCTGAAGAGGACTGACTGAGAGCAGTAGTCCACCAGAAGGACAGCTAGCACTAAAGACTTCCTATTTCTATTTTTGCTATATTAAAGGGTTCCTGCCTGCAAAGGGCGGTTACCAAGGCTTGCCTGAGTCAGTGTGAGGCCTAAACATGTGCTAGCTGTGCCTGAGAAGTAAGAGATGTGCTAGAGAGAGAGAGAGGGAGTAACAGTCTGCAAGCAAGAGTTGTGCTGGAGGAGACTGGAGGAGCAAAATGTATATAGTCATCCCAATCGACAGCTATACAATCGTCCAATTGTTTGATCCACTGGGCATCCCATAAATTCCTATACCCATCCAAGTTTTATTCCCTCAATAAAACAATGAAAAAGCACATGGACAGTTCATTGTCTCAAAGGTGACTGGGAAGTGAATGCCGGGTTGGGCAGAGGTGACAGTTGAGCCACAACTTTTAGCAGCCCCTAAGGGAGGGGGGGTACCGCTACACATATACAGTTCTACTAAGTCATTTATACAGAAATAGGTTTTATTTGCCAAATTTCTGGTTATTCAGGGATTCAGATACATCTGAAATAGTAACAAATTTAATTTAAATCCCTTTAAAGCGGAGTTCCACCCAAAAATGTAACTTCCACTTTTCAGATTCCTCCCCCCTCCGGTGTCACATTTGGCACCTTTCAGGGTGGAGGGGAGAGAAGATAGCTGTATAATCCAGGTATTTGCTCCCACTTCCGGGCATAGACAGCCGCAGTATCCATGGATATCTACGCCATGTCCGCCCCCCCCCCGCTGTCTTCTGGGAAACACACAGGTCCCACAAGACAGCAGGAACCAGTGGGATCGCATGGCGCGACTCGCGCATGCGCAGTAGGGAATCAGGCTGTGAAGCCGCTTCACTTCCTGATTCCCTTAGCGAAGATGGCGGTGCCTCCCCCCAAGAGCCGACAGGTCGGCTTCGGGTGAGGACATTGCTGGCGCCCTGGACAGGTAAGTGTCCGTATTTTAAAAGTCAGCAGCTGCGGTATTTGTAGCTGCTGACTTTTTAAAAAAAATTTGGCGTGACTTTGGCTTTAATTTCATTTCGTTTATTAGTTTTTCAACCAAATTCTAAATTTTCGGAACCATTTGAATTCGTATTGGTCATAAAAATGATCGACCGATTCTAATTCTGTGTGAAGAATACAGTGAGAGGGAAAAAAGTATTTGATCCTCTGCTGATTTTGTACGTTTGCCCCACTGACAAAGAAATGTGAATGTGACAAAAACAAAGAATGTGACAAAGAAATGTGACAGGTCCTCTTTATGGAGGGATCTGGGGTCTTGTAGACCCCAAATCCCTTCTCTGCCCTTGGAACTAGACATGTGCAATTCGTTTTGTTCCGAATTCGTTTTTTAACGAATTTCAACAAATTCGTTAATTCGGAAATTAACGAAAACCCGTTTAACGAATTTTTCGTAATATTTGCAAATTCGAAAATTTGTAAATTCGTACTGTCGTATGTTTGTACATTTGTAAATGCGTACATTCGTAAATTTGTAAATTCGGAAATCTGAAATAATGATAGGTATTGGAATTTCCTTTCAAATTTGGCTGTTAGTGAACGTAACACATACAAATTTATCCGAAGTTACGAATTATCCGAAATAACGAACGCCGTATCCAAACGGAGTGGAACGTAATGAATTAATAATAATAAATAACAATAATAATAATAAAAACTTTTTATTATTAATTTGTTCCGTTCCATTTGTTTAGATGCGGCATTCATTATTTCGGATAATTCGTAACTTCGGATAAATTTGTACTCGTTACATTCACTAACAGCCAAATTTGAAAGGAAATTACAATACCTATAATTTAATAGTTAGTTACTATTTCAGATTTTCAAATTTTCGGGTTTTTGGATTTTCAAATTTCAAATTTACATATTTCCGAATTTTCTAATTTACAAATGTATGAATTTACGAATATACAAATTTTCTAATTTCCGAATGTACGATTGTATGAATTTACGAATGTACGAATGTATGAATTTACGAATGTACGAATTTATGAATTTACGAATGTACGAATTTATGAATTTACGAATTTACGGATGTGCGAATGCACAAATGTACAAACGTACAAATTTACGAATTGCGATCATAACGAATGACCCGAAAAACTAAAAAAAAAATAAACGAATGAAATGAAAACGAACATATTTTTTGGCAGTGCACATGTCTACTTCAAAGCATTCAAAACACCAAGATCAGTGTTTTTGAATACTTTTGGATGTGCCGGCTGGTATCTCGGGGGCAGTGGGGTGGGGGGAGGACTTCCCCTCCAGCTGCTTGTAATAGCAATCAAGCGGGTAGTTAGCTGCTCCACCGGCTCTAAAAAACGGTACTTCAAAATTGTCGCTCTTTTTTTGTTTATAGCGCAAAAAATAAATACCGCAGAGGTGATCAAATACCACCAAAAGAAAGCTCTATTTGTGGGGAAAAAAAGGACATCAAACTTGTTTTGGAGTAACGACGCATGACTGCACAATTGTCGGTTAAAGGGACGCAGAGCCGAATCGCAAAAAGTGCTCTGGTCAGGAAGGGGGTAAAATCTTCCGGGGCTGAAGCGGTTAAAAAACAAATGTCTTCATCAGTTTAGGCCTATATGTATTCCTCTACATATTTTTGGTAAAAAAAATCGCAATAAGCGTATATTGATTGGTTTGCGCAAAAGTTATCGCATCTACAAAATAGGGGATTGGTTTATGGCATTTTTATTATTTTTTTTTTTTACTAGTAATGGCGGCGATCTGTGATTTTTTACCGGGACTGCCACGTTGCGGCGGACACATCAGACACATTGACATTTATGTAAAGTGTATAGTGACAATCAGCACCAAAATTAACTTTCTAAAATACAATGTGCATAAACCTATAAAAACGCGTGTCGCCTTCTGGTTGGGCTTCCTCAGTGAGGCTTCCTCATCTACTGAGGAAGCCCAATCAGAGGGCGACACGCGTATAGAGGGGAGGAGCCGAGCCCGTGACGTCACGCAGCCACCGAGAGTGTATGCCAGTGGTGAGCGAGCGGACGCATATACACGCGCTGTTTTAATCATTTGATCTGGTAAGTGTGCCTATTTTGGGGGCTATTTTAATAAAGTAACAAGCAGAGAGCACTATGGAGTCTATGCTTGTGATTACATGTCAATAACCGATTTGAGAGAAGCGGAGCTGAGCTGTCGGCGGTGAGTGAGGGAGAGAGCTTCCCGATCGAAATCTATGTGAAGTTATCAGCGCAAGTAAACAGCTGGGAGAGCGTAGGGGGTCTGCTTTTTTGGCGTGGAGGAGAGAGAAAGAAGGAGGAAAGGAGTGACCATTATGGGAGTTTTTTTAACTCATCTGTGAGGTGAACCGGCAATTTGGCTGGTGATGGTGAGCACAAGTTATTGATCCTAGTAGGGACGGCTGAGCACAGCGATGGATGGTTTTACACACTGTTATATATGATTGACGTTTTGCAACATATGAACTATTTTTATATATATATATTTTCGTAGACTGGTTGCACTGTGGTATTAATTACTCATATAAGAAAATATTTAGGGGTATTTCATTTATTCTATTTTAATTTTATTTATTGGTGTTTTATATGATGATTTAGAGGTCATACAGCGCTGCACATTGACATTTATACAGCAATCAGAGCTAAAAATAGCCACTGATTACTGTATAAATGTCACTGGCAGGGAAGGGGTTAACACTAGGGGGCGATCAAGGGGTTAAATGTGTTCCCTGGGAGGTGTTTCTAGCTGTGTGGGGGCTGGGCTGACTGGAGGAGGAGAAAGATCAGCAGATCTCTCTCTAAATCCCCTGTCAGAACGGGGATCTGTCTGTTTACATTGACGGATCCCCGTTCTGGCTCTCGCTCCCACAATCGCGGGTGGCCAGCAGACGTCGCGGCATCGGGTCCCCCCCGCCGTACAGCATGAATTCCTTAAAGGAGCCGACGTACACCTACAGCGGGAACGTGCCGACCTGCCGCCATAAAACATGACTTAGTAGTTGGTGGAAAAACCCTTGTTGGCAATCACAGAGGTAAGATGATTCTTGTAGTTGGCCACCAGGTGTCAGGGAAATAGTAGCAGAAGAACTGGCAATGTTGTCAATACCCATCATGGGCGCATACGGGGATCTTCCGTGCGCAGATGCGCAAGAGCACGAACGCGCGTGCATAGCGTGACAGATGCTGGCACCCACTGGCCTATTTAAACATGCTGCTGTGAGCATGATGTTGCTGGATGATCGTCAGCTCCCCCCGTATTTCCCTGGGCTTCTGTGTATCCTGATTCTTGGACCTCCTGTTACCGACCCGGCTTGCTGGGACCTGTTTATCCTGATCTCCTGGCTTGACCCCAGGCTTGCACTCTGATTCTGCTCCTGTCTGCTCCATCGTGTTTGACCCCCAGCTTGGCTCACGACTCTGCTACTACCTATCTCACCGTGTATGATCCCGGCTGGTTCCAGTTCTCCTATCTGAACCCACCTCTGACTGATCTGCCGTATATGACCCCCTGGCCTGGCCTGGCTCTTGATTCTGTTCCTGGTCTGCTCCACTGCCAAAATACATCTGGCGCCACCCAAGCACACCTGCCTTACAGCGCATCCTGCCTGTTCCAGCTACTCTCTGGCGATCAGCTGATCAACCCTCAGTAACCAGCAAACCATGCTTCTTTGGGCCCTGCATGCCCTGTACCACTCTCAGGGGTGCGCTGCACTCAGCTGCAAGGGAAGCCCTCTTAGCATCTCGACCTCGCACCTGGAACCTGACACCAGGTTTGCACACATCTCAGGAGGGATTTTGTCCTCTTTGCAGATCCTCTCCAAGTCATTGAGGTTTCCAGGCTGATGTTTGGTAACTTGAACCTTCAGCTCCCTCCACTTATTTTCTTTGGGATTGAGGTCTAGAGACTGGCTAGGCCACTCCACGACCTTAAAGTGCTTTCCTTGGCCGTGTGTTTTGGGTCATTGTCATGCTGGATTACCCATCCACGACCCACTTTCAATGCTGAGGGAAGGAGGTTCTCACCCAAGATTTGATGGTACATGGCCCCGTCCATCATCCCCTTTAATGCAGTGAAGTTGTCTTGTCCCCTTAGCAGAAAAACACCCCCAAAGCATAATGTTTCCACCTCTATGTTTGAAGTTGGGGATGGTGGTCTTGGGGTCATAGGCAGCATTCCACCTCCTCCAAACACGGCGAGTTGAGTTGATACCAAAGAGCTCGATTTTGGTCTCATCTGACCATAACACTTTCACCCAGTTCTCCTCTGAATCATTCAGATGTTAATTAGCAGACTTCAGATGGCCCTGGACATGTGCAGGAGGACCTTTGCGGGAGCTGCAGAATTTCAGTCCTTCACGGTGTAGTGTGTTACCGATTGTTTTCTTGGTGACTATGGTCCCAGCTGAGATCATTTACAAGATTCTCCCGTGTAGATCTGGACTGATTCCTCACCGTTCTCATCATCGTTGAAACTCCACAAGGTGAGATCTTGTATGGAGCCCCAGACTGAGGGAGATGACAGTTATTTTGTATTTCTCCCATTTGCAAAAAATCTCACCAACTGTTGTCACCCTCTCACAAAGCTGCTTGGCGATGGTCTTGTAGCCCATGCCAGCCTTGTGTAGGTCTACAATCTTGTCCCTGACATCCTTGGACAGCTCTTTGGTCTTGGCCATGGTGGAGAGATTGGAATCTGATTGATTGCTTCTGTGGACAGGTGTCTTTTATACAGGTAACAAGCTGAGATTAGGAGCACTCCCTTTAAGAGAGTCCTCCTAATATCAGCTCGTTAACTGTACAGAAGACACCTGGGAGCCAGAAATCTTGCTGACTGATAGGGGATCAAATACTTATTTCACTTATTAAAATGCAAATCAATTTACCGTATATACTCGAGTATAAGTCGTTCCGAGTATAAGTCGAGGCCCTAATTTACCACAAAAAAAATGGGAAAAACTTATTGACCCGAGTATAAGACGAGGGTGAGAAATGCACAGCTACTGTAAGTGGAAAAGAGGATCAACAATGCCCATTTGCAGCATCACCGTGCCCATTTGCATGCCTCACTGTGCCCATTTGCAGCCATAGGTCCCCTGAACTTCAAACTCGGTAGTTAAGGGTTCCTAGATGCCCCCCTAGCTGCAGCCAAAATTTGGGGTCTCTGAACCCAAAGGGTCCCGAAATGACATTGCTGCAGATGGACACAGTTGACCAAATTTGGGGCCCCGTATCTCGGGGCCACTTAGTGTTAGGAACCCCAAATTTGGTGTGCAAACCCAGTGGAACTAGCACCATAAAATTTCCAAAGCTGGGGTTTCTAACACCAAGTGGCCTTGAGATACAGGGCCCCAAATATCAGTTCAGAAAATGTCAAGCACTTTTCTGAAGCAGAAAATGACAATTTCCGAACCGGTTTTGGGGCCCCGTATCTCAGGGCCACTTGATGCTAGGAACCCCAGCTTTGGATATGTTATGGTACCATTTTCACTGGGTTTGCTCACCAAATTTGGGGTTCCTAGCACTAAGTGGCCCTAAGATATGGGGCCCCAAAGTTGGTTCAGAAAATGTCAAGCACTTTTCTGCAGCAGAGAATGACATTTTCCGAACCGATTTTGGGGCCCCGTATCTCGGGGCCACTTAGTGCTAGGAACTTCATCTTTGGATATGTTGTGGGGTTCCTAGCACCAAGTGGCCCTGAGATACGGGGCCCCAAAGTCGGTTCGGAAAATGAAATTTTTTGCTGCAGAAAAGTGCTTGACTCGAGTATAAGTCGAGGGGGGCACTTTCAGCACAAAAAAATGTGCTGAAAAATTCGACTTATACTCGAGTATATACGGTATAACTTTTTTGAAATGCGTTTTTCAGGATATTTTTGTTGTTATTCTGTCTCTCACTGTTATAATAAACCGACTATTAAAATTATAGACTGATTGTTTCTTTGTCAGTGGGGCAAACGTACAAAATCAGCAGCCGATCAAATACTTTTTTCCCTCACTGTATCTAGTATATCCTTTGACTTCAAGTAGTTCCTGGATGATATGCAGCTGCAGACATCAACTCAGTACTATTTTTTTTTAGAGTCGGTGGTTTGCTCTTATGTAATAGCAATTGGGGCATCTAATTACCCGCTTGATTGCTACTACAAGTCGCCCCCCCCCCACACTGCCTTCCGCGGCTCTCTTGTGCTCTCCCATTCCACTGGGAGACCAGGACTACCACCGGCTAGTTGGAGATCAATATAAAGTCCAGTTTGGCTTTGATTGAGTCTCCGTTATGGTAACATGGAAGGCATGACATGACATCATTTTCGGTTTGCCCAGATATCGACGACGCCATTTTTTGAAAAATCAAAAAGTATTCAAAACGCCGATCTTGGTGTTTTGAATGCTTTCAAGGGCAGAAGAGGGGTTTGGAGTCTATAAGACCTGGGATGAGAACCTTCTTGCCTCAGCCAGAACACTGAAGATGGGTCATGGATGGATCTTCCAGCATGACAATGACCCAAAACCTACCGCCAAGGCAACAAAGGCCCAAAAAGAAGCACATTATGGTCATGGAGTGGCCTAGTTAGTATCCAGACCTTAAAGAGGAGGGCCACTAAAAAAAAGAAAAAATGAAAAGTCAGCAGCTACAAATACTGCAGCTGCTGACTTTTAATTGGACACTTACCTGTCCCAGGGTCCAGCGATGCGGGAGTTCGAAGCCCCGCTCGTCTCCCCCTCCGTTCGGCGGCGCCGGAATTGCAACTGTGGGCGCCCAGCTGTGGCTTCACAGCCTGGCACCCACTGCGCATGTGCGAGCGGCGCCGTGTGCCGTGATTGGCCGCTCAGTCACCTGGGACCTGTAATGGGTCCCAGATGATTGACAGGAGGGAGGGAGCAGAGCGGAGCCCTTCCTGTGCCGAGACGGAAGTGATGTCACCAGCCCAGGCACTGGAAGAGGCAGACTACGAGGGACCACCTAGCAACAGGCATTTAGAGGTGAGTAAAAAAAAAAAAATATCCAAATGTTTTTTTGTATTTTTTTTTAGGATTTTTCATGTAGTTTTTTTTTTTTTTTTGGGTGGAACACCACTTTAATCCTATAGAAAATTTATGGAGGGAGCTAAAACTTTGAGTGGCCAAGTGACAGCCAAGAAACCTTAACCACTTCAGCCCCGGAAGGTTTTACCCCCTTCCTGACCAGAGCACTTTTTGCAATTCGGCACTGCGTCGCTTTAACTGCTAATTGCGCGGTCATGCAATGCTGTACCCAAACTAAATTTGCGTCCTTTTCTTCCCACAAATAGAGCTTTCTTTTAATGGTATTTGATCACCTCTGCCGTTTTTATTTTTTGCGCTACTACTACTACTTTTTGTTCTAAAAAAAATCCAATAAACTCAATTTTAGTCATACATTTAGGCCAAAATGTATTCGGCCACATGTCTTTGGTAAAAAAAATGTCAATAAGTGTATATTTATTGGTTTGCGCAAAAGTTATAGCGTCTACAAACTAGGGTACATTTTCTGGAATTTACACAGCTTTTAATTTATGACTGCCTATGTCGTTTCTTGAGGTGCTAAAATGGCAGGGCAGTACAAAACCCCCACAAATGACCCCATTTTGGAAAGTAGACACCCCAAGGAATTTGCTGAGAGGCATGTTGAGCCCATTGAATATTCATTTTTTTTGTCCCAAGTGATTGAATAATGACAAAAAAAAAAAAAAAATTACAAAAAGTTGTCACTAAATGATATATTGCTCACACAGGCCATGGGCATATGTGGAATTGCACCCCAAAATACATTTAGCTGCTTCTCCTGAGTACGGGGATACCACATGTGTGGGACTTTTTGGGAGCCTAGCCGTGTATGGGGCCCCGAAAACCAAGCACCGCCTTCAGGATTTCTAAGGGCGTACATTTTTAATTTTACTCCTCACTACCTATCACAGTTTTGAAGGCCATAAAATGCCCAGATGACATAAAACCCCCCCAAATGACCCCATTTTGGAAAGTAGACACCCCAAGCTATTTGCTTTGAGGCATGTTGAGTCCATGGAATGTTTTATATTTTGACACAAGTTGCGGGAAAGTGACAAATTTTTTTTTTTTTTTTTGCACAAAGTTGTCACTAAATGATATATTGCTCACACAGGCCATGGGCATATGTGGAATTGCACCCCAAAATACATTTAGCTGCTTCTCCTGAGTACGGGGATACCACATGTGTGGGACTTTTTGGGAGCCTAGCCGCGTACGGGACCCCGAAAACCAAGCACCGCCTTCAGGATTTCTAAGGGCGTACATTTTTGATTTTACTCCTCACTGCCTATCACAATTTCGGAGGCCATGGAATGCCCAGGTGGCACAAACCCCCCCCCAAATGACCCCATTTTGGAAAGTAGACACCCCAAGCTATTTGCTGAGAGGCATGGTGAGTATTTTGCAGCTCTCATTTGTTTTTGAAAATAAAGAAAGACGAGAAAAAAATTTTTTTTTTTTCTTTTTTCAATTTTCAAAACTTTGTGACAAAAAGTGAGGTCTGCAAAATACTCACTATACCTCTCATCAAATAGCTTGGGGTGTCTACTTTCCAAAATGGGGTCATTTGGGGGGGTTTTGTGCCACCTGGGCATTCCATGGCCTCCGAAACTGTGATAGGCAGTGAAGAGTAAAATCAAAAATTTACGGCCTTAGAAAGCCTGAAGGCGGTGCTTGGTTTTCGGGGTCCCGTACGCGGCTAGGCTCCCAAAAAGTCCCACACATGTGGTATCCCCGTACTCAGGAGAAGCAACAGAATGTATTTTGGGGTGTAATTTCACATATTCCCATGGCATGTTTGAGCAATATATCATTTAGTGACAACTTTGCGCAAAAAAAAATAAAAAAAATAAAAAATTGTCTCTTTCCCGCAACTTGTGTCACAATATAAATTATTCCATGGATTCAACATGACTCTCAGCAAATAGCTTGGGGTGTCTACTTTCCAAAATGGGGTCATTTGGGGGGGTTTTGAACTGTCCTGGCATTTTATGCACAACATTTAGAAGCTTATGTCACACATCACCCACTCTTCTAACCACCTGAAGACAAAGCCCTTTCTGACACTTATTGTTTACATAAAAAAATAATTTTTTTTTGCAAGAAAATTACTTTGAACCCCCAAACATTATATATTTTTTTAAAGCAAATGCCCTACAGATTAAAATGGTGGGTGTTTCATTTTTTTTTTTCACACAGTATTTGCGCAGCGATTTTTCAAACGCATTTTTTGGGGAAAAAACACACTTTTTTACATTTTAATGCACTAAAACACACTATATTGCCCAAATGTTTGATGAAATAAAAAAGATGATCTTAGGCCGAGTACATGGATACCAAACATGACATGCTTTAAAATTGCGCACAAACGTGCAGTGGCGACAAACTAAATACATTTTTAAAAGCCTTTAAAAGCCTTTACAGGTTACCACTTTAGATTTACAGAGGAGGTCTACTGCTAAACTTACTGCCCTCGATCTGACCTTCGCGGCGATACCTCACATGCATGGTGCAATTGCTGTTTACATTTGACGCCAGACCAACGCTTGCGTTCACCTTAGCGCGAGAGCAGGGGGGACAGGGGTGCTTTTTTTTTTTTTTTTTTTTTTTTTTTCTTTATTATTATTATTATTTTTTTATCTTATTTTTAAACTGTTCCTTTCATTTTTTTTTTTTTAAATCATTTTTATTGTTATCTCAGGGAATGTAAATATCCCCTATGATAGCAATAGGTAGTGACAGGTACTCTTTTTTGCAAAAATTGGGGTCTATTAGACCCTAGATTTCTCCTCTGCCCTCAAAGCATCTGACCACACCAAGATCGGTGTGATAAAATGCTTTCCCAATTTCCCAATGGCGCTGTTTACATCCGGCGAAATCTAAGTCATAAAATGCTCTTAGCTTCCGGTTTCTTAGGCCATAGAGATGTTTGGAGCCACTCTGGTCTCTGATCAGCTCTATGGTCAGCTGGCTGAATCACCGGCTGCATTCTCAGGTTCCCTGTTGAGACAGGAGAGCCAGAGAAAAACACAGAAGACGTTGGGGGGGGGGCATTCCCTCCCACTGCTTGTAAAAGCAGTCTAGAGGCTAATTAGCCACTAGGATTGCTTTTACATGAAAGCCGACCGCTGGCTGAAAAGAATGATACCAAGATGATACCTAAACCTGCAGGCATCATTCTGGTATAACCACTCAAAGTCGTGAATGGCGTACCTGAAGACAAAAAAATGGTTAACAATAAAGCACAGTAAACGGTAAAGTATAAAAAGTTGCATACCTGAAAAGCAAACATGATAAAACATAACAACAATAAAACATTGCAGAATAGAATACAGTAAAAAAGAGCAGAACAATAGAGAGAGAATAGAGAGAGAGAGAACAATAAAACGACAACTATTTTTTTTTTTTTTTTATATTTTTGTTTGTGTTTTTTTTTTTTTTTACACTTTTTTTTGTAACTAACTTTTATAACGGTAACCGGTTCCAGGTTCGGGTCTCTCAAAATGCGATGGCATCTTGGGAGACCCTGTGAAAGTGTGCCTAGTCTGTGCAATGCTGTACCCTACGCTAATAGTCAACTAGTGCATGGTAGCGTTCAAAACATTCACCAATGCAAAGACCAGGATTGTCAGGACAGGAGGGACAATAATAGCGGGTGTCACGCCTATATCCGCGCTTGCTGCAGACACGACATCTTTTTTGGGGGGTTCGTTGGGTAGGGGTACTCGGGAGGACATAAAGAAAATGCCTCTCATGCAGCCGACTGCATTTGGTTGGGGATGTGAATGGGGGAAGTACGGTGCAGAAGCGGTGGGTTCCCAATTAGGATTGGCGAATGCAGCAGGAAGGGCACTATGGGCACGACGGGCCTGTGTTTGTCTTTTTGGTGGCAGCGGGACACTACTTGTGCTTGCCACCTCACCAGCTTCAACTGCACTTTTGGGACTCGCCACGTCACCAAGTGTTACTGCAGTGCTGGTTTGACTACGACCGGGGTGTACTAGGCCGCTGGCGCTTGCCAGTTCACCAAAACGCTACCAAAAAAACTGTTAGCGATCGCAGGGATCAGGCCTGACTCTGCGAACGCTGCAGTTATGCGTTTAGTGTTTTGTAAGTGACAGTGATCGATTGATACTGCACTTGGGTGGGCTGGGCTGGGCCGGGCGGAGGGGCAAAACGCAGGTGCTAGCAGGTATCTGGGCTGATCCCGCTAACACTGCGTTTTTGGGAACCCTAAACTGCTGGGGACACTAGTATAGATCTGATTGGATCAGATATTGATCCGTTTAGATACTATACCACTAAGGGAGGTATACGGTGCGTGCGTGGGTGTTAGCGGTACTGGCGCTAACCTGACGCTGCCTGGGGCTGGTGCTTGCAAGTTCACCAAAACGCTACCAAAAAAACTGTTAGCGATCGCAGGGATCAGGCCTGACTCTGCGAACGCTGCAGTTATGCGTTTAGTGTTTTGTAAGTGACAGTGATCGATCGATACTGCACTTGGGTGGGCTGGGCTGGGCTGGGCGGAGGGGCAAAACGCAAGTGCTAGCGGGTATCTGGGCTGATCCCGCTAACACTGCGTTTTCGGGAACCCTAAACTGCTGGGGACGCTAGTATAGATCTGATTGAATCAGATATTGATCCGATCAGATACTATACCACTAAGGGAGGCGTATGCTGCGTGCGTGGGTGTTAGCAGGACTGGCGCTAATCTGACGCTGCCTGGGGCGACGCATATCACCGCCGGGCGATCAGGGGGCTAAACCTTTATTCGGTAATAAACGGCGGGTGCCCTGACACTATAAAAAATAAACGAACTAACCAGCGTCACCCGTAACAGTTATACGGTGATCAGTGGTGAAAGGGTTAACTAGGGGGCAATCAAGGGGTTAAAACATTTATTAGATAGTATATGGGGGTCCCTGACGCTATAAAACGCTGACGGCGAACCTAAATATTTACCTCACTAACTAGCGTCACCAGCGACACTAATACAGCGATCAGAAAAATGATCGCTTAGCGACACTGGTGACAGGGGGTGATCAAGGGGTTAAAACTTTATTAGGGGGGGTTAGGGGGGTACCCTAGACCTAAAGGGGGGTAATACTAACTGCCCGAACACTGTAACTGTCACAAACTGACACTATGCAGTAATCAGGAAAAAAAAAAAAAAAGATACTGCTAATGTCAGTTTGTGACAGGGGGGGGGGGTGATTGGGGGGGGATCGGGGGGCGATCGGGGGTGTAAAGTATGCCTGGCATGTTCTACTGTGTGTGTGTGTGTTTTGTGCACTCACTTGTCTTCTCTCCTCGGCGCTGGAACGGAAACTGCCAGACCGAGGAGAGATGACATCACATCCTCTGCCTGTGTGAAACGACACACAGGCAGAGGAGGATTCCCATTGGCTGGGAGCGATCGCGAGGGGGGGGCCACGATCGGATGGTCTCCCCCTCGCCTCCCGACGCTCCCAGTCAGATGCCGACCGCCGATGGCACCGGGGGGGGTCCGATCGGACCCCCCGCCCGTGGGAGGCAGATCACGTACGGGTACGTGATTCTGCCTGCCCGTGCCATTCTGCCGCAGTATATATGCGGTAGGCGGTCGGCAAGTGGTTAAAGGTTTAGAGAAGATCTGTAAAGAAGAGTGGACCAAAATCCCTCCTGAGATGTGTGCAAACCTGGTCACCAACTACAGGAAACGTCTGTGATCGCCAACAATCGCCAACAAGGGTTTCTCCACCAACTACTAAGTCATGTTTTGCTTGGGGGTTTAAATACTTATTTTACTCATTGAACTGCAACTTAATTTATAACATTTGTATCGTGTGTTGTTTTTTTTTCTGGATATTTGGTAGATATTCTGTCTCATTCATTTAAAATACACCTATGATAAAAATTATAAACCCTTCATTTCTTTGTAAGTTGGCAAACTCACAAATTCTGCAGGGGATCAAATAGTTATATTCCCCCACTGTATTAAATTCATGGACAAGGATAAAGAATAATACAATAATAATACGCCCACCCTAATAAAAATTCATTATCAAATCTAATAGGGGTCCTATAGCCTTGACATATACCTAAAATGTAATATTTACATCAACTATACATCTATAATACATTATATTTATATCGCTACTTAATATCTTCCTTTATTATTCCTTGGCTTATCTACCTTTTAGGATAAGAAAATGAACTTTCCTCCAGACCTCAACAAGTAATTTTCTAGCAAAAAAAATCTGAATGTTACAAAGTGCCAGAAAAATCCCGGTCTTCCAGTGGATATTGCACGAGTAAAATGAAAATCCTAAAAGGATATAAAGTTATACTAAATCATTGATACAACAATAGAGTTTGTTATACGCCTCCAATAACGAGCCCATAGCTGGTCCACATAGAAACCAATGTAACTGCATGCACATAAATGTATCTATAGGTGTCAAGGTCAGGGGTCAGGGGTGATAAGGTCGCACGCAGAGAAAGCTTAATTTTAATTGACATGGGAGTACAAGCTCTGCCATGGCAATCACACGGCATTCATGTGCCCTCCGCGGAGTCCGGGCCTCCCGCGCTCTTCGCAGTCACCGCCATTGACAGGTTGATAACAACCCTCAAAATCAATTTCTATTTAGCCTCTTTCTGTGAGTTTGGTGGTTGCTGATGCAAAGTGGGTGGAAAGATCTTCAACAGCGCAAATAAAAACCCTTAAAAAACCTACATTTTTAGACTGTAAAATGAAACGATTTAAGAAGTAACTTCTTTAATAGTATGTGTGGGAGAAGGATGAATTATACGCTGATCTGGTAAAAGCGGATGAAAGCGGCGAAGGTTTTTTTTTTATATTTTCTACAAATTCCCAGTAATAAAGTGCAATCATTTCATGTTTTACTTTTTTTTCGCCCTGTAAAGTTGTTTTGTGAAAGTTTTGTGAAGTACTTTAATCTAGCGGAATCTCCGACCTCCAGAGGCCTAATGGTGACCTCCAGAGTCAGGGAGAGCGCACATCCTTCCTTGGGGTAGTGGGGGGGTTATTAGGCATGGTGGGTGTATTGTAAGTTGAAAACATGGGCGCCAGTCACTTTTTGGAATGCAAGAAAAAAGAGATTTATTGTCTCCTAGGCAGAACTGGGGGAGAGAGGGTTAGGGCCTAGACACTGGGGGTGATTTGGGGGGTATTTGTACTGGGGGTGATTTGGGGGGTATTTGTACTGGGGGGTGATTTGGGGGTATTTGTACTGGGGGTGATTTGGGGGGTATTTGTACTGGGAGGTGATTTGGGGGGTATTTGTACTGGGGGGTGATCTGGGGGGTATTTGTACTGGGGGGTGATCTGGGGGATATTTGTACTGGGGGGTGATTTGGGGGGTATTTGTACTGGGGGTGATTTGGGGGGTATTTGTACTGGGGGGTGATTTGGGGGGTATTTGTACTGGGGGTGATTTGGGGGGTATTTGTACTGCCCTGCCATTTTTGGGCCTCGAGAAATGAGATCGGCCGTCAGTACATCAGGATTGATGGATTTTCAGATATATATCCCCATAGTTTGTGGGCTCTATAAGTTTCCTACAGAATAAATAATATACACTGATTTGGGTTATTTTCACGAGGGATGAGCCGAACACCCCCCGGTTCGGTTTGCACCAGAACCTGCGAACGGACCGAAAGTTCGCACGAACGTTAGAACCCCATTGACGTCTATGGGACTCAAACGTTCGAAATCAAAAGTGCTCATTTTAAAGGCTAATTTGCATGGTATTGTCCTAAAAAGGGTTTGGGGACCCGGGTCCTACCCCAGGGGACATGTATCAATGCAAAAAAAACTTTTAAAAACGGCCATTTTTTCGGAGCAGTGATTTTAATGATGCTTAAAGTAAAAAAAAAAAAGTGAAATATTCCTTTAAATATCGTACCTGGGGGGTGTCTATAGTATGCCTGTAAAGTGACGCGTGTTTCCCGTGTTTAGAACAGTCCCTGCACTAAATGTCATTTTTAAAGGAAAAAATCTCATTTAAAACTGCTTGCGGGTTTAATGTCATGTCGGGTCATGGCAATATGGATGAAAATCAGTGAGACAAACGGCATGGGTACCCCCCAGTCCATTACCAGGCCCTTTGGGTCTTGTATGGATATTAAGGGGAACCCCGCACACAAATTAAAATAAGGAAAGGTGTGGGGCCACCAGGCCCTATACACTCTGAACAGCAGTATACAGGCGGTGCAAACAAGACAGGGACTGTAGGTTTGTTGTTAAGTAGAATCTCTTTGTAATTTTGAACGGGTACATTTTTAACGTGTTTAGCTCCAGCCAAAAAATCTTTTTTAAGCTTTTTGGAAAACATAGGGAAGGGTTATCACCCCTGTGACATTTGTTTTGCTGTCTTTCCTCCTCTTCAGAAGATTTCACCTCACTTTTTGTCCCAATTAAAAATGATTTTTGAAAATTTGGGTTTTTTTGTGGAACAAGGATTGGAAAGCATCAGTGGAAAGGAGAAATTGTTTTCCCATATTAACTCTTACAGGAGAGAATTTCCCTTCCTAGGGGTAGATTTCATCTCACTTCCTGTTGTCTTCTTCCGTTTGCAAGTAGGAGTCGTTTGAAAGTTAGATGTTTGAAAGTAGGGTCCTGCCCTATATACTCAGCAGAAATTTGGGCCTTAGGTGTTGCTGTGGCCACAACACTGTAAGCCCTCACAGGGCCCTGCTGTGAAATATTAGATCAAGAATTGTAATTACATGCCCCTGTTGAACAGGAGCTGAAAAATTAGGCCTTAGGCACTGGTGCTGGTGCCACAACACTGCAACCCCTCACAGACACTCTAGTTGGAACGCAGGAACGAGCCCTGCTGCAAAGTATTGCATCAAAAATTGTAATTACACGCCCCTGTTAGACAGGGGCAGAAAAATTGGGCCTTAGGCACTGGTGCTGGTGCCACAACACTGCAACCCCTCACAGACACTCTAGTTGGAACGCAGGAACGAGCCCTGCTGCAAAGTATTGCATCAAAAATTGGAATTACACGCCCTGTTAAACAAGGGCTGAAAAATTGGGCCTTAGGCACTGGTGCTGGTGCCACAACACTGCAACTCCTCACAGACACTCTAGTTGGAATGCAGGAACGAGCCCTGCTGCAAAGTATTGCATCAAAAATTGTAATTACACGCCCCTGTTAGACAGGAGCAGAAAAATTGGGCCTTGGGCACTGGTGCTGGTGCCACAACACTGCAACCCCTCACAGACACTCTAGTTGGAATGCAGGAACGAGCCCTGCTGCAAAGTATTGCATCAAAAATTGTAATTACACGCCCCTGTTAGACAGGAGCAGAAAAATTGGGCCTTGGGCACTGGTGCTGGTACCACAACACTGCAACCCCTCACAGACACTCTAGTTGGAATGCAGGAACGAGCCCTGCTGCAAAGTATTACATCAAAAATTGTGATTACACGCCCTTGTTAAACAGGGGCTGAAAAATTGTGCCTTAGGCACTGGTGGTGGCGCCCAGAACCAAAAATGTTCTTACAAGCTATCAGCGTGATGATTGAGGAGGAAGAGGATAATTACTCAGGGATAGTCACTCAGCATCAGCATAGGCAGTCTTTGAAGGGATCTGAGATTTAAAAAAAAATTATTCGGTTACATCAGCATCAGGTGCTTGGTAGCTGGTGGTGATCCAAGACTGATTCATTTTTATGAAGGTCAGTCGATCGACCGAGTCGGTGGACAGACGCACCCTGTGATCGGTTACCACGCCTCCAGCAGCACTGAATGTGCGTTCCGAAAGAACGCTGGATGCAGGACAGGCCAGTAGCTCAATTGCATACTGTGCAAGCTCTGGCCAGTGATCCATCCTCAAGACCCAGTAACCCAGAGGATTTTCGGTGGGAAAGGTGTCCAAGTCTGATCTTGCCCCTAGGTATTCCTGCACCATGTAAAACAGACGCTGGCGATGGTTGCTGGAACCGATCATACCTTGGGGCTGCGGACCAAAAAATTGTCTGAACGCATCGGTCAGACGGCCACCTTCTCCACCGCTCCTTCTTTGACTGACCGAAGCCTCAGCAACACGTTGTCCAGAAACAGGAGTTTGTAACCTCCCAGTCTCTGGGAACGCGTTGCACAGACCTTTCTGCAAGGCCTCCCGAAGATGTTTCATCCTCTGCTCCCTCTGCGATGGCAAGAAGAGGTCCGCAACCTTACCCTTGTAACGTGGATCAAGGAGGGTTGCCAGCCAGTATTGGTCCTTCTCCTTGATACCACAAATACGAGGATCCTTCCGCAGGCTTTGCAGGATCAGGGAGGCCATGCAGCGTAGGTTTGCTGAGGCATTCGGTCCGGAGTCCTCTGGGTCACTAAGGACGACATGGTCCGCAGCCACCTCCTCCCAGCCACGTACAAGTCCATGTGTTTCTTGGGACTGATCCCTTAAAGACTGCTGCTGATGCTGAGTGCCAGACTCCACCTCCATACTGACACAATCTTCCTCCTCCTCCTCCTCCTCCTCCTCGTCCTCTTCCTGTGTGATCGGCGGGCACGCAGGAACACTGTCTGGATAAAGGGGGCCTTGAGAGCTAAGGAAGTCCTCCTCTTCCTGCCTCTGTTCTGCCTCAAGTGCCCTGTCCATTATTCCACGCAGCGTGTGCTCCAACAGGTGGACAAGAGGGACAGTGTCACTGATGCATACACTGTCACTGCTCACCATCCTCGTGGCCTCCTCAAATGGTGACAGGACAGTGCATGCATCCCTGATCATGGCCCACTGGCGTGGGGAAAAAAAACCAAGCTCCCCTGACCCTGTCCTGGTGCCATAGTCGCACAGGTACTCATTGATGGCCCTCTGCTGCGTGTGCAGCCGCTGCAGCATGGCCAACGTTGAGTTCCACCTGGTGGGCATGTCACAGATTAGGCAGTTCTTGCGCAGGTTAAACTCCTTTTGGAGGTCTGTCAGCCGAGCACTGGCATTATATGACCGGCGGAAATGCACACAGACTTTCCTGGCCTGCCTCAGGACATCCTGTAAGCCCGGGTACCTGCCCAAGAACCGCTGCACCACCAAGTTAAGGACGTGAGCCAAACAGGGCACATGGGTCATTTGTCCCTGTCGGAGGGCAGAGAGGAGGTTGGTGCCATTGTCGCAAACCACCATTCCTGCCTTAAGTTGGCGAGGCGTCAACCACCTCTGAACCTGCCCCTGCAGAGCTGACAGAACCTCTGCCCCAGTGTGGCTCCTGTCCCCCAAGCACACCAGCTCAAGCACCGCATGGCATCTTTTGGCCTGCGTACTTGCGTAGCCCCTTGAACGACTACGGAGCACCGCTGGTTCCGAGGAAGAGGCCATGGAGGAAGAAGAAGAGGAGGGGGTGGAGGAGAGAGGTGTGTCACAATCATTAGCATTTTGGAGGCGTGGTGGCAGAACAACCTCCAACACTACTGCACCTTGTCCTGCATCCTTCCCAGCTGCCAGCAGAGTCACCCAATGCACCGTGAAACTTAGGTAACGTCCCTGTCCATGCCTGCTGGACCATGAGTCAGCGGTAATATGCACCTTACCGCTGACCGCCCTGTCCAGCGAGGCATGGACATTGCCTTCCACATGCCGGTAGAGAGCCGGAATCGCCTTCCGTGAGAAAAAGTGGCGTTTGGATACCTGTCACTGAGGAACCGCACATTCCACAAACTCACGGAAGGGGGCAGAGTCTACCAACTGAAAAGGCAGCAGTTGAAGTGCTAGCAATTTTGCCAAGCTAGCATTCAACCGCTGGGCATGTGGATGGCGGGGAGCAAACTTCTTTCGGCGGTGCAGCAGCTGGGGCAGGGAAATTTGCCTGGTACAATCTGACGTCGGTGTACCAAAAGCAGATTGCCCACAAGTACTTGGCTGTGACACACCTAATTCTACACCTTCATTCCTCTCAGTGCAGGTCTCAGAGAGGACTGAAGGTCTAGTGGGGTTGGAAATCTCAGCTGATGAGGAGCAAGGAGAGGTCCTCTTTGTTCTTTGGTGTGGGTCTTTTAGATGCGCTTGCCAACGAACTGCATGGCAGGTCAACATATGTCTGGTCTAGCATGTGGTACCCAAGCGGGAGATGTTTTGGCCATGTGAGATACGCTTGAGACATATGTTGCAAATAGCAGCGGTGCGATCTGATGCACTCCTCTCAAAAAAGGCCCACACCAAAGAACTTTTTAAATAACGCGCAGAGACTGCAGCGCCCTGCACATGTGATGCAGTCAATGTGCTGCCCTTAGGCTGGCCCCTGGAGGGCATCCTGCCTCGTTGGTGATGTGCCACCTCCTCCTCCTCCTCCTCCTCCTCTCTCCTATCAGGCACCCACGTTGAGTCAGTGACCTCATCATCCCCTCCCTCCTCATCACTGGAGCAAACCTGGCAGTATGCTGCAGCAGGGGGAGCATGACTGCCAGATTGCTGTCCTTCTTGGGCACCCCCTCTGTCCGTGCTCATGTTACTGACTTTATCGAGCTCAGTATCATCATCAGAGCCTTCCAAACGCTGGGCATCCTCCTGGAGCATGTACCCAACACTGTGGTCAAACAGTTCGAGGGACTCCTCAGGAGGACATGGTGGAGCTAGGGAAGGAGTCACTGATGACATTGAGCCAAGGGAAGAGGCCGCTGCTTTGCCAGACAAAGCACCCTGGGCATGGGTGAGAGAGGATGAGGAGGATGAGGACGGCTTGGTCATCCACTCGACCAAGTCTTCCGCATGTTGCGGCTCAACACGGCCAGCTGCCGAAAAAAAGCCCAAGCGTGTCCCATGGCCACGTGCTGATGAGTAGGGATGAGCTTCGTGTTCGAGTCGAACCCATGTTCGACTCGAACATCGGCTGTTCGACCGTCCGTCGAATTGCGAACGATATGGGCCGTTCGCGCCAAATTCGTGTGGCGCGTCACGGCCCATAATTCACTGCGGCATCGCAGTGCATTGCTGGCTGATGATTGGCCAAGCATGCACTATGACCCGCATGCTTGGCCAATCACAGCGCCGTCAGTAGAGAGAGCTGTAATTGGCCAAAGCCAGGGTGGCTTTGGCCAATTATGGCTCAGGGATTTAGTACACACCCCACACTATATAAGGCCGCCTGCACGGCGGCCCTGTGTAGTGTGTGTTCCGGTGTGCTGAGCGATAGAGAGAGAGAGAGACAGTGTCATTTGATTTGAGTTAGATAGATTAGGCAGAACAGTCAGTCAGTTAGCTGCACTTACAGTGTATTGTGTATATATATGCATCCCAGGTGTTGCATATATATATATACACTGTATTCAGTTTAGCTAGATCCGTTCCTGTTATCTTCTATCTAGACTATTTACATTCAGTGCAGTGTGTCCTGCTCACAGTGTTCAGCTAGATCCGTTCCTGCTATTTACATTCAGTACAGTGCTTCCTGCTCACAGTGTTCAGCTAGATCCGTTCCTGCTATTTACATTCAGTGCAGTGCGTGCTGCTCACAGTGTTCAGCTAGATCCGTTCCTGCTATTTACATTCAGTGCAGTGCGTCCTGCTCACAGTGTTCAGCTAGATCCGTTCCTGCTATTTACATTCAGTGCAGTGCGTCCTGCTCACAGTGTTCAGCTAGATCCGTTCCTGGTATTTACATTTAGCGCAGTGCGTCCTGCTCACAGTGTTCAGCTAGATCCGTTCCTGCTATTTACATTCAGTGCAGTGCGTCCTGCTCACAGTGTTCAGCTAGATCCGTTCCTGCTATTTACATTCAGTGCAGTGCGTCCTGCTCACAGTGTTTAGCTACATCCGTTCCTGCTGTTTACATTCAGTGCAGTGCGTCCTGCTCACAGTGTTCAGCTAGATCCGTTCCTGCTATTTACATTCAGTGCAGTGCGTCCTGCTCACAGTGTTCAGCTAGATCCGTTCCTGCTATTTACATTCAGTGCAGTGCGTCCTGCTCACAGTGTTCAGCTAGATCCGTTCCTGCTATATACATTTAGTGCAGTACGTCCTGCTCACAGTGTTCAGCTAGATCCGTTCCTGTTATCTTCCTACTGACAGGCAGGCTTGTCTGGTTACAGTATATAAAGCTACCTGAAGAAAATTACAGGTGTTCTTTTTGATCCTATTAGTACCACGGTCAGGCAGCTAGACTATTTACATTTAGTACAGTGTGTCCTGCTCACAGTGTTCAGCTAGATCCGTTCCTGTTATTTACATTCAGTGCAGTGCGTCCTGCTCACAGTGTTCAGCTAGATCCGTTCCTGCTATTTACATTCAGTGCAGTGCGTCCTGCTCACAGTGTTTAGCTACATCCGTTCCTGCTGTTTACATTCAGTGCAGTGCGTCCTGCTCACAGTGTTCAGCTAGATCCGTTCCTGCTATTTACATTCAGTGCAGTGCGTCCTGCTCACAGTGTTCAGCTAGATCCGTTCCTGCTATTTACATTCAGTGCAGTGCGTGCTGCTCACAGTGTTTAGCTACATCCGTTCCTGCTGTTTACATTCAGTGCAGTGCGTCCTGCTCACAGTGTTCAGCTAGATCCGTTCCTGCTATTTACATTCAGTGCAGTGCGTCCTGCTCACAGTGTTCAGCTAGATCCGTTCCTGCTATTTACATTCAGTGCAGTGCGTCCTGCTCACAGTGTTCAGCTAGATCCGTTCCTGCTATATACATTTAGTGCAGTACGTCCTGCTCACAGTGTTCAGCTAGATCCGTTCCTGTTATCTTCCTACTGACAGGCAGGCTTGTCTGGTTACAGTATATAAAGCTACCTGAAGAAAATTACAGGTGTTCTTTTTGATCCTATTAGTACCACGGTCAGGCAGCTAGACTATTTACATTTAGTACAGTGTGTCCTGCTCACAGTGTTCAGCTAGATCCGTTCCTGTTATTTACATTCAGTGCAGTGCGTCCTGCTCACAGTGTTCAGCTAGATCCGTTCCTGCTATTTACATTCAGTGCAGTGCGTCCTGCTCACAGTGTTCAGCTAGATCCGTTCCTGCTATTTACATTCAGTGCAGTGCGTCCTGCTCACAGTGTTCAGCTAGATCCGTTCCTGCTATATACATTTAGTGCAGTACGTCCTGCTCACAGTGTTCAGCTAGATCCGTTCCTGTTATCTTCCTACTGACAGGCAGGCTTGTCTGGTTACAGTATATAAAGCTACCTGAAGAAAATTACAGGTGTTCTTTTTGATCCTATTAGTACCACGGTCAGGCAGCTAGACTATTTACATTTAGTACAGTGTGTCCTGCTCACAGTGTTCAGCTAGATCCGTTCCTGTTATTTACATTCAGTGCAGTGCGTCCTGCTCACAGTGTTTAGCTACATCCGTTCCTGCTGTTTACATTCAGTGCAGTGCGTCCTGCTCACAGTGTTCAGCTAGATCCGTTCCTGCTATTTACATTCAGTGCAGTGCGTCCTGCTCACAGTGTTCAGCTAGATCCGTTCCTGCTATATACATTTAGTGCAGTACGTCCTGCTCACAGTGTTCAGCTAGATCCGTTCCTGTTATCTTCCTACTGACAGGCAGGCTTGTCTGGTTACAGTATATAAAGCTACCTGAAGAAAATTACAGGTGTTCTATCCCAGCTTAGTGCAGCTACAGGCCATTAGTATGTCTGGAAGGCCAAGAAGGAGAGGCAGACAGTCACAAGCCAATAAGAGAGGGCAAGCAGGCTCTGTGTCTAGTGCTGGTCGTGGAGACGGTGCATCCTCATCAGCACGTGGCCATGGGACACGCTTGGGCTTTTTTTCGGCAGCTGGCCGTGTTGAGCCGCAACATGCGGAAGACTTGGTCGAGTGGATGACTAAGCCGTCCTCATCCTCCTCATCCTCTCTCACCCATGCCCAGGGTGCTTTGTCTGGCAAAGCAGCGGCCTCTTCCCTCAGCTCAATGTCATCAGTGACTCCTTCCCTAGCCCCACCATGTCCTCCTGAGGATTCCCTCGAACTGTTTGACCACAGTGTTGGGTACATGCTCCAGGAGGATGCCCAGCGTTTGGAAGGCTCTGATGATGATACTGAGCTCAATGAAGGCAGTAACATGAGCACGGACAGAGGGGGTGCCCAAGAAGGACAGCAATCTGGCAGTCATGCTCCCCCTGCTGCAGCATACTGCCAGGTTTGCTCCAGTGATGAGGAGGGAGGGGATGATGAGGTCACTGACTCAACGTGGGTGCCTGATAGGAGAGAGGAGGAGGAGGAGGAGGAGGAGGAGGAGGAGGTGGCACATCACCAACTAGGCAGGATGCCCTCCAGGGGCCAGCCTAAGGGCAGCACATTGACTGCATCACACCCCAAAGCTCCACATGTGCAGGGCGCTGCAGTCTCTGCGCGTTATTCAAAAAGTTCTTTGGTGTGGGCCTTTTTTGAGACGAGTGCATCAGATCGCACCGCTGCTATTTGCAATATATGTCTCAAGCGTATCTCGCGTGGCCAAAACATCTCCCGCTTGGGTACCACATGCTTGACCAGACATATGTTGACCTGCCATGCAGTTCGTTGGCAAGCGTATCTAAAAGACCCACACCAAAGAACAAAGACGATCTCTCCTTGCTCCTCATCAGCTGAGATTTCCAACCCCACTAGACCTTCAGTCCTCTCTGCGACCTGCAGTGAGAGGAATGAAGGTGTAGAATTAGGTGTGTCACAGCCAAGTACTTATGGGCAATCTGCTTTTGGTACACCGACGTCAGATTGTACCAGGCAAATTTCCCTGCCCCAGCTGCTGCACCGCCGAAAGAAGTTTGCTCCCAGCCATCCACATGCCCAGCGGTTGAATGCTAGCTTGGCAAAATTGCTAGCACTTCAACTGCTGCCTTTTCAGTTGGTAGACTCTGCCCCCTTCCGTGAGTTTGTGGAATGTGCGGTTCCTCAGTGGCAGGTACCCAAACGCCACTTTTTCTCACGAAAGGCGATTCCGGCTCTCTACCGGCATGTGGAAGGCAATGTCCATGCCTCGCTGGACAGGGCGGTCAGCGGTAAGGTGCATATTACCGCTGACTCATGGTCCAGCAGGCATGGACAGGGACGTTACTTAAGTTTCACGGCGCATTGGGTGACTCTGCTGGCAGCTGGGAAGGATGCAGGACAAGGTGCAGTAGTGTTGGAGGTTGTTCCGCCACCACGCCTCCAAAATGCTGATTGTGACACACCTCTCTCCTCCACCCCCTCCTCTTCTTCTTCCTCCATGGCCTCTTCCTCGGAACCAGCGGTGCTCCGTAGGCGTTCAAGGGGCTACGCAAGTACGCAGGCCAAAAGATGCCATGCGGTGCTTGAGCTGGTGTGCTTGGGGGACAGGAGCCACACTGGGGCAGAGGTTCTGTCAGCTCTGCAGGGGCAGGTTCAGAGGTGGTTGACGCCACGCCAACTTAAGGCAGGAATGGTGGTTTGCGACAATGGCACCAACCTCCTCTCTGCCCTCCGACAGGGACAACTGACCCATGTGCCCTGTTTGGCTCACGTCCTTAACTTGGTGGTGCAGCGGTTCTTGGGCAGGTACCCGGGCTTACAGGATGTCCTGAGGCAGGCCAGGAAAGTCTGTGTGCATTTCCGCCGGTCATATAATGCCAGTGCTCGGCTGACGGACCTCCAAAAGGAGTTTAACCTGCCCAAGAACCGCCTAATCTGTGACATGCCCACCAGGTGGAACTCGACGTTGGCCATGCTGCAGCTGCTGCACACGCAGCAGAGGGCCATCAATGAGTACCTGTGCGACTATGGCACCAGGACAGGGTCAGGGGACCTTGGTTTTTTTTCCCCACGCCAGTGGGCCATGATCAGGGATGCATGCACTGTCCTGTCACCATTCGAGGAGGCCACGAGGATGGTGAGCACTGACAGTGCATGCATCAGTGACACTGTCCCCCTTGTCCACCTGTTGGAGCACACGCTGCGTGGAATAATGGACAGGGCACTTGAGGCAGAACAGAGGCAGGAAGAGGAGGACTTCCTTAGCTCTCAAGGCCCCCTTTATCCAGACAGTGTTCCTGCGTGCCCGCCGATCACACAGGAAGAGGACGAGGAGGAGGAGGAGGAGGAGGAGGAAGATTGTGTCAGTATGGAGGTGGAGCCTGGCACTCAGCATCAGCAGTCTTTAAGGGATCAGTCCCAAGGAACACATGGACTTGTACGTGGCTGGGAGGAGGTGGCTGCGGACGTTGTTGTCCTTAGTGACCCAGAGGACTCCGGACCGAATGCCTCAGCAAACCTACGCTGCATGGCCTCCCTGATCCTGCAAAGCCTGCGTAAGGATCCTCGTATTCGTGGTATCAAGGAGAAGGACCAATACTGGCTGGCAACCCTCCTTGATCCACGTTACAAGGGTAAGGTTGCGGACCTTATCTTGCCATCGCAGAGGGAGCAGAGGATGAAACATCTTCGGGAGGCCTTGCAGAAAGGTCTGTGCAACGCGTTCCCAGAGACTGGGAGGTTACAAACTCCTGTTTCTGGACAACGTGTTGCTGAGGCTTCGGTCAGTCAAAGAAGGAGCGGTGGAGAAGGTGGCCGTCTGACCGATGCGTTCAGACAATTTTTTGGTCCGCAGCCCCAAGGTATGATCGGTTCCAGCAACCATCGCCAGCGTCTGTTTTACATGGTGCAGGAATACCTAGGGGCAAGATCAGACTTGGACACCTTTCCCACCGAAAATCCTCTGGGTTACTGGGTCTTGAGGATGGATCACTGGCCAGAGCTTGCACAGTATGCAATTGAGCTACTGGCCTGTCCTGCATCCAGCGTTCTTTCGGAACGCACATTCAGTGCTGCTGGAGGCGTGGTAACCGATCACAGGGTGCGTCTGTCCACCGACTCGGTCGATCGGCTGACCTTCATAAAAATGAATCAGTCTTGGATCACCACCAGCTACCAAGCACCTGATGCAGATGTAACCGAATAATTTTTTTTGAAATCTCAGATCCCTTCAAAGACTGCCTATGCTGATGCTGAGTGACTATCCCTGAGTAATTATCCTCTTCCTCCTCAATCATCACACTGATAGCTTGTAAGAACATTTTTGGTTCTGGGCGCCACCACCAGTGCCTAAGGCACAATTTTTCAGCCCCTGTTTAACAGGGGCGTGTAATTACAATTTTTGATGCAATACTTTGCAGCAGGGCTTGTTCCTGCATTCCAACTAGAGTGTCTGTGAGGGGTTGCAGTGTTGTGGCACCAGCACCAGTGCCTAAGACCCAATTTTTCAGCCCCTGTCTAACAGGGGCGTGTAATTACAATTTTTGATGCAATACTTTGCAGCAGGGCTTGTTCCTGCGTTTCAACTAGAGTGTCTGTGAGGGGTTGCAGTGTTGTGGCACCAGCACCAGTGCCTAAGGCCTAATTTTTCAGCTCCTGTTCAACAGGGGCATGTAATTACAATTCTTGATCTAATATTTCACAGCAGGGCCCTGTGAGGGCTTACAGTGTTTTGGCCACAGCAACACCTAAGGCCCAAATTTCTGCTGAGTATATAGGGCAGGACCCTACTTTCAAACATCTAACTTACAAACGACTCCTACTTGCAAACGGAAGGAGACAACAGGAAGTGAGATGAAATCTACCCCTAAGGAAGGGAAATTCTCTCCTGTAAGAGTTAATATGGGAAAACAATTTTTCCTTTCCACTGATGCTTTCCAATCCTTGTTCCACAAAAAAACACAAATTTTCAAAAAACATTTTTCATTGGGACAAAAAAGTGAGGTGAAATCTTCTGAAGAGGAGGAAAGACGCAAAACAAATGTCACAGGGGTGATAACCCTTCCCTGTGTTTTCCAAAAAGCTTAGAAAAGATTTTTTGGCTGGAGCTAAACACATTAAAAATGTTCAAAATTACAAACAGATTCTACTTAACAACAAACCTACAGTCCCTGTCTTGTTTGCACCGCCTGTATACTGCTGTTCAGAGTATATAGGGACCTTTCCTTATTTTAATTTGGGTGCGGGGTTCCCCTTAATATCCATACAAGACCCAAAGGGCCTGGTAATGGACTGGGGGGTACCCATGCCGTTTGTCTCACTGATTTTCATCCATATTGCCATGACCCGACATGACATTAAACCCGCAAGCAGTTTTAAATGAGATTTTTTCCTTTAAAAATGACATTTGGTGCAGGGACTGTTCTAAACATGGGAAACACGCGTCACTTTACAGGCATACTATAGACACCCCCCAGGTACGATATTTAAAGGAATATTTCACTTTTTTTTTTTACTTTAAGCATCATTAAAATCACTGCTCCCGAAAAAACGGCCGTTTTTAAAAGTTTTTTTTGCATTGATACATGTCCCCTGGGGTAGGACCCGGGTCCCCAAACCCTTTTTAGGACAATACCATGCAAATTAGCCTTTAAAATGAGCACTTTTGATTTCGAACGTTCGAGTCCCATAGACGTCAATGGGGTTCTAACGTTCGTGCGAACTTGCGGTCCGTTCGCGGGTTCTGGTGCGAACCGAACCGGGGGGTGTTCGGCTCATCCCTACTGATGAGGATGCACCGTCTCCACGACCAGCACTAGACACAGAGCCTGCTTGCCCTCTCTTATTGGCTTGTGACTGTCTGCCTCTCCTTCTTGGCCTTCCAGACATACTAATGGCCTGTAGCTGCACTAAGCTGGGATATATATATATATATATATATATATATATATATACTGCAGCTAGCAAAATCAACTGCCTGCCTGTAGTATGAGAACACCACCAACCTTCTACAGGTAGCTTTAGCTGAACACTGTGAGGTGGACGCACCCCACTAATTTGTAGGTTTAGCTGAACACTGTGAGCAGGATGCACTGCACTAACTGTAAATAGTCTAGCTGCCTGACCGTGGTACTAATATGATCAAAAGAACACCAGCAATTTTCTTTAGGTAGCTGTAAATACTGTAACAAGACAAGCCTGCCTGTCAGTAGGAAGATAACAGGAACGGATCTAGCTAAACTGAATACAGTGTATATATATATATGCAACACCTGGGATGCATATATATACACAATACACTTTATATGCAGCTAACTGACTGACTGTCCTGTCTAATCTAGCTAACTCAAATGAAATGACACTGTCTCTCTCTCTCTCTCTCAGCACACCGGAACACACTGCACAGGGCCGCCGTGCAGGCGGCCTTATATAGTGTGGGGCGTGTACTAAATCCCCTGAGCCATAATTGGCCAAAGCCTCCTTGGCTTTGGCCAATTACGGCTCTCTGTTCAGGCGGCGCTGTGATTGGCCAAGCATGCGGGTCATAGTGCATGCTTGGCCAATCATCAGCAAGCAATGCACTGCGATGCCGCAGTGAATTATGGGCCGTGACGCGCCACACGAATTTGGTGCGAACGGCCCATATCGTTCGCAATTCGGCGAACGACCGAACAGCCGATGTTCGAGACGAACATGGGTTCGGCTCGAACACGAAGCTCATCCCTAATTTTCACCAAAGAAATGTAGCAGAATATATTTTGGCCAAAGAAAGATTATTTATTTGCAAAATGATTTAACAGAAACAAAGAAAAACGTGTTCGATTTTTTTTTTAAAGATTTTTGGTCTTTTTTGAATTATTTAGCAAAAAATAAAACCCCCGGTGGTGATTAAATACCACCAAAAGAAAGTTCTATTTGTGTGAAAAAAATGATAAAAATGTCATATATGGGTACCGTGTTACATGACTGTGTAATTGTCATTCAAAGTGTGAACTAGACATGTGACTCAGGAAGGGGACCGGCATTGGGTTGCACAACATAATGCTGCGTGCACACGATCGGACATTCCGACCACGAAATCCTGGGATTTTTTTTCCGACGGATGTTAGCTCAAGCTTGTCTTGCATAAACACGGTCGCACAAATCTTGTCGGAAATTCCGATCGCCAAGAACGCGGTGACGTACAACGCGTACGGCGAGCCGAGAAAAATGAAGTTCAATAGCCAGCGCGGCTCCTTCTGCTTGATTCCGAGCATGCGTGGAACTTTTGTGCGTCGGAATTGTGTACACACGATCGGAATTGTGTACACACGGATTTTGCTGTCGGAAAAATTTGAGATCCAGATCTCAAATTTTTGTTGTCGGAAATTCTGACAAAAAACGTCCGATGGAGCCCACACACGGTCAAAATTTCCGACAACAAGCTCACATCGAAACGTTTGTTGTCGGAAAATCCGATCGTGTGTACGCTGCAAAAGTCTACAGGGGGACGGCGCCAGGAGGGGGGAAAACTGCAGTTGTAATTTGAACCCCTGAGGGGCTATTAGGAAATAACGCCGACATTGAGATTTAACGAGAGGACTATATTACGGGATGTGTCAGGAGATGTATGCAGTGTGAGAGTCTGAGCGGAAGAAAAGTAAAAGATAAGAATCTTATAATAAGTTTTCCTCTGGGACTCCTCCGCTTCTTGTCTGGACAGCAGTCCCATCCCCCTCCCCCAATTGTTCTGTCTATGCTGCGCTATCACCCGCCTATTCGCCTTCAGCGATCGACAATCCTCCAGACTATTCGGGGATTTCCAGCTGAAGTTTGTAGAGCAAAAAAAAATAAAAAATTTTGTAAGCTCTTCAAAGTTAAATATTACGACATTAAAGTGTCTGTAAGCCCTCCATATCCCCGGTGAGGTGACCGGCCTCAGGTGATACACGGAGATTCATTCAAATTCCAGGTACTCGCCACGATTCACCCCCCAGCAAGAGAGGGGGCAACTTAGACCGAAAAAATTTACAGGTGGAAGCCAAATGGATATTTTTAACTAAGGGCCACTCAACCACCAGGGTTACCACCAGGATCCCCGCCGAGAGTTAATGTTATTTCACTCCCCCTCCACCCCTTCTTTGTCCCCTTACCTCTGTCTTCAAATTGCATTTGTTTATGTCTTAAAATAATCTTGCTCATGAGATCTTTAGGGTATATACTGTTATATACCTTCTGTAATACACGGTCTGTATGTATCTATCGGGTAGTATCTGCACACACTGTGTAAATGTCCAGTAACATCTCCTGTGCAAGTCCAAGGACAATTGGATCCAAGGTTACATATTTATATATATCCATCTTTTGCCAAAATGAACGTTAGGTCTTTACTATGTTTAATCACGTTTTATATATTTTGTTCCTGTTCACAGACTTCGTGATTTGTTGATGTGGGATCCTCCGCTCTAAGAGGGGCTTGAACCAGAGTGCTTGTGTCTCATTACCTCCAGGAAGAGAAGAGCCCCAGGTGCTGGCTAAATGCTGATGCAAGTAGAAGAGAACAGGAAGACCTGGATAGCTATGAGTAAGCGCTTGGTGTAAGTGCGAAACGCGTCAGCTATTCTTGTACCACCCCGCAGCCGTGTTTTGTGTACCCCACGATCCTGTATTTTGAATAAAAGACGGATTTATCCATTCCAGTGTGCGGCTGTCCAGGTCTTCTTGTTCTATGCATGATTTGTTGTTTGGTCGGATGGGCTTCGCCTCGCCCGTGTCTGTCCACTGCCTGTGGGATTGGAAGTCCCGCTCTGTGTAAACCTTCACATGCAGGACTCCTCGAATTTTTATACACACTTGGAACCCCACAGAGGCGATCCTCGGGCGGATGTTCATCCTTTTGGGAACTCTGATTTTGGGACGACGTCTGGGCCTGCGTCACTTCCGGTTCCTTCTGGAACGCAATAGCGCCATTGGGGTACATCCGGTGGACATCATTTCCAGCGTTGAGTCGACCCTGGTCCTCCTTTCCTTTGCAGGTGTAAGCCCTGATCCCCCTCTAGCTGATGGTTTCTCTTGCCGCCGGTCATCATCCATCCGGGAACCTGCAAACTAGGAAAATGAGTTTTCTGGAGGCACATGTTATGGCTGCAATGTGAACCCCACATGGCTGGTCAGTGGACAGATGAGCCCTTCTCTGTCCCTCCAGATCCTACAGAATCCATCTGGATCTGCGATCCGGGCGACGCGGGCGGCCTCAGGGATCCCTTCGCAATCACGGCAGACTCCTATACATACATATAGACCATTCCTTTTGCAAGTCTCCATTCAGCGGATCAATCCCTTCTGCGGTAGCGCTGGAGGGAGACAGATACACACATGGAAACAGGTAAGAATCCCCCCTGCTGGAACCAAAAACATCCTCCGTTCAGTCTTTAGCTTTTAGCTCTTATCTTAAAAGGAAATCCCTCTTCTTCCCCTATTAGATCATATCGAGGCTTTTCTCATACATTTACAATCTCGGAGGTTTGAGATTCAAAGATAGAGTGGCCTACTTTACATCTCTAGCTACCGAGTACCTTTCCCACCCACAATACTTGCATTTATTCCTTTGAAATATCTTCAATCATACCTGGGTGTCTCTGCCAACATCAGGAAAGAGCCTATAACATCTATCTCTATTTTTTTTTTTTTTTTATACATTACCCTTCTTTTGCACACTTATCCTCACAAATCTAGTGTTAGTATAAATATTTATAATATGGCCATTTACAAATAGGAGTCTGCTCTGCTTTCCCGGTGAGGACCAGGAGGTTATCACCACGGGCTCCCCAGGCTTCCTCCCCCATTAGACCAACACGTCAAGTTTTACAGTCTGAAGGTAAATAAATAGATAAATTAATTTAATATAAGTCTATATCATAGGTTTTATAATCAATCTCTTAGCTTCCTTGTATAAACAAGACCAAGGATAAATAAAAAAACCAAGCTTAACTTACCGACCAGCCCGCAGACAACCAAGTAAACCCGTCTAACAGTACGCGTTCAAAGCAGGGGTTTAGTCTGCACACATTTGCAAATGCATAATGCATAAGCCACAGAGCCTCGTCACGGCCCCCCCAATATCCCTGGTATCTGTGGTACCTAACACTAACTTATAAGTGTCCCCACAATGGAGGAACATGCATTCTGATTTCTGTATCACTCTTAGCTTCCTTTGGCCTGCCCTTGGTCCGATATTAGATATTGCTGGACATCAAATAAACTGTATGCAATCCTGTTCTGTCAAAGAGTTTTTTGCTATATTATTCCCATTATTTCCATTATAAAACTATTTGGGCAATTGTGAATGCCCCACAAACATACACTGTTTTAGAAATCTCATATGATTCTAATAAAGAATGTCAATATTTGTTAATACTCTTTTATAACATTGCATTCTTAGGTTACTACAATACTTTTATTGTATTTGTGCTATTCTAAGGCCCTGACGAAGCGGGGTTTCCCATGAAACGCGTAGACCATACATTTGGTCCATCGCACGTCCTGGACCAAAATAACAGTAACTGTATCTTTACAACTGTAACATGTTCTTAATGATTAGATGAAACATAAAGTTTAAATACATATTTTAATCTGTGGTATATATCTTTATTCAAACCCTATAGAGGTACACACAAAGTCCCACCCCATCTTACCCTTGAGTTTGTATCATTGATGGAGGTGGGGAGGGAAGTCATATTGATGGAGGTGGGGAGGGAAGGCTCATTGATGGAGGTGGGGAGGAAAGGCTCATTGATGGAGGGGGGGGAGGGAAGGCTCATTGATGGAGGTGGGGAGGGGAGGCTCATTGATGGAGGTGGGGAGGGAAGGCTCATCGATAGAGGTGGGGAGGAAAGGCTCATTGATGGAGGGGGGAGGGAAGGCTCATTGATGGAGGTGGGGAGGGGAGGCTCATTGATGGAGGTGAGGAGGGAAGGCTCATTGATGGAGGTGGGAAGGAAGGCTCATTGATGGAGGTGGGGAGGGGAGGCTCATTGATGGAGGTGAGGAGGGAAGGCTCATTGATGGAGGTGGGGGGAAGGCTCATTGATGGAGGTGGGGAGGGAAGGCTCATTGATGGAGGTGGGGGGGGAGGCTCATTGATGGAGGTGGGGGGAAGACTCATTGATAGAGGTGGGAAGGGAAGGCTCATTGATGGAGGTGGGGCGAAGGCTCATTGATGGAGGTGGGGAGGGAAGGCTCATTCATGGAGGTGGGGGAGCTCATTGATGGAGGTGGGAGGGAAGACTCATTGATGGAGGTGGAGAGGGAAGGCTCATTCATGGAGGTGGAGAGGGAAGGCTCATTCATGGAGGTGGGGAGGAAAGGCTCATTGATGGAGGTGTGGAGGGAAGTCTCGTTGATGGAGGTGGGGGGAAAGCTTATTGATGGAGGTGGGGGGAGCTTATTGATGGAGGGTGGGGGAGGGAAGTCTCGTTGATGGAGGTAGGGGGGAAAGCTCATTGATGGAGGTGGGGGAGGAAAGTCTCGTTGATGGAGGTGGTGGGGGGGCTTATTGACAGAGGTGGAGAGAGAAGGCTCATTGATGGAGGTGGGAAGGGAAGGCTCATTGATGGAGGTGGGTGTCAGAAATCATGAACCAGACTGAGAAAGAAGTACAGTAAAATCACACTTGTTTATTAATAAAAATAAAAAGGTAAATAGAGTAAGCATAGTCAAAACATAGCCAGAGTCCAGTAACCGGATCGGGTAGTCAGCCAAGCCAGAGTTCAGTAACCAGATCGGGTAATCAGCCAGGCCAGAAGTCAGGAATCCAAGTAGAGGAACAGCAAGCAGGATAAGGATCCTGAAGGGATGTCAGCAAAGCCAGTCTTTAAACAGGAATGAAGTGAGCTGGAGATCTTTAAGTAGGTGGTACTGACGAGCAGATCCACAACAGCTGGTTAACTGTGGAGAGAGTTGAGAGCTGGCAATTAGCCGACAGCTGAGCGGCCAGCTCAGAGAAGGAAGGGCTGAGCCAGCCCTGACAGTGGGGAGGGAAGGCTCATTGATGGTGGGGGGGGCTCATTGATGGAGATGTGGAGGAAAGTCTTGTTGCTGGAGGTGGGGGGGGGGGGAGCTCATTGATGGAGGTGTGGAGGGAAGTCTTGTTAAAGGAAGTGGGCATATTGATGGAGGTGGGGAGGGAAGGCTCATTGATGGAGGTGGGGAGGGAAGGCTCATTTATGGAAGGGGGGGGGGGGGT
Organism: Lithobates clamitans; assembly: GCA_037952925.1. Lineage (NCBI taxonomy): Eukaryota > Metazoa > Chordata > Amphibia > Anura > Ranidae > Lithobates > Lithobates clamitans. Next base: position 698,869 of record JBBGZY010000822.1, on the reverse strand, counting down.
CATTGATGCAGGTGGGGAGGGAAGTCTTGTTGATGGAGGTGGGAGGGGAAGGCTCATTGATGGAGGTGGGGAGGGAAGGCTCATTGATGGAGGTGAGGAGGGAAGGCTTATTGATAAAGGTAGGGAGAGAAGGCTCATTGATGGTGGTGGGGGGAGGCTCATTGATGGAGATGTGGAGGGAAGTCTTGTTGATGGAGGTGGGGGGGAGGAGCTCATTGATGGAGGTTTGAAGGGAAATCTTGTTAAAGGAGGTGGGGAGGGAATGCTCATTGATGGAGGTGGGGAGGGAAGGCTCATTTATGGGGGGGGGGGTTAATGATTAAGGTGGGGAGAGAAGGCTCATTGATGTAGGTGTGGAGGGAAGTCTTGTTGATGGAGGAGGGGATGGAAGGCTCATTGATGGAGGTGAGGAGAGAAGGCCCCTTGATAGAGGTAGAGGGGAGGCCCATTGATGGAGGTGGGGGAGGCCGGCCCATGTAGCCCAATCCAATATAAAAGCTACTGTAACATACATTGCTGGTGAAGGTAATGCTGGTTCTGATAGAAAGGTGTCAGAACACACAAAGAGTATCTCAGTTTGCTTTGTATGGGGCACGTGAGCATCAAAACTGGACTACAGAGCAATGAAAGAAGGTGGCCTGGTCTGGTGAATCAACATTTTCTTTTACATCATGTGGATGGCCAGGTGAGTGTGCGCCTGGGGAAGAGATGGCACCAGGATGCAGTATGGGAAGAAGACAACCTGGTGAAGGAAGTGTGATGCTTTCGGCAATGTTCTGCTCTGAAACCTTGGCTCCTGCCATTCATGTGGATGTTACTTGATATGTACCACCTCCCTAAAAATTATTGGTGACCAAGTCCACCCCTTCATGGAAACAATATTCCCTGATGGTAGCAGCCTCTTTCAGCAGGATAATGCACCCTGCCACACTGCAAAAATGGTTCAAGAATGGTTAGAAGAACACATCATTGAGTTTTAGGTGTTGACTTGACCTCCAAATTCTCCAGATCTCAATCCAATCGAGCATCTGAGGGATGTGCTGAAAAAACAAGTCCAATCCATGGAGGGCCCACCTCCCAACGTACAGGACTTAAAGGATCTGCTACTGATGGCTTAGTGCCAGATATCCCAGCACACCTTCAGAGGTCTAATGGAGTCCATGCCTCAATGGGTCAGTGCTATTTTGGTGGCAAAAGGGGCAATCATGTTATTAACAGTGTATGTATATATATAAAATTTCTTTTGTATAGAATTTTAAAATATTTGTAATCCCCTTAAAGACATGTTATGTGATTTTCTGCCTGGGTCTCCTCTTGCGGCGGCGCTCGTCCCTCAGAAATAGACGCCACAAATTTATACATTTTTCTTTGCCATTCATTTGAAAAGTTCATAACACATGAAGTGTGTCAAATTAAGGTGACAGGATTAATGCACAATTTATCTCCAGTGAAAGCCGCCCGCTCCTTTCTGTATTTATAATTTATTATAAAAATTCCAGCTTTTTCGGGGAAGGTTCATGTCTTTCTAAAAAGCATCAAAGACATTGAAGGCCACGTTTTGTCTTTTGTAGAGAAACCATCAAATATCAAGTGTATGAGCAATCAGCTGAGCCTGAATGTCATTAACATCAACAAGCATATTTAAATAAGGCACCGCTACAAAAAAAGCAAGTACAGACATTAGTGCTCCACAACTATTCTACCCGAAGTTCCCCTTCATCCTCTAACTTTCCTCAGCCTTCCTTCTATTCCCATCTCCTCACCCTCCATCATGCTCACACTAATCTTTGCGATAACGTCCTCTTTCCTCAAACTCTCATTTCTTTACCCCCCTCTCCAGCCCCCAACCTGTACATATCTCCCTCTCTTCTGCCCACTCAATAGTACTCCACTTACCACCTCCTGCTCATTCTAAGCCCACACATTATCACCACTTCCACTCCACTGCCCTCCTATAAATCCCACTCCCGCCTTACCACCCTCACCCTCCTACTACTCCTAATGTCTGGGGACATCGCACCAAACCCCGGCCCTCCCCCACCCAATTCCCACCCCCAAAATTGTCCGTCTACCTCCTCCAGCAGTAGTCGTAACTCCCACCTTCTCATCCCAATTCCACAAGTCAGCCCCCCTCTTTCATGTGCCCTCTGGAATGCCCGCTCAGTCTTCAACAAACTAGCTTCTGTCAATGACCTTTTCCTTTTCCAAATCCCTTAATCTGTTTGCTATTACCGAATCCCGGCTCCAGGAATTGGACACTACCTCTCCAGCTGCCCTGTCCCACAGTGGCCCCCTCTGGACTCACTCCACCAGAATATCAGGAACCATGAATCAGACTGAGACAGAAGTATAGTTGGATCTCACTTGTTTAATAATAATAAGGTAAACAGAGTAAGCGTGGTCAAAACAAGTCAGAGTTCAGTAACCAGATCGGGTAGTCAGCCAAGCCAATGTCAGAGAGCCAGAGATAAACTTAGTAGTACAGCGAGCAGGATCAGGAGCCAGAAGGAACGTCAGCCGAGCAAGTCTTCAACAGGAACGCAGGAGAAAGTCTCTGTGATGTTGACAAAGGCGAAGGCAGAGATCAAGTGAGCTGGACGATGATATCCCAGTCTTATGCCCCGTACACGCGGTCGGATTTGTGTGATAGGACCTTGTTGTTGGAAATTCCGACCGTGTGTGGGCTCCATCACACATTTTCCATCGGATCTTCCGACACACAAAGTTTGAGAGCAGGATATAGCAGGATATAAAATTTTCCGACAACAAATTCCGTTGTCGGAAATTCCGATCGTGTGTACACAAACCCGACGCACAAAGTGCCACGCATGCTCAGAATAAATAAAGAGATGAAAGCTATTGGCCACTGCCCCGTTTATAGTCCCGACGTACGTGTTTTACGTCACCGCGTTCAGAATGATCAGATTTTCCGACAACTTTGTGTGACCGTGTGTATGCAAGACAAGTTTGAGCCAACATCCGTCGGAAAAAATCCTAGGATTTTGTTGTCGGAATGTCCGATCAATGTCCGACCGTGTGTACGGGGCATTAGTCCGTAGGGTTCAAAATTGAGTTGGCTCCGCCCTTTGCAGCTATAAGAGCTTCAACTCTTCTGGGAAGACCGTCCACAAGGTTTAGGAGGGTGTCTATGGGAATGTTTGACCATTCTTCCAGAAGTGCATTTGTGAGGTCAGGCACTGATGTTGGACGAGAAGGCCTGACTAGCATTCCCTGCTCTAATTCATGCCAAAGGTGTTCTATGGGGTTGAGATCAGGACTCTGTGCAGGCCAGTCACTTTCCTCAACTCCAAACTCGTTCATCCATGTCTTTATGAACCTTGCTGTGTGCACTGGTAAGCAGTCATGTTGGAACAGGAAGGGGCCGTCCCCAAGCTGTTCCCACAAAGTTGGGAGCATGAAATTGTCCAAAATGTCTTGGTATGCTGACGCCTTAAGAGTTCCCTTCACTGGAACTAAGGGGCCAAACCCAACCCCTGAAAAACAATCCCGCACCATAATCCCCCCTCCACCAAATGATTTGGACCAGTGCACAAAGCAGGGTCCATAAAGACATGGATGAGCGAGTTTGGGGTGGAGGAATTTGACTGGCCTGCACAGAGTCCTGACCTCAACCCGACAGAACACCTTTGGGATGAATTAGAGCGGAGACTGCAAGCCAATCCTTCTCTTCCAACATCAGTGCCTGACCTCACAAATGCGATTCTGGAAGAATGGTCAAACATTCCCATAGACACACTCCTAAACCTTGTGGACGGCCTTCCCAGAAGAGTTGAAGCTGTTATAGCTGCAAAGGGCGGAGCCAACTCAATATTGAACCCTACGGACTAAGACTGGGATGTCATTAAAGTGCATGTGTGTGTAAAGGCAGGCGTCCCAATACTTTTGACAATATAATGTATGTATGCATCGTAGCTGTGGGATCCCTCTAGAAGATAGAACTCGCTGTAGTAGGCACTGCTACTACACCATTACTACGCCGCTACTACACCACTACTACTCCACTACTACACCACTACTTCTCTACTACTACACCGCTAATACACCACTGCTCTACCTCTACTATATCACTGCCGCACTGCTGTAGTAATGGTGCAGCAGTAGTGTAGTAGTGATGTAGTAGTGGTTTATTAGCAGTATAGCAGTGTAGTACTTCACACACAAGCTGCAGCCACTGACGTCACCAGGACATGCACAGTAGTGCTGCATTCAGGGAACACTAATGCCGCGTACACACGGTCAGACTTTTCGACCAGACTGGTCTGAGGGACGCCGATGGACCAAATCCGGCGGACAATCCGATCGTGTGTGGGCTTCACCGGACCTTCAGCGGACTTTTCCAGCCGCAAATCTGACGGACTTTAGATTTGGAACTTGCTTCAAATCTTTACGTCGTAACTCCGCTGGACCCAGAAATCCACTCGTCTGTATGCTACCCTGTTTCCCCGAAAATAAGACCTAGCGTGAGTGTCAGTGATGGCTGCAATATAAGCCCTACCCCCCAAATAAGCCCTACCCTGTTTCCCCGAAAATAAGCCCTACCCTGAAAATAAGCCCTACAAGGACTTTACCTAGGGCTTATTTGGGGGGGTAGGGCTTATATTGCAGCCATCACCGACAATCACGCTAGGTCTTATTTTCGGGTAAACAGGGTAGTCCGACGGACAAAAACCCACACTAGGGCAGCTATTGGCTGCTGGCTATCAACTTCCTTATTTTAGTCCGGTGTACGTCATCACGTACGAACCCGTCGGACTTTTGTGTGATCGGCAAGTCTGTTCGTTAGAAAGTCCGTTTAAAGTCCGCCAAAAGTCCGTCAAAAGTCTGTCGGATGGGCTGTTGGACTTTTTTTTTAGCTGAAAGGTCCGACGGTGTGTACGCGGCATAAGTGAACTGTCCGTAAAGAGAGCGCTGTGCCGTGATTGTGACTCCGGTGTGTACAGTACCTGACCGCGAGATTGTGTTTCTCGCGCTGGTTCTCCACGACAGGGTACCGTGCATGTCGCGCTGGGTCAGTCATCGCCTGGTACAGCTCCGGGGGGGGGGCAGAGGGGGCGCTCGCCCCCCCCATTTCATGACCGGCCGGACTGCGTGCTCGGATAAGGGTCCGGTATTGATTTTGGGGGGGCCCCACACGCCGATTTTAACTTTTAACGATTTTTCGGCGTAGGGGGGTTCCCCTTACAATCCATACCAGACCTGGTATGCCCCTGGGGGGGGGGACCCACGCCGTTTTTTTTTTTAATTTAAAATTTGGCGCGGCGTTCCCCCTCAGGATTCATACCAGACAGCTGTCAGCACTGCCTGTCGCTCATCGCGAAAGGAGAAAAAAATTTTCCTTTCCCAAAGAGCGAGCCAATCCCGTCACTGGCTCCCGGCGCCGGGGCTGGCAGGTGTCAATTCTCGCAGAGAAAAGCGGCGAGATTGACACAATATCGCGGTCACCTACTGCAGGCGTTGGAGTGATATCATTGCCGCCTGGCCAGTCAAACAGCTAAGGGGGCCAAACCCAAAAAGAAAGACCGAGTGAAGGTAGAAGTGCTGATAGCAGTGACAGCGTGTCTCTGGGGGGGGGGGGGGGGGCTCCATTTAAAAAGTAAGTATGCCATAATGTGCTAGAATGTTATTCACGTTACCCGTCAGTGGTCAGAATGTCTGATCGGTGTATACAGTATATATCTGTTTTCCACAACAATATGTTGGGGTGTAGAAGACAAGCAGCAGTGGAAGGTTCTTTGTGCATTGTCACGTTCACGGGAAAGTGGTGGAGATGTACTCTTCAGTTATAAAAGTTTTCCTGACAGCAGCCGGTTTAATAATGAAAAAATAGTCGGAATGATGAGAGCGGGCTAACAGCTTGCGGAGGAATGTCACACTTCAGCTGCTCATGTTCCACCTTCTCAGCTAGATTATAAGACTCGTGTTCCTCTAATTGCACCTATGTCACCGCCTGAGAGATAAACATTCTCCTCCATCACACATATTTACCTTCCTGAGACCCTGTCATCGACATCAAAACACGTCGGCGCTGCCGGGGAAATGAAAACCAAAGTCACCTGTTTAATTGCTTTGGAGAGAGCGAGAGAAAGATCTGCGATCGCCGCATCGGACGCGTACAAAGCACAGGAGGCTTCCATTATGTTCCTGACAGCAGAACGCCGCTCGGCTCCCAGCCTTCTCCTTTCTTCCTAACAAGATGGAGTTTGTCAACAGGAAGCCGTCTGCTTGGAAGTTAACTCGGAAATTGCATGTCACCGTCGGCGTAGGGGAGGCTTTGCTCTGACGAAGGTTGATAGAGTTATAGAATGGAGGAAAAGTTTAACTTTCACAGGCAATGAGGGATGTCAGGAGCTCCTGCCAAAAGCCCGATCCGTCTATTCACCGAAGTCATCGCAAGCTATTAGCGTGTCAGCAAACTCGTTCCTACTGCTTTATTCACATGGGTAGAGCTCAGTGTGCGGTCTGAATGAAAGTCACATAACGTCATTGGCCACATATGTCCATATACACTATATTACCAAAAGTATTGGGACGCCGGCCTTTGCACACACATGAACTTTTAATGGCATCCCAGTCTTATGCCCCCTACACACGATCAGACATTCCGACAACAAAATCCATGGATTTTTTCCAACGGATGTTGGCTCAAACTTGTCTTGCATACACACGGTCACACAAAGTTGTCGGAATTTCCTGAACGTCAAGAACGCGGCGACGTACAACACGTAGGGAAGTTCAATACCAAGTGCGCCACCCCTTGGGCTCCTTCTGCTAATCTCGTGTTTATCTCGTGTTAGTAGAAGTTTGGTGAGAGGCGATTCGCACTTTTCAGTCCGTTCCTGCTCTTCAGTTTGTGCTTGTGGATTCATATTTCTAATACGTATTTGATGTTCAGTGCGTTCTTGTCCGCTCGTATCTGATTTTCAGCTCCGGCCTTTCTGTTTTTTCACTGTTTTCTCCTTCTGACCACCCGACCGTTTTGAAGCCATGAGGACCCTCACCCCGGACCAGAGGGTTTATAACTAACGTCTGGCCAGAGCCAGAAGTGTGGTGGAGAACATTTTCGGGATAATGGCCAGCCGGTTCTGCCTATTCCTTACGCCAATCAACATGGCGGAATATAAACCTAACCAGATAATCCTTGCATGCTGCATTCTACACAACTATTTAAGGAGAAATTCAATGGACTATGTGGCCTCAGTTGGGCCTGAGGGCAGACTTCAAAAAGAAACCCTGACGGCGCTTGAAGCTGACCGTCCTGGCTTGCTCCCCCCAAAGTGCCCGCGAAGTAAGACAGAAGTATGTCGAGTACTTTGCGGGGGCCATTGATATGCCAGAATCGGTTTAAGAAACATTTTATCAACAATTTTTGAACTTAAACTGAAAGAAGGTTTCCTTTGACTTACTGCCTGGGTTTCTTTTAGCTGTCTCCTAGGTTCCCCAATGGGCATTGCTTTTTGGACATTTTCTTCAATAGTGCAAATGTAATTTATTTGATACATGAGGTGACAATCTCTTCTTCAGCAAACTATTATGTTGTGGGTCTGCTGCACACACACCTTGTTTTTATTACCTTGTTTTTATTGTTAATGCATGTAATGCATTACTGACAAAAATATTCACCATTTTCAGCACCATGAATGAATTTTGTGGAGTAATGAAAACGGCGTGATTGTGGCAAATTCTAAAGCACCGTGGAAGTTATTTACTAAAGGCAAATCCACTTTGCACTCCAAGTGCACTTAAAACTGCACTGAAACTGCACTTGTAGAGAAAAGTGGATTTGCCTTTAGTGAATAGCCCCCATTGTCACTGTAAACACCAACTTTTACTACAAAAACTGCTTTTGATCATTGAAATAATAAGCCACACATTGTTGAATATAGCAATGTAGGAATTGCTCCAAGGACTGATTGGCTCGTTCTGCTGCACCATTGGACTGCGGGTGATACGCAGAGGAGAAAGCAAGCTGAATTCCCAGCTGTGCACAAAAGTCTCGCCAGAACCGGGAGACAAACTACCCCTGTCCGAGACAATCACCTTGGGTAGCCCATGTAAACAAAAGATCTCCTGAGCAAAAATGGAAGCCAGTTCCTTAGAAGTGGGCAACTTTTTAAGTGGAATACAATGACACATCTTAGAGAACCGGTCAACCACCATAAGGATAACTGTGTTGCCTTGGGAGTTGGGCAACTCCACAATGAAATCCATAGACAGGTGGGTTCAGGGCCTCTCTCCATTGGGTATGGGTTGTAGAGGCCCACTGGAAGGTGTCGTGGAGTCTTACTCTGAGCACACACGGAACAGGCAGCTACGAAGGCAGTTACATGAGCACGTAGACTAGGCCATCAGAATTGTTGGGAAATGGCCCAAAAGAGTTGATTCCTCCCAGGGTAGCCAGCCTTGGGAGAATGGTAAGTCTGGAGCACGTCAGTACGGAGACACTCTGGGACAAAGCAGCGGTCACAAGGTTTCTCAGAAGGAGCATCGACCTGAGCAGCAAGAATTTTGTCACCCAAAGGATAAGTAAGACTGGTGCGAACCGTAGCCAGAATACGATCAGCAGGAATCATAGGAACTGGAACTGACTCCAACTTGGAAGTGGAGGAAAATTGTCATGACAAGGCGTCAGCCCTTACATTCTTAGTACCGGGTAAGAATGAGACAATGCAATTGAAACTTGACAAGAAAAGAGCCCATCGCGCCCTTCTGGGAGAGAGGCATTTAGCCTCAGACAAGAATGTGAGATTCTTATAGTCAGTAAGAATGAGAACCGGAACAGTGGTACCTTCGAGGAGATGTCTCCATTCTTTCAGGGCTAAATGATCGCCAACAGTTCTCTGTCACCAATCTCGTAATTGCACTCCGCAATTTCTTGGAAAAGTAGCCACAAGGATGCATAGCACTCTCAGAAGTAGGACGTTGAGACAGAAGGGCGCCAACACTAGTCTCAGAAGCATCAACCTCAACGATAAAAGGCTTCCACAAGCGCTTCTTAAAAGAAAGGCATTCTCTGAGTCTGTAGTCAATGAGGATGGCAAACGAGATCAAGCTCTCCAGCTCAGTGGGTATATCTCGGGCTGCTATCTCATCCTTGATGGAATCCGAGAGACCATGAGAAAAGGCAGCCATGAGGGCCTCATTGTTCCAAGCAACCTCTGCTGCCAGTGTACGGAACTCAATGGCGTAGTCGGCAACAGTTCTCGCACTCTGTTTGATGGACATGAGGCATTTGGCAGCAGAAGTGGAGCACGCGGGAACGTCAAATACGCTTTTAAAGGAGGCCACAAACTCAGGGTAACTCAAGACAACAGTTTTTTGTGTCTCCCATAGAGGGTTTGCCCAGGCCAAGGCTCTCTCAGAAAGCAAAGATATCACAAACCCTACTTTGCTTCTGTCCGTTGGAAACGCCTGGGGCAGCATCTCAAAGTGTATCTCAACTTGGTTGAGAAACCCTCTGCATTGAACTGGATCGCCCACAAATCGCTGGGGAAGCGGGGCGGAACCAGACATACGTCTTATAGAGGAAATACTCAAGGCGGGTGCCTGCACAGAGACTGGCGCAGCAGCAGGGACGGCCTGCAACTCAGGTTGTACCAGAGCAGCCACAGTGGGGGATTCCAGGTGAGCCGTGCGACTCAGGAGCGTTTGTAATGCCATGGCAAACTGATCCATGTGGTGATCTTGCTCATCCAATCTGGAAAAAATATTACCAACAAGTGGATTGACTGTATCTTCTGAATTCATGGCTTTCGCCTACTGTCAGAAACCATGAACCTGACAGAGACAAAAGTACAGTAAAATCACGACACACGACAAACTACTTACTTTTTTGCAGCACTCTCTTGGTTCTTCTGTGCTGATCTTGCTCCGTCAATTTCAGGTCTGACCAGCATTTCCTCATTTTCTCCTTGGATCGCCGTACCCTAAAATTCCTCCGCAGACTCTTCACAACTTTAGCTATGATCTTGGCCTTTCTCACATTTTGGTTTGGGTATGGTCCATGCTTCCCATCATAGTCGGCCCTCTTCAAGATGTCCACCATCTCCAACATCTCCTAAAGGTCATATTTGAGGCCTTAAATCTCCTCCGTGATCGTGAGGTTCGGGGCTCCGGCCTTTCGTCGTTGCTGCTCTCCTCTACATGCACATGTCTCTCTGCCATGTTCTCTCCCACTGGGTCAAAAGAGAAGGGACGGGGAATAGACTAGAAAGAACGTCAGGGGCGGCCGGAGTTTCACGCATGCATAGTGTATATAAAGCGGAACACGCGTGCGTTGTATGTACGATCTGTGAGCGGGGGACAAAGTAACGGAATCGACGATCGTTATAACGAAGGTACAATTTTAACTTGGTGCATCAGTGGCCTATACTGCTTATAGATTGAGGCCTATATTGGGTCAAGATTAGGAGAGTTTTGTCTGACATTAGGGTTTGTCTTGTGTTGTGTCTTGTAGAGAAAATGGATCTATTTTCTCTACAAGACACAACATTCAGGGCTTTATCCCCATATTCATTGATATGTACAGGGAGCTGCCCTGTCTGTGGCAGGTAAACCACCCGTTTTATAACAATAAAACAAAGAGGAAGGCAGCGCTGGATCAATTGCTGGAATTTGTGAAGCCGGTGATCCCCACGGCAGACATCCCCTATTTGAAGGCCCTAATTGGTGGCATGAGGAGCACTTATCTTAGGGCGCGCAAGAAGGTCCAGGATTCCCTGAGATCAGGAGCTGCAGCAGATGACATCTATGTGCCCAGGCTGTGGTACTATGACAGACTGCATTTTCTGGCAGGCTGAACCCAGGCCAGCACTCTCCAGTCTTCCTTTAAGGCTTCCTTCCCCCCCAGCTGAGGCTTCCGACGACCAACCTGGGCCTTCCAGGCAGCAACATGTGGAGGAGCCCAGCTTGAGTCAGGTATAGCATTCTTTTAAATATTTCTGTTTGTCAGATTAATGATTTTAAATATATGTTAGTTTTGATAAGTAATTTCTGATTTCACAAAGTGTTTTACATATCAATAGACAGTAGTGGCCACAAATGATTGGGACAAGAATGAAAAATGCTGGGGTCAGAATGATAGTCTATTCTATTTATTAACATTCAATTTGCAACAGTCATGAGATGAAAATTGTGTGTGATTGATGAACAAAAACCTAAAACTATGTCCCTTTTTCATACACATGAAAGTCTCAGCCAGGAGGAGGGCGTGAAAAGTGGCAGCCAGGAGGTGGCCGGGCCCAGTAGCCTGTCAGAATCCCAGGTCCCTCCCCTCGGCCTTCCACAAAAAAGTGCCAGGAAGAGGAGTAACCTGAAGGAGGCAGCAAGTGGCCTATTTTTAAAGGCTACTGTGGCCCTCAGAACCCCCCCCCCCTCAGTGTTCAAGAGGACTATGCCTACATGACAGCCTGCAATGCTGGAAATGGAGGAGGGCCAATGCCTCTTATGTGGGGAAGTGATCTTGAAAGCCCTAAATAAGGGGTTGAGGGGCGAACCCACAAGCCAAAGCCACGTTTGTGAGTTCAACCATGGCCCTCCTCCTCCAGGTCCTCCTTTTCCTCCTCCACCTCCTGTCACACCTCCAACACCAGAGCCACAGCCTGGAAGGAAGCGTCTAAGGAAGACCAGAGAGGGATGACCTGGGTTCAGTCTGGTCTGGCAAAAGATGCAGGCTGTTGTATGACCACAGCCTAGGGACATATATGTCATCTGCTGCTGTTCCTGATCTCTTGTGGTCCTGGACCGGATTGTGCTCACTATTATAAGGACTCCTCAGACCACCAAGTTTGACTGTAAAATTATTGATGTCTGTCCCTGGTGTACAAAGGCTTCGCAAATTTCTGCAGTTTTTCCAGCGTTGCCTTCCCTCTTTATTTTGTTATGATCCAGAATAAATGGATATTTATTTTTCAGAAATACTTGCCTATGTGTTTTACTTCAAAAAGGTACATTTCAAAAATACAATGTCAAATTAGCAAGGGACGCCAACCAACCTCCTTGAGGTTAAAAAATACAAGATAATAATGGTGTTGTCGTAACTTGACACACAAAACAAGAAATAATATTATGGAGAGCACTAGAAAAATCAAAAAAGGCAGATCTTGATTAAAAGTACAAATGAAAAAAACAAAAATACAAAATCATTATGGCGATCTGACGAAAAAATAAATTAATATTATTCATGAGATCAAGAGAAATTATAAAGAAATCAGTTTGTGAAAAGTCTGTGTGAATATCAGCAGCAAAACAACTTCATTCTTCTAGCATTCTAAAGAAGAAGAGAACGCGCTGCTTTAAAAGATTTTAAAATTTGCAGCGTGACGACTGTGCTATCTCCATTACGAACACTAGTTTTACCAGCCCGAGCGCTTCCGTCTCGTAATTTATTCTGAGCATCCATGGCACTTTGTGCTTCGGAATTGTGTACACACGATCGGAATTTAAGCGAACGGATTTTGTTGTCTGAAAATTTGAGAACCAGATCTCAAATTTTGTGCGACGGAAATTCCGATGGAAACTGTCCGATGGAGCCCACACATGGTCAGAATTTCCGACAACAAGCTCCGATCGCACATTTTACGTTGGAAAGTCCGACTGTGTGTACAGGGCACTAGGCTCTGTGTTCTGACACCTTTCTATCAGAACCAGCATTATCCTTTTCACCAGTTTGAGGTCCAATGGCTCTTCTATTTGGATAGGACTACATGGGCCGCCCTTCTCTCCCCATCTCCATCAATGAGCCTTCCCTCCCCATCTCCATCAATGATCCTTCCCTCCTCACCCCCATAAATGAGCCTTCCTTCCCCATGTCCAAAAAAAGCCTTCCCTCCCTACCTCCATCAAAGAGCCATCTCTCCACTTCCATCTATAAGCCTCCCCCCACCTCCATCAATGACCCCCCCCACGTCCATCAACCATCAATGAGCCTTCCCTCCCCATCTCCAACAAGTGGGCCTTCCCTCCCCATCTCCATCAATGAGCCTTCCCTCCCCACCTCCATCAATGAGCTTTCCCTACCTAAATCCATCAATGAGCCTTTTCTCCCCACCTCCATCAATGAGCCTTCTCTCCCCACCTCCATCAATGAGCCTTCCCTCCCCACCTCCACAAATGAGCCTTCCCTCCCCACCTCCATCAATGAGCCTCCCCCCACTTCCATCAATGAGCCTTCTCTCTCCACATCTTTTACTGAGCTCCCCCCTCCACCACCATCAATGAGCCTTCCCCCTGCTTCCATCAATGAGCCTCCCCCACCTCCTAAATGAGCTTTCCCTACCTACCTACCTCCATCAATGAGCCTTTTCTCCCCACCTCCATCATTGAGCCTTCCCTTCCCACCTCCATCATTGAGCCTTCCCTCCCCCACCTCCATCAATGAGCCTTCCCTGCCCACCTCCATCTATGAGCCTTACCTCCCCACCTCCATCAATGGGCCTTCCCTCCCCACCTCCATCAATAAGCTATCTCTCCCCACCTCCATCAATGAGCCTTCCCTTCCCACCTCCATCAATGAGCCTTCCCTTCCCACCTCTATCAATGAGCCTTCCCTCCCCCACCTCCATCAATGAGCCTTCCCTGCCCACCTCCATCTATGAGCCTTCCCTCCCCACCTCCATCAATGAGCCTTCCCTGCCCACCTCCATCTATGAGCCTTCCCTCCCCACCTCCATCAATGAGCCTTCCCTCCACACCTCCATCAATGAGCCTTCCCTCCCCACCTCCAACAATGAGCCTTTCAATGAGCCCCCCACCTCCATAGGTGAGCCTTCCCTCCCCCCACCTCCATCAATTATCCTTTCCCCCCATCTCCATCAATGAGTCTTCCCTCCACACCTCTTTCAATGAGCCTTCCTTCCCCACCTCCATCAATGAGTCTTCCCTCCTCACCTCCATCAATGAGCCTTCCTTCCCCACCTCCATCAATGAGTCTTCCCTCCTCACCTCCATCAATGAGCCTTCCCTTCCCACCTCCATCAATGATTTTTCCCCCCACCTCCATCAATGAGCCTTCACTCTCAACCACCATCAATGAGCCTTCCCCCACCCGGTCTGAATGAAAGTCACATAACGTCATTGGCCACATATGGTTATGTCCATATACACTATATTACCAAAAGTATTGGGACGCCTGCCTTTACACGCACATGAACTTTTAATGGCATCCCAGTCTTATGCCCCGTACACACGGTCGGATTTTCCGATGGAAAATGTCCGATCGGAGCGTGTTGTCGGAAATTCCGACCGTGTGTGGGCTCCATCGGACATTTTCCATCGGATTTTCCGACACACAAAGTTGGACAGCAGGAGATAAAATTTTCCGACAACAAAATCCGTTGTCGGAAATTCCGATCGTGTGTACACAAATCCGACAGACAAAGTGCCACGCATGCTCAGAATAAATAAAGAGATGAAAGCTATTGGCCACTGCCCCGTTTATAGTCCCGACTAGGGATGAGCCGAACACCCCCCGGTTCGGTTCGCACCAGAACCCGCGAACGGACCGCAAGTTCGCACGAACATTAGAACCCTATTGACGTCTATGGGACTCAAACGTTCGAAATCAAAAGTGCTCATTTTAAAGGCTAATTTGCATGGTATTGTCCTAAAAAGGGTGTGGGGACCCGGGTCCTACCCCAGGGGACATGTATCAATGCAAAAAAAACTTTTAAAAACGGCCGTTTTTTCGGGAGCAGTGATTTTAATGATGCTTAAAGTAAAAAAAAAAAAGTGAAATATTCCTTTAAATATCGTACCTGGGGGGTGTCTATAGTATGCCTGTAAAGTGGCGCGTGTTTCCCATGTTTAGAACAGTCCCTGCACCAAATGTCATTTTTAAAGGAAAAAATCTCATTTAAAACTGCTTGCGGGTTTAATGTCATGTCGGGTCATGGCAATATGGATGAAAATCAGTGAGACAAACGGCATGGGTACCCCCCAGTCCATTACCAGGCCCTTTGGGTCTTGTATGGATATTAAGGGGAACCCCGCACCCAAATTAAAATAAGGAAAGGTCCCTATATACTCTGAACAGCAGTATACAGGCGGTGCAAATAAGACAGGGACTGTAGGTTTGTTGTTAAGTAGAATCTGTTTGTAATTTTGAACATTTTTAATGTGTTTAGCTCCAGCCAAAAAATCTTTTCTAAGCTTTTTGGAAAACATAGGGAAGGGTTATCACCCCTGTGACATTTGTTTTGCGTCTTTCCTCCTCTTCAGAAGATTTCACCTCACTTTTTTGTCCCAATGAAAAATGTTTTTTGAAAATTTGGGTTTTTTTGTGGAACAAGGATTGGAAAGCATCAGTGGAAAGGAGAAATTGTTTTCCCATATTAACTCTTACAGGAGAGAATTTCCCTTCCTTAGGGGTAGATTTCATCTCACTTCCTGTTGTCTCCTTCCGTTTGCAAGTAGGAGTCGTTTGTAAGTTAGATGTTTGAAAGTAGGGTCCTGCCCTATATACTCAGCAGAAATTTGGGCCTTAGGTGTTGCTGTGGCCAAAACACTGTAAGCCCTCACAGGGCCCTGCTGTGAAATATTAGATCAAGAATTGTAATTACATGCCCCTGTTGAACAGGAGCTGAAAAATTAGGCCTTAGGCACTGGTGCTGGTGCCACAACACTGCAACCCCTCACAGACACTCTAGTTGGAACGCAGGAACGAGCCCTGCTGCAAAGTATTGCATCAAAAATTGTAATTACACGCCCCTGTTAGACAGGGGCAGAAAAATTGGGCCTTAGGCACTGGTGCTGGTGCCACAACACTGCAACCCCTCACAGACACTCTAGTTGGAACGCAGGAACGAGCCCTGCTGCAAAGTATTGCATCAAAAATTGTAATTACACGCCCCTGTTAGACAGGGGCAGAAAAATTGGGTCTTAGGCACTGGTGCTGGTGCCACAACACTGCAACCCCTCACAGACACTCTAGTTGGAACGCAGGAACAAGCCCTGCTGCAAAGTATTGCATCAAAAATTGTAATTACACGCCCCTGTTAGACAGGGGCTGAAAAATTGTGCCTTAGGCACTGGTGGTGGCGCCCAGAACCAAAAATGTTCTTACAAGCTATCAGGGTGATGATTGAGGAGGAAGAGGATAATTACTCAGGGATAGTCACTCAGCATCAGCATAGGCAGTCTTTGAAGGGATCTGAAAAAAATTATTCAGTTACATCAGCATCAGGTGCTTGGTAGCTGGTGGTGATCCAAGACTGATTCATTTTTATGAAGGTCAGCCGATCGACCGAGTCAGTGGACAGACGCACCCTGTGATCGGTTACCACGCCTCCAGCAGCACTGAATGTGCGTTCCGAAAGAACGCTGGATGCAGGACAGGCCAGTAGCTCAATTGCATACTGTGCAAGCTCTGGCCAGTGATCCATCCTCAAGACCCAGTAACCCAGAGGATTTTCGGTGGGAAAGGTGTCCAAGTCTGATCTTGCCCCTAGGTATTCCTGCACCATGTAAAACAGACGCTGGCGATGGTTGCTGGAACCGATCATACCTTGGGGCTGCGGACCAAAAAATTGTCTGAACGCATCGGTCAGACGGCCACCTTCTCCACCGCTCCTTCTTTGACTGACCGAAGCCTCAGCAACACGTTGTCCAGAAACAGGAGTTTGTAACCTCCCAGTCTCTGGGAACGCGTTGCACAGACCTTTCTGCAAGGCCTCCCGAAGATGTTTCATCCTCTGCTCCCTCTGCGATGGCAAGATAAGGTCCGCAACCTTACCCTTGTAACGTGGATCAAGGAGGGTTGCCAGCCAGTATTGGTCCTTCTCCTTGATACCACGAATACGAGGATCCTTACGCAGGCTTTGCAGGATCAGGGAGGCCATGCAGCGTAGGTTTGCTGAGGCATTCGGTCCGGAGTCCTCTGGGTCACTAAGGATAACAACGTCCGCAGCCACCTCCTCCCAGCCACGTACAAGTCCATGTGTTCCTTGGGACTGATCCCTTAAAGACTGCTGATGCTGAGTGCCAGGCTCCACCTCCATACTGACACAATCTTCCTCCTCCTCCTCCTCCTCCTCCTCCTCCTCGTCCTCTTCCTGTGTGATCGGCGGGCACGCAGGAACACTGTCTGGATAAAGGGGGCCTTGAGAGCTAAGGAAGTCCTCCTCTTCCTGCCTCTGTTCTGCCTCAAGTGCCCTGTCCATTATTCCACGCAGCGTGTGCTCCAACAGGTGGACAAGGGGGACAGTGTCACTGATGCATGCACTGTCAGTGCTCACCATCCTCGTGGCCTCCTCGAATGGTGACAGGACAGTGCATGCATCCCTGATCATGGCCCACTGGCGTGGGGAAAAAAAACCAAGGTCCCCTGACCCTGTCCTGGTGCCATAGTCGCACAGGTACTCATTGATGGCCCTCTGCTGCGTGTGCAGCCGCTGCAGCATGGCCAATGTCGAGTTCCACCTGGTGGGCATGTCACAGATTAGGCGGTTCTTGGGCAGGTTAAACTCCTTTTGGAGGTCCGTCAGCCGAGCACTGGCATTATATGACCGGCGGAAATGCACACAGACTTTCCTGGCCTGCCTCAGGACATCCTGTAAGCCCGGGTACCTGCCCAAGAACCGCTGCACCACCAAGTTAAGGACATGAGCCAAACAGGGCACATGGGTCAGTTGTCCCTGTCGGAGGGCAGAGAGGAGGTTGGTGCCATTGTCGCAAACCACCATTCCTGCCTTAAGTTGGCGTGGCGTCAACCACCTCTGAACCTGCCCCTGCAGAGCTGACAGAACCTCTGCCCCAGTGTGGCTCCTGTCCCCCAAGCACACCAGCTCAAGCACCGCATGGCATCTTTTGGCCTGCGTACTTGCGTAGCCCCTTGAACGCCTACGGAGCACCGCTGGTTCCGAGGAAGAGGCCATGGAGGAAGAAGAAGAGGAGGGGGTGGAGGAGAGAGGTGTGTCACAATCAGCATTTTGGAGGCGTGGTGGCGGAACAACCTCCAACACTACTGCACCTTGTCCTGCATCCTTCCCAGCTGCCAGCAGAGTCACCCAATGCGCCGTGAAACTTAAGTAACGTCCCTGTCCATGCCTGCTGGACCATGAGTCAGCGGTAATATGCACCTTACCGCTGACCGCCCTGTCCAGCGAGGCATGGACATTGCCTTCCACATGCCGGTAGAGAGCCGGAATCGCCTTCCGTGAGAAAAAGTGGCGTTTGGGAACCTGCCACTGAGGAACCGCACATTCCACAAACTCACGGAAGGGGGCAGAGTCTACCAACTGAAAAGGCAGCAGTTGAAGTGCTAGCAATTTTGCCAAGCTAGCATTCAACCGCTGGGCATGTGGATGGCTGGGAGCAAACTTCTTTCGGCGGTGCAGCAGCTGGGGCAGGGAAATTTGCCTGGTACAATCTGACGTCGGTGTACCAAAAGCAGATTGCCCACAAGTACTTGGCTGTGACACACCTAATTCTACACCTTCATTCCTCTCACTGCAGGTCTCAGAGAGGACTGAAGGTCTAGTGGGGTTGGAAATCTCAGCTGATGAGGAGCAAGAAGAGATCCTCTTTGTTCTTTGGTGTGGGTCTTTTAGATATGCTTGCCAACGAACTGCATGGCAGGTCAACATATGTCTGGTCAAGCATGTGGTACCCAAGCGGGAGATGTTTTGGCCACGCGAGATACGCTTGAGACATATGTTGCAAATAGCAACGGTGCGATCTGATGCACTCGTCTCAAAAAAGGCCCACACCAAAGAACTTTTTGAATAACGCGCAGAGACTGCAGCGCCCTGCACATGTGGAGCTTTGGGGTGTGATGCAGTCAATGTGCTGCCCTTAGGCTGGCCCCTGGAGGGCATCCTGCCTCGTTGGTGATGTGCCGCCTCCTCCTCCTCCTCCTCCTCCTCTCTCCTATCAGGCACCCACGTTGAGTCAGTGACCTCATCATCCCCTCCCTCCTCATCACTGGAGCAAACCTGGCAGTATGCTGCAGCAGGGGGAGCATGACTGCCAGATTGCTGTCCTTCTTGGGCACCCCCTCTGTCCGTGCTCATGTTACTGCCTTCATCGAGCTCAGTATCATCATCAGGGCCTTCCAAACGCTGGGCATCCTCCTGGAGCATGTACCCAACACTGTGGTCAAACAGTTCGAGGGAATCCTCATGAGGACATGGTGGAGCTAGGGAAGGAGTCACTGATGACATTGAGCCGAGGGAAGAGGCCGCTGCTTTGCCAGACAAAGCACCCTGGGCATGGGTGAGAGAGGATGAGGAGGATGAGGACGGCTTGGTCATCCACTCGACCAAGTCTTCCGCATGTTGCGGCTCAACACGGCCAGCTGCCGAAAAAAAGGCCAAGCGTGTCCCATGGCCACGTGCTGATGAGGATGCACCGTCTCCACGACCAGCACTAGACACAGAGCCTGCTTGCCCTCTCTTATTGGCTTGTGACTGTCTGCCTCTCCTTCTTGGCCTTCCAGACATACTAATGGCCTGTAGCTGCACTAAGCTGGGATAGAACACCTGTAATTTTCTTCAGGTAGCTTTATATACTGTAACCAGACAAGCCTGCCTGTCAGTAGGAAGATAACAGGAACGGATCTAGCTGAACACTGTGAGCAGGACGCACTGACTGCACTAAATGTAAATAGCAGGAACGGATCTAGCTGAACACTGTGAGCAGGACGCACTGACTGCACTAAATGTAAATAGCAGGAACGGATCTAGCTGAACACTGTGAGCAGGACGCACTGACTGCACTAAATGTAAATAGCAGGAACGGATCTAGCTGAACACTGTGAGCAGGACGCACTGACTGCACTAAATGTAAATAGCAGGAACGGATCTAGCTGAACACTGTGAGCAGGACGCACTGCACTAAATGTAAATAGCAGGAACGGATCTAGCTGAACACTGTGAGCAGGACGCACTGCACTAAATGTAAATAGCAGGAACAGATCTAGCTGAACACTGTGAGCAGGACGCACTGCACTAAATGTAAATAGCAGGAACAGATCTAACTGAACACTGTGAGCAGGACGCACTGCACTAAATGTAAATAGCAGGAACAGATCTAGCTGAAAACTGTGAGCAGGACGCACTGACTGCACTAAATGTAAATAGCAGGAACAGATCTAGCTGAACACTGTGAGCAGGACGCACTGCACTAAATGTAAATAGCAGGAACAGATCTAGCTGAACACTGTGAGCAGGACGCACTGCACTAAATGTAAATAGCAGGAACAGATCTAGCTGAACACTGTGAGCAGGACGCACTGCACTAAATGTAAATAGCAGGAACAGATCTAGCTAAACACTGTGAGCAGGACGCACTGCACTCAATGTAAATAGCAGGAACGGATCTAGCTGAACACTGTGAGCAGGACGAACTGCACTAAATGTAAATAGCAGGAACAGATCTAGCTGAACACTGTGAGCAGGACGCACTGACTGCACTAAATGTAAATAGCAGGAACGGATCTAGCTGAACACTGTGAGCAGGACGCACTGCACTAAATGTAAATAGCAGGAACGGATCTAGCTGAACACTGTGAGCAGGACGCACTGCATTAAATGTAAATAGCAGGAACAGATCTAACCTAATCTAGCTAACTCAAATCAAATGACACTGTCTGTCTCTCTCTCTATCAGCACACCGGAACACACTACACAGGGCCGCCGTGCAGGCGGCCTTATATAGTGTGGGGCGTGTACTAAATCCCCTGAGCCATAATTGGCCAAAGCCACCCTGGCTTTGGCCAATTACAGCTCTCTCTACTGACGGCGCTTTGATTGGCCAAGCATGCGGGTCATAGTGCATGCTTGGCCAATCATCAGCCAGCAATGCACTGCGATGCCGCAGTGAATTATGGGCCGTGACGCGCCACACGAATTTGGCGCGAACGGCCCATAACGTTCGCAATTCGACGGACGGTCGAACAGCCGATGTTGGAGTCGAACATGCGTTCGATTCGAACACGAAGCTCATCCCTAGTCCCGACGTACGTGTTTTACGTCACCGCGTTTAGAACGATCGGATTTTCCGACAACTTTGTGTGACCGTGTGTATGCAAGACAAGTTTGAGCCAACATCTGACGGAAAAAATCCTAGGATTTTGTTGTCGGAATGTCCGAACAAAGTCCGACCGTGTGTACGGGGCATAAGTCCGTAGGGTTCAATATTGAGTTGGCTCCGCCCTTTGCAGCTATAACAGCTTCAACTCTTCTGGGAAGGTTTAGGAGTGTGTCTATGGGAATGTTTGACTATTCTTCAGGGCTGGATCAACATAGGGGCTATTGGAGCTGCAGCTCCAGGCCCCTTCCTTAAGAGGGGCCCAGCCCAATGGTGTGAGTGATTCACCCATCCCTGCTCTGTATGCAGTGTAAACATGATTGATATGTAAATTACGGCAGCATGTTTAATTTGTTTTAACAAAAAAATTTTGCATTTTCATCTTATTTATTTCCATAAAAAGGCCCAACAAAATCCTTAGCACCAGGCCCATGAAGCTCTTAATCTGGCCCTGCCATTCTTCCAGAAACGCATTTGTGAGGTCAGGCACCGATGTTGGATGAGAAGGCCTGGCTCGCAGTCTCTGCTCTAATTAATCCCAAAGGGGTTCTATGGGGTTTAGGTGAGGACTCTGTGCAGGCCAGTCAAGTTCTTCCACCCCAAACTCGCTCATCCATGTCTTTATGGACCTTGCTTTGTGCACTGGTGTGCAGTCATATTGGAACAGGAAGGGGCCGTCCCCAAACTCTTCCCACAAAGTTGACAGCATAAAATTGTCCAAAATGTCTTGATATGCTGACGCCTTAAGAGTTCCCTTCACTGGAACTAAGGGGCCAAACCCAACCCCTGAAAAACAACCCCCACACCATAATCCCCCCTCCCCCCCACACACTATAATCCCCCCTCCACCAACTGATTTGGACCAGTGTACAAAGCAAGGTCCATAAAGACATGGATGAGCGAGTTTGGGGTGGAGGAACTTGACTTGCCTGCACAGTGCAGGGTTGTTTTTTTTAACCGTATGGGTTCGCATTTGTGCGTAAGCACGGTGGGGGCACTTTAAAAAAAAAAATATTTATTTTATACACTTTTTTTTGTAATAACTTTATTGCTGTCACAAGGGATGAATAACATCCCTTGTGACTGCATGGGCCATGACAGGTCCTCTTTATGGACATACCTGGGGGTCTATTAGACCCCATATTTCTCCACTAGCCTCCCATGCAGCCGATCAGATACAGAGCGGTCCGATCGCCTGCTTTCCTGGCCGCTGGTGGGCAGGTAAACATAGGGGCGGAAACAGAAGTGACGATAACTCGTCGCTCCTGGTTACCCGGGGTTACAGAGAGAGGGGAACGACGTCAGTTACTCTCTTTCTGTACAGGGCCACCATTGCCGCCTTCCACATCGTTTCCGGGCACTGTGATCGTACGATAAAGCAAGGGAGAAGTGGCGGTAGGAAGGGGGGTCGGACCCAGTGGTGGTTGGTGCTCAATTTTCTTGGGGGGGGGGTGGCCCGCCTCCGCAGCCAGCCAAGCAACCACCACCCCTCTGGCGCTCACTCGCTGCTTCCCCCCCATCGCTCGATCGCCGTATCGCTCGCCCGTCACCCGCCAGCCCCTGCATCTCCCCCTCCAGGTTGCGGCTTCAGCATCTTTCCCCTCTGTGTCTCCTCCCATGTCCTGGTGGTCGCTTATTCTCCTGGCCAATCAGGACTTAGGACTCCTGGCCAATCAAGAAGTGGGAGTCCTAAGACCCGATTGGCCGCGAGTCCTATCGGGTCTTAGGACTCCCGCTTCTTGATTGGCCGGGAGGAGAAACAGGAAGAAATTAGCAAATAATAATTTGCTAATGTCACACACATGGGTGGGCTCCTGGAGCAGTGCTCTGCGCCCCTGAGCCCACCCTTTTTGAAGCCAATTGGAGCCTCAGATCCTTAACATGTGCTACGGGGAAAAAAAAAACCCCATTGGAATCCATGCGTCCGGCGCCCTGCATGTAGATTAGGGGCCAGACGCATGGATGGGGGGGGGGGGAGGGCCGCCCCTGCACCCTGCATGAGCGGCCGCCACTGGTTGGACCCCCTTCTGTCACCCGCAGAAGTGATTGAGAGGCTAATTAGCCACTCGGATCACTTTTGGCTGGAAGGAAATCACCAGCTGCAAACATCCATACCAGAATGACGCCTGTAGGTGCACACATCATTCTGGTATCGCCACTGAAACCAGAGGGCGTTCTCCCGGCGGGAAGTGGTTAAATATTCTAGCACTCCTGCCAGTGGTAAATGGTTTGTCTAATCCATGTAAACTGATACTATCTGCTGGAGCGCTTGTGCTTTTGAAAAAACAACAGACTTGCTGGCCAGCTCACCAGGTTAAAAAAAAAAAGAAAAAAAAATCCTAAGAAAAGAAAATGAATGCAGTCGTTTAAGAATTGGTAAGCTGCAAGCTGTTTGCTTCTATGTTGTAATACGGCTTTAACTGCTGATCACCGGTTCTGGGATGACTTGCATTGGCCCAGATAAGATCGTAGAGAGCGATGAAAACGGTACTGGTGATGCCAGCAAGAATACATCTTGAGCAAACGAGCTCGGGAGATTTGACACATAGCCGCAGATAGGCAGCTGTGCCCGCTCGGGGGGGGCAGAACATTTGCTGGGGGAGGCAGAAGCTGGCCAGATGGCACCGTGGCAGGGGAGCCAGCACAGAGCGGTGACCCTTACAGGGGGCCCCAGGCTGCCTCCGGAACCGCCATTGATTTCTGGATTTTCTCATATCTTTCTCTTTTCCTTGCAGTGAAAATATCAGAAAAAACAAAAGGAGATATGGCACAGAGCAGCAAACCATCGCACTTACGCGTTTCTGATTTTGCACGCCCACAAAGTACACAAATAAAGCGGGATTATCTACCACTTGAGATAACGTGTGCGCCGCCGCCTGTGCATGACTCCCACCATCAAACTGCTGATTTCAAATTGCATGCTTCATCCTCAACAACACGACGCAGAGAAAGGAGAGCGATCGAGCGTCACGGGATGAAAGTCTCCAAACTTTGTAACAAGCCAATGATTGCGATTATCGGCGAACGTTGTAGAGGGAGAATTGCTGCATCTTAGCCGCGTGTTGTGAGTGATTTGTCTTCAGAAACAAACAATCATTGTAAGACGGGGGGATGGGCGGCCGCTCCGCCATCCATCCACAAGAAGACGCATCGCAGGGAGGAAACGCAGAGAGGAGACGATCGGCCCGGAGAGGGGGAGACGCTGCTGGATAGGGAAAGGTTTCTACAGCCGCATTCACAGCGACTCCGGAAAAGTCTGAAAAGAAAAGTTCCCGGCTTTATCTGAGCAGCAATATCTTATTAATAATAATCATCATTAATAATCCTCATCATCATCATCATCATCATCATCATCGGGTAAAGGATGACAAAGGAGGGGCAGATTTTAGGACAAAGGTTGTAGATAAAGGATAAAACCCTGACCCCAGATATGCAGATGAAATGATAGGAACACTGATATAAGGGGGGCTCTGATTGGGGCACCTATGTAAGGGGGGCTCTGATTGGGGCACTGATGTAAAGGGGGGTGCACTGATGTAAGGGGGGGCTCTGATGTAAGGGGGCTCTGATTGGGGCACTGATGTAGGGGGGGGGCTCTGATTGGGGCACTAATGTAAGGGGGGGCTCTGATTGGGGCACTGATGTAAAGGGGGGGCTCTGATTGGGGCACTGATGTAAAGGGGGGGGCTCTGATTGGGGCACTGATGTAAAGGGGGTGGCTCTGAGTGGGGCACTGATGTAAAGGGGGGAGGGCTCTGATTAGAGCACTGATGTAAAGGGGGGGGGGGCTCTGATTGGAGCACTGATGTAAAGGGGGGCTCTGATTGGGGCACTAATGTAAGGGGGGGCTCTGATTGGGGCACTGATGTAAAGGGGGTGGCTCGGAATGGGGCACTGATGCAAGGGAGGGGGGGCTCTGATTGGGGCACTGATGTAAAGGGGGGGGGCTCTGATTGGAGCACTGATGTAAAGGGGGGCTCTGATTGGGGCACTGATGTAAAGGGGGTGGCTCGGAGTGGGGCACTGATGCAAGGGAGGGGGGGCTCTGATTGGGGCACTGATGTAAAGGGGGGGGCTCTGATTGGAGCACTGATGTAAAGGGGGGCTCTGATTGGGGCACTGATGTAAAGGGGGGCTCTGATTGGGGCACTGATGTAAAGGGGGGCTCTGATTGGGGCACTGATGTAAAGGGGGGCTCTGATGTAAAGGAGAGGGGCTCTGATTGGGGCACTGATGTAAAGAGGGGCTCTGATTGGGGAACTGATGTAAAGAGGGGCTCTGATTGGGGCACTGATATAAGAAGGGATTTTGATTGGGACACTGATGTAAGGGGGGGAGGGCTCTGATTGGGACACTGATGTAAGGGGGGAGGGCTCTGATTGGGGCACTGTTGCAAGGGAGGGGGGATCTCATTGGGGTACTGATGTAAAGGGGGGGCTCTAATTGGGGCACTGATGTAAAGAGGGGCTCTGATTGGGGCACTGATGCAACAGTGGGGGGCTCTGGTTGGGGCTCTAATGTAAAGAGGCGCTCTGATGTAAAGAGTGGCTCTAATTGGGGCACTGATGTAAGGGGGGAGGGCTCTGATTGGGGCACTGATGTAAGGGGGGAGGGCTCTGATTGGGGCACTGATGTAAAGGGGGGGGGCTCTGATTGGGGCACTGATGTAGGGGGGGGCTCCGATTGGGGCACTGATGTAAGGGGGAGCTCTGATTGGGCCATTTTCAAGGTGAGTGTTTAGAGGCAGAAAAGAAAAGCTCTGATGTCTGTGAAAGTCGTGTTTTGGAGCTCTCCCGCTCTCACTCTATACGGCCCGGGGGGGGAAATGGAATCACAAATAATCATAGAAAGTATAACAATGTAACAATCATGTTTAAAGGAGAAGCGTACATATCCATTATTACATATCCATTATTACATATCCATTACATATCCATTTATATTAGTGAATTGAATAATATATGAAAATAATTCCAGCTACCGTCTGCTGCCTGAGCTCCAGACAAATATAAAAGACAAATCAATGCAGCTCTCTATTCATTAGTAAATCAATAAAGTGGTTGTAAACCACAGACATGAAATTTGAACAAAGCACATCCCTCTATAATGTGTACTTGTCTCAATCCAAAGCACCAATGTGAGATTTCTGTCTGCTCTCTCCTTCCTCTGCTATCTACCTCTCTTCTGAGATGCCCCACCCCGTCCTCCAGCACACAGCAGGTGATTGACAGCTTCAGCTGTGCATGTTTCCCTATGAGACTGTGTAGATGGGGGAAGGGGGGTGTCCTTTCCCTTCACTCAGGTCTCAGATTACACTAAGCTCCTTG
>JBBGZY010000822.1:0-67500 GCA_037952925.1 Lithobates clamitans | reverse complement strand
GGAGAGCAAACTCATGCATTGGCTTCAAGCACACAATCTTCAGGGCAGCAGGGACCACCATACGCTTCCTCTTATCATAAGGAGGTGGGATACCATCAAAGACCTTCAGTCGCTCCAGAGCGACCTGTCCTTGCTTAGCCTTGTGTGGCAGCATACCTCTTACAGTCCTCCAGAAGATGCGGCTAGGTGCTCTGAAGTGGTATGGACCACGGGAAGAGTTTGTGTTGATACGTTAATGCAGGAAAGCAAGGTATTTGAGTTTATTGCGATAAAGGTTTCCAGAAATGTTGATACTTTCACATCTCATGACAGCCACTTTACGTCCAAACAAAACTTGCTTAGCAACAATGGTGGCAAGACAACCAAGGCAATGTCCTCTGCCATCTAGGACCAGAACATGACTTGGAGCCTTGAATCCATCACCCAAGTTCTTGTAGAATCCTGGAAGACCTCCCTTGGTTAGTTCTGAAGGTATCTTCTTGATCTGTGCCAGGGGCCTTTCCTTTGACCTTTGGTGCGACCTTGGCTTTTGGTGGAGCCTTGAGCCTTGGCCTTAGAGTCCGCCATCTTGTGCTGCCAGCCGAGAGTGGTTTCTCGATTTTAAAGTGGACTTGTCATGTAGGAAATATGAGGGTCTCCTTCAGAAAATGCCAGTTAACTGGTTGTAATGCCGATCCACTGGCAATAATACATTCAGTCCCTGACTGTATCCAGATCAGGAGTCATACAAAGGATAGAAATCCTTCCATGCATTCTTGTTCCAGGCCAGCCATTGAAAGTGCTGAAGCAATGGGCTCAGTATGACGGCCGGGAAAACTGCATATAAACCACTTCACACCCAGAACAACTTTTTAGTCAGTTTACATGAGTTTAAAAAAATTTAAATTTTTTGCTAAAAACGTAAACAACCCCCCCCCCCCCCCCCCAATAAATCTATATTTTCTGAAAGGCAGAGGCCCTGTAGTAAACAATGCTGGAAGTTGTATCTTTGAAAAAAAAAAATTTGCATCATATTTGCACATGTGTTCAAATTCATCATATTTGGGTAAGGATACGTGAAAATTAATTTTAGTGCTCTCCAACTCATTATAATTCCACCTTTTTTGGTAAAAAATATAATATAACATTATAATAATATAATGTTGAGTCAAGTAAATATATAAAAAACAAACCCAGCCTTAAAATGTAGCCCGCCCCGGCAACCAAATGGTGAACAGCGCTTTGCACATCGGATGTGCTGGGGAGATTTGATCCTTTGGAGATTCTGTGCATCAAATTCCTTCAATGGCTGAAGATCCCTCTACATACTCTGTGAAATGTCAGTATCTCTCTGGAGAGTTATTATACAATTTGTTACAATGTATCCTTTCTATAGTCATCTGTTTATATACAATGTATCCTTTCTATAGTCATCGGTTTAAATAAAATGTATCCTTTCTATAGTCATCTGTTTATATACAATGTATCCTTTCTATAGTCATCTGTTTATATACAATGTATCCTTTCTATAGTCATCTGTTTATATACAATGTATCCTTTCTATAGTCATCTGTTTATATACAATGTATCCTTTCTATAGGCATCTGTTTAATTACAATGTTTCCTTTCTATAGGCATCGGTTTATATACAATGTATCCTTTCTATGGTCATCTGTCTATATACAATGTATCCTTTCTATAGGCATCTGTTTAATTACAATGTTTCCTTTCTATAGGCATCTGACTATATACTGTTCAATGAAAAGTGAGGTCCCTCACGCTACCAAGTGAATAAAATAAAAAAGTGATATATGAAACTGCTGCTAGACCTATAGTGTACACAATACACATAGATAAATGCAAATATAACGTGATCAGCGCAACTTCTTAATCATAAACATCAATAATAATGAAAAATGAATACAAATATTGAATAACAGTAAGACACTAGATGTCACAAACAATATAGTGCAAAATAATTAATCTATAGTGCAAAAAGTTCTTCCAAGTGTCGGTAAGACGGTCCTTCCAATTAAATTTTCCTGCAAACAAACAATGATCCCGTGACTTCACACAATTGCTTAGTGCTCACAGAACTCTCACCTCTGTGTAATGTTGAATCAGCCTTATAAGTATCTATGGTGGTAGCGGGCTTCCATCTCCAGGCTCCTGATTACCAGGTCGCTCAAAGTCCCGGGTGTCTCTGTGTAGTGTTGAATCAGCCTTATGGGTTTCTATGGTGGTGGTGGGCTTTCACTTCCAGACTCCTGATTACCAGGTCGCTCAAAGTTCCGGGTACCATGAGAGAATAAAACAAATGCCTCTCATAGCATAAAAATGTTTAAACAACCAAAGATTTATTAAAAAGCCATATGGTTATGATGAATTCATGTGACGTAACGCGTAGGGCATGGCTGGAAGTGCAGAGCGGACTGGAAGTAAAGTAAGAGGCATCTGGAACTCCATTGTTGCACTTTACATGCGCTTTTAAAATTTTATCTATGTAAGATTCCATTTGGCTTTTTAATAAATCTTTGGTTGTTTAAACATTTTCACGCTATAGGGGGCATTTATTTTATTCTCACATGACAACCGGAACTTTGAGTGATCTGGTAATCAGGAGCCTGGAGATGGAAGCCCGCTACCACCATAGATACTTATAAGGCTGATTCAACATTACACAGAGGTGAGAGTTCTGTGAGCACTAAGCAATTGTGTGAAGTCACGGGAACATTGTTTGTTTGCAGGAAAATTTAATTGGAAGGACCGTCTTACCGACACTTGGAAGAACTTTTTGCACTATAGATTAATTACTTTGTACCATATTGTTTGTGGCATCTAGTAAGTCACTATTATTCAATATTTGTATTGGTTTTTCATTATTATTGATGTTTATGATTAAGAAGTTGCGCTGATCACTTTATATTTATATATACTGTACAATGTATCATTTCTATAGTCATCTACCTATATACAATGTATCCTTTCTATAGTCATCTACCTATATACAATGTATCCCTTCTATAGTCATCTACCTATATACCATGTATCCTTTCTATAGTCATCTACCTATATACAATGTATCCTTTCTATAGTCATCTACCTATATACAATGTATCCTTTTATATTCATCTGTTTATATACAATTTATCCTTTTATATTCATCTGTTTATATACAATGTATCAATTCTATAGTCATGTGTTTATATACAATGTATCCTGTCTATAGTCATCTACCTATATACAATATATCCTTTCTATAGGCATCTGTTTATATACAATGTATCCTTTCTATAGGCATCTGTTTATATACAATGTATCCTTTCTATATCCCTTTGTTTATATACAATTTATCCTTTCTATATTTATCTGACTATATACTGTACATTGTATCCTTTCTATGGTCATCTACCTATATACAATGCATCCTTTCTATAGTCCTCTGTATATATACAATGTATCCTTTCTATAGTCTTCTGTATATATACAATGTATAATTTCTATAATCATCTGTCTATATACAATGTATCCTTTTTATAGTCATCTGTTTATATACAATGTATCCCTTCTATTGTCATCTGCCTATATACAATGTATCATTTCTATAGTCCTCTGTATATATACAATGTATCATTTCTATAGTCCTCTGTCTATATACAATGTATCATTTCTATAGTCCTCTGTCTATATACAATGTATCATTTCTATAGTCCTCTGTATATATACAATGTATCATTTCTATAGTCCTCTGTCTATATACAATGTATCATTTCTATAGTCCTCTGTCTATATACAATGTATCATTTCTATAGTCCTCTGTATATATACAATGTATCATTTCTATAGTCCTCTGTCTATATACAATGTCTTGCACTCTTCCCCAGGCTCTGCTCTCAGAATGCACACCTCACGTCACCCGGTTGTCCTGATACGTATTCTTCACCGCCGGTTCACTGTACGCTCCAATTTTAACGAAATTATAGAGATGACTTTCATTCACCAAACTTGTTACAACAAGCAGGCAGGAGAAAGTCGTCACCGATAGCTTGTCTGGTGATTCCACTCATGGTAATTGCTGTTTTGGTACTAATTGATATTTATTAAACACAAATCTTGGTCTCAGGTTTCCTTTGATGTTGCCGCCACTCATTAAAGATTTGAAATGAAGAGAATAGCTGAGACGTGAAGAGATGAAGGAAGGCCCGGGGCCGGGGTGTAGCCCAGTCATGCGTCCAGTGTCACAAAGGATTAGTACTCATTGTTCTCTCTGTAGAGTATTAAGTGAAGAAGATGAGACCTTGCAGCAGCATAAGGGTTAATATTTAATGTGTGTCCTCCCGCAGGGGCTCCTTATACGGCAGACTCCGCCAACATTAATGTTCCCTTACTCATCAGAAAATGTTCCTGTAGACATCTCATTACTCAGCATCAGGTACTTTATATTCCTCCTCGGATGGCACATCGGTTTGTGGAAGTGAATTCCTTTCAGAACGATGAAGCTCTTATTCTCCAGACTGTGACCCGGGCTGTTGGGCTGTATAGGGCAGAGGGGTCCTACATTGCAGCTCTACTCACTGATGCTAAAGGAAGGGTTGACCAACTTATACCATGCTACAATGGCTCAGCCAAGTGGGTCACCTTTAATGGCAGTATTGCCCACCAAACATGTCCTCTTGTATAACGTTTGCAGCAACCACAGCAGTGTGTACTATCACGGCAACTGGTCATGTTAGCTTGCAGCTTGGTGTTGTAAGTTATGGGGTATTGGTTTGATTGGAAGTAGGTTTGCATATATATTTAGGGTGTCCATAGAGATATACACCAATCACCCAAACATTATGACCCTAACAATAGGACTACCCACCTAATGTTGAGTAGGTCCCCCTTTTGCCAGCAAAACATCCCTAACCCACCGAGGCATGGACATCAAGTAACATCTACATGAATGGCAGGAGCCAAGTTTTACCAGCAGAACATTGCCCAAAGCATCACACTACCTCCGCTGGCTTGTCTTCTTCCCATACTGCATCCTGGTACAATCTCTTCCCAGGTAAGTGACGCACCCGACTATCCATATGATGTTAAAGAAACCGCCATTCATTAGACCAGACCACCTTCTTCCATTGCTCTGTGGTCCAGTTCTGATTCTCATGTGCCCATTGTAGGCACTTTTGGCTGTGGACACGGGTCAGCATGGACACCCAGACCGGTCTGCGGCTGCACAGCCCCATACACAACACACTGTGATGCTCTGTGTCCTCACTTCTTTTCTTTAGAACCAGCATTCACCTTTTTCACCAATTTGTGCTCCAGTAGTCCTTTTATTGGATCAGACTACAAAGACCGGCCTTACCTCCCCACCTACTTCAATGAGCCTTCCTTTCCCACCTCCATCAATGAGCCTTCCCTCCCCACCTCCATCAATGAGCCTTCCCTCCCCCACCTCCATCAATGAGCCTTCCCCCTCCACCTCCATCACTGAGCCTCCCCACCTCCATCAACGAGCCTTCCCTCCTCACCTCCATCAATGAGCCTTCCCTCCCCCACCTCCATCAACGAGCCTTCCCTCCTCACCTCCATCAATGAGCCTTCCCTCCCCCACCTCCATCAATGAGCCTTCCCTCCTCACCTCCATCAATGAGCCTTCCTTCCCTACCTCCATCAATGAGCCTTCCCTCCCCACCTCCATCAATGAGCCTTCCCTCCCCTACCTCCATCAATGAGCCTTCCCTCCCCCACCTCCATCAATGAGCCTTCCCTCCTCACCTCCATCAATGAGCCTTCCTTCCCTACCTCCATCAATGAGCCTTCCCTCCTCACCTCCATCAATGAGCCTTCCCTCCCCCACCTCCATCAATGAGCCTTCCCTCCTCACCTCCATCACTGAGCCTCCCCACCTCCATCAATGAGCCTTCCCTCCTCACCTCCATCAATGAGCCTTCCCTCCCCCACCTCCATCAATGAGCCTTCCCTCCTCACCTCCATCAATGAGCCTTCCTTCCCTACCTCCATCAATGAGCCTTCCCTCCCCACCTCCATCAATGAGCCTTCCCTCCCCCACCTCCATCAATGAGCCTTCCCTCCTCACCTCCATCAATGAGCCTTCCCTCCTCACCTCCATCAATGAGCCTTCCTTCCCCACCTCCATCAATGAGCCTTCCCTCCCCACCTCCATCAATGAGCCTTCCCTCCCCCACCTCCATCAATGAGCCTTCCCTCCTCACCTCCATCAATGAGCCTTCCTTCCCTACCTCCATCAATGAGCCTTCCCTCCCCACCTCCATCAATGAGCCTTCCCTCCCCACCTCCATCAATGAGCCTTCCCTTCCCACCTCCATCAATGAGCCTTCCCTCCCCCACCTCCATCAATGAGCCTTCCCTCCCCAGCTCTATCAATGAGCCTTGCTTTGTGCACTGGTCCAAGTCATTTGGTGGAGGGGGGATTATGGTGTGGGGTTGATTTTCAGGGGTTGGGCTTGACCCCTTAGTTCCAGTGAAGGGAATTCTTATGGTGTCAGTTGGGACAATTTAATGCTCCCAACTTTGTGGGAACAGTTTGGGGATAGCCCCTTCCTGTTCCAACATGACTGAGCACCAGTGCACAAAGCAAGGTCCATAAAGACATGGATGAGCAAGTTTGGGTTGGAGCAACATGACTGGCCTGCACAGAGTCCTGACCGCAACCCTATAGAACACCTTTGGGATGAATCAGAGTGAAGACTGCGAGCCAGGCCTTCTCGTCCAACAGTAATACAAGATGTCCCAAACAGAGGGGGGACCAAAGAAAAGTGGGGCTCAAAGGAAAGGCAAACCAGTTAATTATGTATACAAACTAATGTTTATTGGGGTACAGTGACATAAAATACATGAGGACAGAAGAGCGTAGACCGATAATCAATAGGCCCTGATAAAAATTGATCGGTGGCGTTAAACCGACCAATACAGTAGCACAGACAGAGGGAACATTAAACATATACAGACAAACATTATCGGTCTACGCTCTTCTGTCCTCATGTATTTTATGTCACTGTACCCCAATAAACATTAGTTTGTATACATAATTAATTGGTTTGCCTTTCCTTTGAGCCCCACTTTTCTTTGGTCCCCCCTCTGTTTGGGACATCTTGTATTACATATCAGGGGCTGAAAGGCAACCACGATTCCATGGTACCAGTTGCATTACTACATGATCATACAAGCCTCATTACATTTAACTTGTTTTAACTTCTCATCCAACATCAGTGCCAGCTCTTCTGGAAGAATGGTCAAACATTCCTATAGACACACTCCGAAACCTTGTGGACGGCCTTCCCAGAAGAGCTGAAGCTGTTATAGCTGCAAAGGGTGGGCCGACTCCATATTGAACCCTACGGACTAAGACTGGGAGGCCATTAAAGTACATGCGCGTGTAAAGGTCGGCGTCACAATACTTTTGACAATATACAGTATATACATTTTTGCAGTGGCAGCTGGTGCTCAATATTTGGTGAGGGGGCAGCAAACAACCCCCCCCCCCCTCACTTGCACCTTTGCCAGCACCCACCAACCCCCCTGACAGCAGCGATCAGAGGCCTTATCATAAGGAGGCTCTTCGCTCTATCTGCACCAGGAGAAGATCCGGGGCTTCTCCTCCCGGCCGAACAGGCAGGTGGCCACCTTTGGAGTGTCTTCAGATGGATGGACTGTGAACATAGGGGATGACGGACCGGAGGCTGTCAAAGGCATAGTTCATCGTGCATCTTCCTCCTCTCTCTGGCGTTGATGCTCAGCCTCAAGGACCTCAGCTTCTTGGGCTTCTTGATACCGAGCTTGCACCCGTCGTTCTTGCTCTGCTCGTAGCCTTCTTCACCTCCCCGGCCTGCTCTAAGACTCCCGACCAATGGGGTCTCAGGCCCTGCTTCCTGATTGGCCGGGAGAAGAAACAGGAAGACATTAGTGAATATTAATTCGCTATTGTCACACTACTGGGTGGGCTCAGGACGCAATGCTCTGCACCCCGAGTCCACCCTTTTTTGAAGGCTATTAGAGCCTCAGGCTCTAATCATGTGCTTAAAAAAAAAAAAAAACCAATTGAAATCCATGTGTCCAGCGCCCCGCATGTAGATTAGGGGCTGGGCGCATGGATTTTGGGGGGTGGGGGTGGCGCCCTTGTGCCCTGTATGGACGGGCTGTCCCGGCATTTTTGGTGCTTTTCTATTGAAGTCTGTGGGGACAAAATCGTGCTGGAGACGCACCAAAAGAATACTGAAACAACAGGAACCGCTATTGGACGCCTATCAGGAGGAGAGGAGGGGAGATGAGGATGGCAGGAGACGGACGGAGGACGTCGCTCGTCGCCTTCACCCGCTGCCCCACCAAGACAGGGTAAGTGCCGGGCAGACGGCGAGTGGGCGGGGGTCACACTGGGGGCATTCAAGGGTACACTGGCAGCATATGATGGGCACACTGGCAGCGTTTGATGGCACAGTGGAGCATTTAATGGGCACAGTGGTAGCATTTGATGGGCACAGTGGTAGCGTTTGATGGCACAGTGGCAGTGTTTTAGGGCACAGTGGCAACATTTGAGGGCACAGTGGCAGCATTTCATGGGCATTGGGGCTGCGTTTGATGATTTTCTTTTAAAAAAAATTGCTCCCCCCCCCCCCCCCGAAACATTTTGAGCACCAGCCACCACTGCTGTATACCCCTCGCTCCGTTCTCCATCGCTGGGGCTGCCATGGTATTGGTTGATGCCAAAGAGATGAAGATGAGGAGTTCATATAGAATAAAACTTCTGGGGATGTTCAGATTGTATAAATACAAAAACAAAAAAACAGATGTGTGCTCCATCTGATCCAGCAGTGTATACACCAAACTCTAGTCATGTGCAGTTCTCATATTTCACCACTAGGTGGTGGCAAAGTTCCACTGAAATAAATAAAACCCTTTTGGCCGGTTTCCTCCACCTCTAATAAATGGATGGCTGCAGAATCAAGTAGAGAGCAATCTTGGCTCCCCAGCTGATGAGGAATTACAAGGAATGGCAACTCCTGCTGGGACTTGTAGTCCATCGATACAGGGAACTCACAAGGTGCTCAGCCCCGGACTAATGGAAGACTGTGCGCTACGATTTTACATGATACATTGTAACCGAGTTCTCTGACGGTGATACTTTTTTTTATTTGTACTTTTTTGATCATTATACAGGATTTATATGGCGCCAACAGTTTACACAGCGCTTTACAATATAAAAGGGAGACAATACAATAAAATACAAGAGGATTAAGAGGGCCCTGATCAGAAGAGCTTACAATCTAATAGGGCGGGGCAGGTGGTACAAAAAGGTTGTAACTGTGGGGAATGAGCTGATGACAGTTCCATGTTGGGGTGTCCCCCCTTCCTCTCTGCACCCCTTTTTCTAATCTGCTTGGTTTGAGGTTGGAGAAGAAGAGGAAAGACCCTCCGAATATATAATACAATGTAACTGTTACAAAAAAAAAACAATACCGGACATTATTCAATGCGGCTCCGAACACCCGCAACACAATACACAATACATGATACACGATAAACGATACAACGTTTAATATTTACAGACCACACACAGGAAATCTTTACTTTTTAACACAAAATATTGCGGCTCAACCAATTCTTAGA
This sequence comes from Lithobates clamitans, assembly GCA_037952925.1. NCBI lineage: Eukaryota > Metazoa > Chordata > Amphibia > Anura > Ranidae > Lithobates > Lithobates clamitans. The sequence goes on along the minus strand of JBBGZY010000822.1, from coordinate 57,885 downwards.
TGTGGCGGCCGCATTTGTTTTCTTTTTTAAGGCTTTCTTTCTTCTATTTTCCATCTGGTGATCCTGACAGTAAGTCTGTTCTTTCTGAAAAGAACAAACTCTCCTGCAGAATGTATCGGTTACAGGGATGGGAACAAACCATTTGCCACTGACAGGGGTGCTTACAATGATCAGCTTTTACTGATGTGAAACCTTTTATCCCCAACAGGAAAAATAAAAAGAAAACTGTTACTGTAACTGATTATAAACTGTGAGCGGGAGTTTGGCTTCAATATTTTCTGAAACGGCGGGCGGTCCACTTTAAGATAAAAGCGGTCTCTGTGGCGGATTCGCCGCAAGATCACTTTTATCCGCAGTGGGATAAGTGGGCGCCACCCCCCCTCCTGTCGCATTCCTGTCATCTCAGCCGCTTCCGGGAGCCGTCGGTAGCGGCGGAGACGATCCTTTCCCCTCTGAGGCTGTGAGTTGAGTGAGGAAAAGAGGCCCCCCCCAACTCGGCTCAATGACATTGGATGACGGAAGCGACGTCAAATGTCACTTTCACCCAACGGCCTCATGGGGGGAATTTTTTTTTTTATTGAAAAGAAAAATTATAATTTTTTTTTTTTTGTTATTGCATTTAGGTGTAAATATGAAATATGATGTCTTTTTGACCCCCAGATCTCACATTGAAGAGGACCTGTCATGCTTTTTTTCTATTACAAGGGAGGTTTACATTCCTTGTAAAAGGATTAAAAGTTAACCAAAACATTGTTTTTTAGGAGGGGAATGTAAAAATAAAAAGTAAAATAAAGAAGAAAAAAAAGAGAAATTATATCGTCCCGTCCCGCCGTGCTCATGCGCAGAAGCGAACGCATACGTAAGTCCTGCCCAAACATGAAAACAGTGGTCAAACCACATATGTGAGGTATCGCCGCGATCGTTAGAGCGAGAGCAATAATTCTAGTTTTAGATCTCCTCTGTAACTCTAAACTGGTAACCTGTAGAAAATTTTAAACGTCGCCTATGGAGATTTTTAAGTGTCAAAGTTTGTTGCCATTCCACGAGCGGGCGCAATTTTGAAGCGTGACGTGTTGGGTATCAATTTTGCTCGGCGTAACATCATCTATTACATTATAGAAAAAAAAAATTGGGCTAACTTTGCTGTTTTCTTATTTTTTAATTTAAAAAAAGTATATTTTTCCCCAAAAATTGTGTTTGTAATACCGCTGTGCGCATACGGTGTGACATAAAGTATTGCAACAACCTCCATTTTATTCTCTAGGGTGTGTGAAAAATATATATATAATGTTTTGGGGTTCTAAGTAATTTTCTAGCAAAAAAACCTGATTTTAACTTGTAAAGAACAAGCTAGAAAAATAGGCCCGGTCCTTAAGTGGTTGAAGTGATACTAAAGTCTCGTTTTTTTTTTTCTCTCTTTAAAAATAACAAACATGTTATACTTACCGGCTCTGTGTAATGTTTTTGCACAGAGCAGCCCCAATTCTCTTCTCGGGTTCCTCACCAGCGCACCTGAGCAGGCACACTCCCAAGCCACTGCTCTGTGTGTCCATTTATACACACAGAGCGTGGCTCAGCCCCACCCCCTGCTCTCTCCTCATTGGTTCGCTGGCAGTGATTGACAGTAGCGGGAGCCAATGGCTGTCTCAGCCAATAAGGAGGGAGAGCTGAGGCTCCCATGCACATTGCTGGATGGAGATGGGGCTCGGGTAAGTATTGGGGGGGGGGGGGGCTGCTGAATACAGAAGTTTTATTTTTAGCTTCATGCATAGAAGTCTGATGGTACATCTAACACCCCCCCCCCCCCCCGCCAGATTGACAATGGTGCTGTCCAAAGGTGCTTTTTATTGCTCCTTCATTCAGAGTGAAGCACAATTTACTTCCTTTGTTAATTTCTTATTGTCTGCTCTTTATTTTCTGCATGAAGTCTCTTTGTGTTTTTACAAGTTATATTTTGTATCAGATTAAAAATAGGATGCAGTTTAACCCCACCTCCCAACCTTTTGAGAAGGGGAACGAGGGACACCTATCAGCAAATATATGTAGGGATAGGACACACCCCCTGGCACGCCTCTTAAAGGAGAATTATACAACAAAAAAAACGATTTGTTAAACCCAGAAGTGTTTTTTTTTTTTTTTTTTTTTTTTACCACTACTATATTGGCTTTTGAAATCTACAAATGCAGCAATTTAGAAATCGGGTGAAAGCTGAGAAACACTTTTGAAAGATAAAAGGTGCATTTTATATACAACTATATGGATCAGACCAAAATGAGGGACAAATGAGGGGGAAAGGAGGACATTGCTCCAAATCAGGGACAGTTAGGAGCTGTGGTTTAACCCCTTAGTGCCAGGGCCTCCTGGCCCTTTAAGGGGTTTCCGATGTTCCTCCCAGGGCCTCCTGGCCCTTTAAGGGGTTTCCAATGTTCCTCCCAGGACCTCCTGCTCTCTAGCTCCCTTGTCTCCTCCTCCCATGCTCACCTCTAGGACTTCTCCAGAGCCTCTCCCATCCTCTGGAACTTCCCACCCCAGTATGTCCGGTCAGCTCCTAACCTGTCCACCTTTAGGAGATCCCTGAAAACTCACTTATTCAGGGAAGCCTATCCCACACCCCACCTAAGAACTGTCCCCGAGTCACCTCTATCAGATTATCTCCCCCCCGTAGCTTTTGCTTTTTGTACCACCTCCCCCCTCCCTTTAGATTGTAAGCTCCATGAGCCGGGTATCGTACTGTACCCCTTAATCTCGTAAAGTTGGTGTTATTTAAAATTCTGTATATTAACAATAATAAGAAGAAGAAGAATAATGTAGTGTAGCCATGGTGACGAGCACTCCTGATAAACAATCCGCCAATCACCCTGCCGCCAGACCCCCATCTATCATTTGAGACAATGAGCAGTCATTTGCGTAGTTTTGTTGCGTTTTTTGCGGAATACAACTTGGGTGGGGTAAAGGAAGATATGGGATAGTCCATGGTTCTTAGATAATTGTCCTCACATTGATAGGACATTAATTAGCAGCTTTAGTCTTGAAATGAAGCATCTCCAACATTCACAGTCTATTTCCTCTGCTTTATCTCCTCTGCAGACTATTCCTCCTCTGCACTGAATCCTGCAGAATATCACTTCTCTTATACAAATCCTCCACTGCAAAACTCTTAGATTACTATTACTTCACTTCCATTGAAACAAGAATGGATCACTCTGAATAACCTCAGCTTGCAGACCATAAAGGTGATAGCCACACAGTCTTTTGGAAGGTATTACCAATGCGCTTCACCAGGCCAGAGATACTCGGTACCTCCCCCCCGAGGGCCTGACACATGGTAATAGGCGGACTACTGTTCCCAGCCAGTCCATTGCTGTCAATGCTGCGTTCCCCGGCCACAGCATTCTGCACTACTCTCAATAACTTCTCCTTCTTCGTTTCTCTCACACTGACCTTTCTCCAAAATGCAAGTTCTGTGTTCCCCGGCCACAGAACGCTGATCTACGCTCCTCTGCTTTACTGCTACTTCTCCTTTACCGATCTTCTCCTGTGTACAAGTTCTGTGTTCCCCGGTCACAGCAGCTTTACACCAATTCCATGATGAAGATCTTTACTCAAGATTACTTCCTGGCGGTTCCTCCATCCCTCCTCCGCGCCCGGTGCACCCCCACGTGGGGCCGCCCTGCGGTAACTCCTAAAACTCCATTCTTCCTTCCTCCCTGGCAGCATGTGATCTCAGCTTATATGGGAGGCCTGCCCCCTGCCAATACCAAAGGGTAATTGGTCAGGGCTCCTCACATGAGCTGCCTGCCACTCAAACCTCAGGTCCAACCTCTCTTCCAGAACAATCTTCCTGAAAGCAGGGGAGGCGCCTCTGGGCCAGAGAACAGGTGGTCACACCCACCACTATAACGAACACTCCCAGTCCCAAATCAAAACAAACAGGCCCAGCCTAAAGCACAGGCCTGGCTAAATTTGCCTACACTGAAAGCTTTAAACCCAGAAGATTCTCACTCTAGCACCTACCTAAAGGTGGAGGGTGCTACATTAGCATGTATGGACAGATTTTGATGTGGTTTAAAAATTGATACAGTACAGCTGAGTGGGATGGATGGATGGATGGACGGGCGGATTGCACATTGAGATGGATGTTACCATCAGACCTTTCCTCCCCTTATTATTACTGGAAGGTATCCAATCTCTAATAGCCCATTGGACGGAACTCACATTTGACCACGGTTTTGGGTGGAGAGGTTCCATGGTTATTAACCACTTTGCCGACCAGGCGCCGTACATATACTGCGGCAGGTTGGCTCTATTGCGTAAATCGCTCAAGCTGGTACGTTGGTTTGTGTAATAGATACAGCAGGCACGCAATGTCTGCCGGCCACCCACGATCGCTCCACAGAGAGCCAGAATGGGGATCGGTCAATGTAAACAGACAGGTCCCGGTTCTGTCAGGGGAGGAGAGAGAGATCTGCTGTTCCTAGTGATCAGGAACAGCGATCTCTCTACTCCCAGTCAGTCCCCTCCCCCCACACAGTTAGAAACACCCCCTTAGGACACACACTTACCCCCTTGATTGCCCCCTAGTGTTAACCCCTTTCTTGCCCTTGCCAGTGACATTTATACAGTAATCAGTGCATATTTATAGCACTGCTTGCTGTATAAATGTCACTGGACCCCAAAAAAGTGTCAAAAGTGTCCAATCTGTCCACCACAATGCCGCTAAAAATCGCTGATCACCGCCATTACTAGTAAAAAAAAATTATTACGAAACGCGTTTCGTAATAACTTACGTCGTCCAGGCCCCTGGACGACGTAAGTTATTATGAAACGCATAGGGCGGAGCGACACGCTGATGTCACCTCGTACTCCACTCGTTATCCACCAGAAACGGGCTGTCTGTTTTGTGCTCTGGCCGGCGCAACAGACGTTCAGACTCTATTTTCTTTTGTTTTATCCTCTTTTTTTAATAAACAATCGTTGGTTTTACACTATTGGAGCATTTATTTCCTCCTATGTACCACGACTTTTCCCAGCTGATCCGAGCCGCTGTAAGTGACTTCCTACTAGCTGGTGTCTGCCCGCAGTTTCATGGAGCCGGTGTATAACACAACACATGCCTTCCCTGATCCTCTGTAATGGGGGATCATGGTATTCCGGTAAGGGCGCATTCCTGCTGACTTATGGTGGTGGATTTCACATAATATTTGAAGATATTAATCGTTTCACCAATCTTTTCGCACCATTTTTCATACTTTGATGGACTTTATTTTACTTCAGTTTATTATTCACTGGTGTTTATTACAGTAATTTGTTCACTGACCATTGGATATTGTTAGTTCATTGAGCATTGGTCATTTTTTATTGCATACGTTAATTATTATCATTATTTTTATTATTTTTCATGATCACCTGCATGATATATCAATTTTTTCTGTTTGCTACTGGCTTTGGTTTTTATATACATGCCGTATTTATCACGCAGTTTTTGTATACACGTGTGTGTCATGTTCACTAATATTTTTAGGGTAGCGCGATTTTATCCTTTTTTTCTAATTTGTCTGTGTGTTGATGTTGTACATATCTATCGCTGCTCCCTCAGTGCTGAGTTGGGTGTTAATCATCTCACCACCACTTTTTTTTTTGTTCTGTATTTTGTTTTTGGTTCTTATAGCGCGGTTGTTACCCCATTTTTCTCGTACGAGTGCCTCTCAGGATCGCTGACAGCAGAGCTGGACTGGAGCTCCTAGTGGGACTGTGGAGGAACACCGACACAGCGGAAGTCCAGGAACAGCGGTAAGCAGGAAGCTGGAACAGACTGGTACTGGAACACCACAGGCTGAGGAGCAGATGCTGGTGGGATGGATGCTCCCAATGGGTTGGAGAGGAGCCAGGGGCAGGCCGGGTCATACACAAGCGGACACGTCAGGAACTGATGCAGAGGCTGGAGCAGAGTCAGGGTACAGGCTGGATCGGCAACGGGCTGGCAGCGAGGTGGCAGAAGAAGTAGGCAGGTGCAGAGTGAAGGACAAGCCGGGGTCGGATGCAGGCAGAAGGAAGGAACATCAGGAAATAAGCCGAGTCACAACAGGAACAGATATCAGATACTGGTAAGGCAGGGACACACAGGGAACGCTGTAGAGCAGACAGCATTGAGTCTGGGTGCTGACCCAGTTTAGATTTATTATTTATTTTGGCACCATGAACTGTCACAAGGTGAATGCGCATGTGCGTGCGCACCAGTGCGCAGCGGCGCACGTAGGCGCACCTGGGGCATTCTTCTAACAGGAATTGAAGATTCTGGATTTCTTCTGTGGCAGCCATCTTGGTTGCTGGCATGCTCTTCCTGACACCGTTGCTGACATTGGCCTGTGACCCCACTACTCTTCGACCTGCCGTATATGCCTGATCTGCCTGTCTGTTACCCACCCTGCTTGTCTGACCCTGCACCCTTCTCATCCAGCCTGCTTCAGCTTCTTCAGTCCAGCAAGCTCTCATCTGGCTCCTGCTGCACTTCCACAGTCTGCCCCCAACCCAGCCTGGTGCCAGCTCATTGGTCACTAGCTGGTTCTGCTGCCACATCTACCCGCTGACAACTGCTACCACGCAGACTACTGGACTGATCACAGGCCCTCATACCCCACCATGCTCCCATGGTTGCTGGCTCACTACTACGGAGCTGTACGAGAGGCCTTCCTCTTCTCGCCAGGCTCACTAACCAGGTACGTGACAGCAACAGTTTGAATGTCAGCTGTTAAACACAGGATCAACACAGTTCCAATACATTACAGTCAAGTACCCTTTAAAGTGTGGCCACCTATCTCCTGGAGGACCAAGAGCATAAACAAAAGCCCTTAGCCTGGGAGATCAATCCCCAAGTGAGACATATATGAATAATAAGGAAACAACTGGCTAGCTCACTTGCAGGCCCTCCATCAGGAGAGTCAAGGTTTAAGCCTGAAAATCTGTTGAACCTTCTGCACACCAGAATTGTTAGAAGAATAGACCCTGGGTGTGAAAATGGTCTGAAGGTTAAGGCTTCTACCGGCTTAGTTGGGGCCCTTATGTTGGCGCACAATATAAGGTGTTGTCCCTTTAAGATGTTGAATGATTGGGACAGTTTCCTTTAAGAGACAACGTTGTCGGCACAGTTCACTTTAAGAGCTGAAGTGGTACTTAGGCAGCAGAAACACCCTATTTCAGTGGCCTGGCCTGAAACAGAAGCAGCTAAAGAAGAAAAGGGATCTGCCAAGCAAGGAGCAAAGTGGTGGCTTAGTTCAGCAACCTGCAGGCGGCGGCCATAACAGCGGAAAGAAAATGGCAGTTTGCAGCAATAAAAGGCTGATAAGAGTCAATGTTGATGGAAGTTCATAAGACTTGTGCACTGCCTAAAAATTTGTTTGTATTCTTTTTTGGTTTTTAGTCATGTTTGGGTTTTTTTTCATTTTTCGGGTAATTCATTATGATTGAAATTCATAAATTCGTAAATCTGAAAATTCGAAAATTCAAAAATTCAGAAATTTGAAAATCCAAAAATAAGAAAGAAAATCCGAAAATTCGAAATAATAATTAACTAACTAACTAATAATAACTAACTATTAATAGGTATTGGAATTTCCTTTTAAATTTGGCTGTTAGTCAATGTAACGAATAGAAATTTATCCGAAGTTACGAATTATCCAAAATAACGAATGCCACATCTAAACAAATGGAATGGAATGAATTATTATTATTAATAATAATAATAATAATAAAAAGTTTTTTATTATTATTGTTATTTATTATTATTAATAATTTGTTACGTTCCATTTGTTTAGATACGTCATTCATTATTTTGGATAATTCGTAACTTTGGATAAATTCGTATTCGTTACATTCACTAACAGACAAATTTGAAAGGAAATTCCAATACCTATAATTTAATAGTTAGTTATTTTTAGTTATTCTTTCAGATTTTCGAATTTCCGGGTTTTCAAATTTTCCTTCTTTCGCATTTTTATTCTTATTTTCAGATTCTTACATTTACAGATTTTCGAATTTCCGAAATTTTGGATTGTCGGATTTTCGAATTTTCAGATTTTAGGATTTTCAAATTTTCAAATTTACAAATTTACCAATTTTTGAATTTACCAATTTTTGAATTTACGAATTCACAAATCTATGAATTTTTGAACATTCGAATTGACAAATTTACGAATATTCGAATTTACAAATTTTCTTAAAAAAATTGTTAAACGGGTTTTAAACCAATTTGTCGAAATTCGTGAACGAATTGCACATGTCTAAAGTTCATAGCCTACACGGACCTGGCAATGGATTCTAAATGTAGCTTGTAGCAGTGAAGTGCGGGTCAAATTTCCTCTCAACTAATCCCCCTGCGGCACTCCAAAGAAGAGTCAGTTGTCTTGCTGTGGGGGCCACTTTTACCTGAAGACATGGCTATATAGGTGACCCAAACTAAATTAACTGGTGCCGCTCAAGGCTTCACTGGGTCCTCTTACGTAGTAACCACTTGGGGTGCAGACAAGGAAAGAGCTCTGTCCAAGCTCTAGACATCTAATGGAAAAAGGGAAAAGTCCTGAAAGTCGCACATGTCTGCAAACCCCGTAGGAAAGTGTATGACAGCCTCAGCCGTGGCTCCAACCAGGCCACGCCCCCAACATGTTTCACTCCACCCATGGAGCTTAGTCAGGGGGATCATCACAAGGTTTTGGAGAGAAGTTGGGACTTCCAGGACTCGTCCCTTTTCCATTGCATGGCTGTTGCAGTGGCTCCTTCCTGCAGCTGAATGGTCTCCCAAGAGCAGTCCTCACCACTCAACATTCGGCTTAACAGTCTCCTTCACAGATTCCTCAGCTTTACGGCACACCCGCCGCCGGCTCAACCCTGTCAGGTCCGGAACAGCACAGCTCGGCACAGATTTACACACACTCCTTCCCGCTGCAACGTCTTTCTCCAACTCCCTCGATGTCTTCCCAGGCTTTTCCTTTTGTATCATCCTGTCCCTTGGTGATTGCTCTTGGGCTCTGTAGTTTGACTTCAGCTTTACTGTGAGGAAAGTTCTCCTTTCAGCCTACAACTCCCAGAGGTCTCTGAACACCTGTATTAGGGCTATGGCAAGTAAAAGTGCTGGATGCTGCCATCTTGTGGATGAATAAAGTTCTGCAGTCTCAGTAACAATGCAGAGTGTTACATTTCCCATGGTTTAGCCTTGTAGGGGGGCTCAGGATGGAGGTTTTTTTGGGGTATCTTATATTGGGTTTTATATTTATTAGGCAATCAAGACCTTTCCCAGGAACGCAGCTTCATACATTTTTGTTTTATATACATTTAGAATGAATGTATCCATTGTATTCTGATAAACAGCTCCTGTATACTGTATACCTTTTTTGTTGGTTCTTTGTCCATTCATCACAATCTCTGTTCATTAGACATGTGCAATTCATTTCGTTCTGAATTCGTTTTTTGTAACAAATTTCGACAAATTTGTTCATTCATAAACGAAAACCCAGTTTAACTAATTATTTGGAATATTCAAAAAATTCGAAAATATGAAAATTCGAAAATTCGTAAACTCGGAAATTCAAAATTCGAAAATCCGAAAACCCGAAAATGAGAAAATCTGAAATAATAACTAACTAATAATAACATAACTATTACTAACTGTTAAATTATAGTTATGTATATATGGTTAAATATACAGTATATTGTGAGATTTGGCTTTCATGGCAGGAATCCCGCACATGGGGTATTACCTGCATGATGGACCCTCCTCCTGCTGTAAAACATTTCCCAATGTGGGGTCCCATCTTAATCCCAGCGATACATCCAAATGTTCCTGTTATTATGATTGTTTTGTGATGAGTCACAATATGCATTAGAAAATTCGGAGAAATTCAAAATTCGAAAATCTTAAAACCTGAAAATTCGAAAATCAGAAATAATAACTTACTAATATTAATTTAACTATTACTAACTATTAAATTATAGGTATTGGAATTTCCTTTCAAATTTGGCTGTTAGTGAACGTAGCGAATACGAATTTATACGAAGTTACGAATTATCTGAAATAACGAATGCCGCATCTAAACTAATGGAACGGAACTAATTAATAATAAATAATAATAATAATAAAAATGTTTTATTATTATTATTGTTATTTATTATTATTAATTTGTTGCGTTCCATTCGTTTTAAATGCGGCGTTCGTTATTTTGGATAATTCGTAACTTTGGATAAATTTGCATTCGTTACGTTCACTAACAGCCAAATTTGAAAGGAAATTCCAATACCTATCATTTAATAGTTACAATATAATTAGTTATTATTTCTGATTTTCGAGTTTTCTTTTCAGAATTTCGAATTTACGAATTTTCGAATTTTCCCATTTTCGTTAAACGGATTTGCGTTGATTCGGATATTTCCGAATTCGGAACGAAACAAATTGCACATGTCTAATAATTACTCTGGACAGGGCTGGCATTAGAGATCACGGGGCCCCATACCTCCTACCTGACAGCCCCCGTCCCCCCTAATTGGAAAAATGCAGCCTCAGCTGCACTGAAGATGAATGGGCAGGACACAGAGGCTCCTCCCTATTCATAAACTGAAGCATAGTAAACACAGTTTACTATGTTCAGTTATCAATGGATCGGTACCGATCGCTCACTGTGTCTGATTCTGAAAAGGAAGGGGCCGGTAAATTACATATTTACTGGCCCCTTCCCCGCTCTCCATCTGTGTGTGATGTGAGGACGCGGAGTGGAATGAGGGCCGGTGTAATAGGCAGATGTTGGATTAGAGTCACAGGCAACTGTGGACCACCAGGTAAGGACGAGAGGCAGAAACACGGCAGCACCTTATATGCGGGGGGGACACGGAGCTGTCATCTGCCTGCTCTGTTCAGCAGAGAGATCCCCCGCTAAGCAAACCGATTCCATCCCATGGTAAAGGGGCCTTATAGGGGGCTCAGGACAAGAAGTACTGTGTTTGCCTGAAAATAAGACCTACCCCGAAAATAAGTCCTAGCATTATTTTTCAGAGGAGCTGCAATATAAGCCCTACCCCGAAAATAAGCCCTAGTTTAACTACTTGCCGCCCGCCCACTGTCATATGACGGCGTCCCAGAACAGCCATCCCAGGGGCTGCGCCGTGTTGCTAGAACACGGCACTACCCCGATCTCTGTAAAGAGCCACGTCCGTGGCTCTTTAACAATGTCCAATCACAGCCGGTCACATGTAAACATGGAAATGCCGGTAATCGGCGTTCCTCACCTCACACTGACAGAGCCGATCAGCGGCAACTCCTCGCAGAGGTCAACAAAACATGTAATCAGGGCACTGATCATCAGTGCCCTGATTATATTATAGTGCCACCAGGTTACCAATCAGTGCCAGCAATCAGTGCCAATCAGTGCCCACCAGTGCCAGCAGTCAGTGCCCACCAGTGCCAGCAATCAGTGCCCACCAGTGCCAGCAGTCAGTGCCCACCAGTGCCAGCAATCAGTGCCAATCAGTGCCAGCAATCAGTGCCCACCAGCGCCCACAAGTGCCACCAATCAGTGCCCATTAGTGATGCCAGTCAGTGCTGGCTATCAGTGCCGCCTATCAATGCTGTCCATCAATGCCCATCAGTGCCACCCATCAATGCCCATCAGTGCCTATCCGTGCTGCCTATCACTGCCCATCAGTGCCGCCTATCCTTGACGCCTATCAGTACCCACCAATGATGCCTATCAGTGCCCATAAGTGCGGCATATTAATGCCCCCTCATCAGTGCCACCTAATCAGTACCCATAAGTGTCACCTCATCAATGCCCACCAGTTCAGCCTATCAGTGCCCATCAGTACCAACTGATCAGTGCACATCATGAAGGAGAAAAATTACTTACCGGTATTTACAAAATTTACTGACAGAAATTACCGGTAAGTAAAACACTTTTTTTTTTCAAAATTTTGAGTCTTTTTTTTTTATAAAAAATAAAAAAAACACCAGTGGTTAAATACCACCAAAAGAAAGTTCTATTTGTGTGAAGAAAATGATAAAAATGTCCTATGTGTACAGTGTTACATGACCGCGTAATTGTCATTCTTATGCCCCGTACAAACGATCGGAATTTCCGACAACAAAATCCATGGATTTATTTCCGACAGATGTTGGCTGAAACTTGTCTTGCCTACACACGGTCACACAAATCTTGACGGAAATTCCGATCGCCAAGAACGCAGTGACTTACAACGCGTACGACGAGCCGAGAAAAATGAAGTTCAATAGCCGGTGCGGCTCTTCTGCTTGAAGGAATTGTGTACACACGATCGGAATTTGTTGTCGGAAAATTGGAGAACCAGCTCTCAAATTTTGTGTGACGGAAATTCAGACAAAAATTGTCCGACGGAGCCTACGCACGGTCGGAATTTCCAACAACAAGCTCCCATCGAACATTTGTTGTCGGAGATTCCGATCGCGTGTACGCGGCAAAAGTGTGACGGTGCTGACAGCTGAAAAACGTCCGGGGCAGGAAGGGGGGTGTAAGTGCCCGGTAGGTAAGTGGTTAAAATGCTTGTAAAATCCTAGAATCCACTCTATCACAGTAGTATATAATGTACAATGTGTGCGTTTCTGTAATAGAATTGCGGGGGAAGGGAGTTCCGGCGGGTCACAGAAGCGCAGAACGGCGCTATAAGAAGGTATTTGGCAGATTTATATTACAGAAACACACACATTGTACATTATATACTCAGTGATAGAGTGGATTATAGGATTTTACAAGCATTTTACCTCGGTTCACATGGCAGATTCCTAACAGGCAGGGAGGGAGAGGAGGAGAGAAGACAGCACATTACATGGTAAGACCTACCCCGAAAATAAGCCCCACTGTGTCTTTTGTTGCCAAAATTGATATAAGACCCGGGCTTATTTTGGGGGAAACACAGTATGTCACAGTACATGTTGGCATTCATGGTCCCCTCAATGATCTGTAGCCCCCCAGTGCCGGCAGCACTCATGTAGCCCCAGACCATGACACTCCCACCACCATGCTTGACTGTAGACAAGACACACTTGTCTTTGTCCTCCTCACCTGGTTGCCCCCACACACGCTTGTCACCATCTGAACCAAATAAGTTTATCTTGGTCTCAATAAATAAAGACAATCAATAGTTTATTTGTATATAAAATATGATAATAATAGTAATAGTAATAACATGATAATATAATAGCATGATTAGTTCATACTGTAAACATTATAAAGAACCAAATTCATTGAAGCGTGTCTCCACAGTAGATAATCGTATCCCTGATTGATTGGTACGACCCAATTGGCAAATGAGGTAGTTAATGGTAGTAATGCAATATATAAGCGAGGGGGCATCTATTGGCTCGACGCGTTTCGTAGCAACTGCCACTCTTCAGGAGCAGGTATGAGGTAGATGTCTATGACTATCAATGTCACAATCAGACGTCAGGCTTGGAGACCAGTTGCTATAGCAGTTTTGAGGACTACCACCGACCAGCAGGATAGGTACACAGGCAGTCACCCTGGCAGATGACACAGGCTCACCGGAGGTGTGGAGTCTAAGTACTAACCGGTGTTGTTGTATGAAGCAGTATATAGAAGAATGAGAGCTGTAGCCTGGAAATATACAATAAGTGACTAATAAAGAGGGATAAAATAGTGCAGGGACTGATCGGTGGTAGGGATCTGAAGGAAGGTGTAGGATAGGTGCAGGGTGATTGGGATGACGAGGTATACCCCATTGTGATAATAAAATAAGTGGTGAAAAGGATTACAGACCAATCCCCAACACTGAGGTATTGAACTAAACACAAAGGGGAAATTGGGACACAATAACATTTGAATAAGAATTGGAAAAGAATAAAAGAGGAAAAAAAAATAAAAAAAACGGCAGTACCTTTGCAGTGAGTTGTTCAACGTTTTTTAAAGTTTTTGCAATATCGTTTATTAGGGTTTTTTAGCGTTTTTCCACGTTAGCTTTTTTTAGCGGGTTTTTTTTTTTTTAATGTATTTATTTATTTTTTTCAGGCTCCATGCACACTGGATGTTAAAATAACGTTATAAAAATGCCAGTAGCTTTGCATTGAGTCTTTCAAAGTTTTTTAACGTATTTGCAAATATAGTTTATTAGCAGTTTTTAGTGTTTTTTTTTTTTTTTTTTTTCAATGGATCAAAAACGGTAAAAAAAAAACAAACGGCGGTGAGCCACGTTTTTGTGCATTTATCAGAAATTTTGGTCAGAAAAACTACTCCTGAGCGTGATTTTATTGCGTTCAGAAAACAGCCCATAAACTCCACTGCTGATAAACATCCAAAAACGTCCGTGTGTGCTATGGACACATAGGATAACATAGAGGGGAGTTTATGGGCTGTTAAAAAAAAAAAAAAACACCCAAACTCCCAAAAACGTCTGTTTATGAGCTCCAGTGTGCGTGGAACCTTATACAAGCTGTACACTCACTACTTTACATTGTAGCAAAGTGTCATTTCTTCAGTGTTGTCACATGAAAAGATAGAAGAAAAGATTTACAGAAATGTGAGGGGTGTACTTACTTTTGTGAGCTACTGTATATATATATACAGTGGGGACGGAAAGTATTCGGACCCCCTTAAATTTTTCACTCTTTGTTATATTGCAGCCATTTGCTGTGCCACTGTGCTCTTAGGAACCTTAAGTGCAGCAGAGATTTTTTTTTGTAACCTTGGCCAGATCTGTGCCTTGCCACAATTCTGTCTCTGAGCTCTTCAGGCCGTTCCTTTGACCTCATGATTCTCATTTGCTCTGACATGCACTGTGAGCTGTAAGGTCTTATATAGACAGGTGTGTGGCTTTCCTAATCAAGTCCAATCAGTATAATCAAACACAGCTGGACTCAAATGAAGGTGTAGAACCATCTCAAGGATGATCAGAAGAAATGGACAGCACCTGAGTTATATATATGAGTGTCACAGCAAAGGGTCTGAATACTTAGGAGCATGTGATATTTCAGTTTTTCTTTTTTAATAAATTTGCAAAAATGTCAACAATTCTGTGTTTTTCTGTCAATATGGGGTGCTGTGTGTACAATATGGGGTGCTGTGTGTACAATATGGGGGGCTGTGTGTACAATATGGGGTGCTGTGTGTACAATATGGGGGGCTGTGTGTACAATATGGGGTGCTGTGTGTACAATATGGGGTGTTGTGTGTACAATATGGGGTGCTGTGTGTACAATATGGGGTGCTGTGTGTACAATATGGGGGGCTGTGTGTACAATATGGGGTGCTGTGTGTACAATATGGGGTGTTGTGTGTACAATATGGGGTGCTGTGTGTACAATATGGGGGCTGTGTGTACAATATGGGGTGCTGTGTGTACAATATGGGGTGTTGTGTGTACAATATGGGGTGCTGTGTGTACAATATGGGGTGCTGTGTGTACAATATGGGGTGCTGTGTGTACAATATGGGGTGTTGTGTGTACAATATGGGGTGTTGTGTGTACAATATGGGGTGCTGTGTGTACAATATGGGGGGCTGTGTGTACAATATGGGGTGCTGTGTGTACAATATGAGGTGCTGTGTGTATAATATGGGGTGCTGTGTGTACATTAATGAGGAAAAAAATGAACTTAAAGGATTTTAGCAAATGGCTGCAATATAACAAAGAGTGAAAAATGTAAGGGGGTCTGAATACTTTCCGTCCCCACTGTATATATATAGCGCATACACTTCTATATCCAGGCACACACGCGTATATCTAGACTCTGATTGGCCGTCCAGTGAAGGGCTTTGTTCTTCTTCTTCGTATTTTCTTTGTATGTCACAAGGTCACGGAGTCTCATTTGGTTCAGGTGTGGAAGACGGATTGTAATATAGCGCGGTCCCGGCTGCACCACTAGGACTATACACCACGGTAAATATTGGAAGAGCTTTTTGAACACACTGTAAACACACGGCCCTAATGCTGACTTAATTTGACTGGAAATGTCACCGGATTTATAACACTTTATTTTACTGGCATCATTTTGCGCGGTTGATGGGTGTGGGGGGTTGGCGGTGGAAAGGGAAGCAGATTCTGCTGAAATATCATTATTAAAAAGGCATGCTGAAAAGTCAAGTAGGCCAGAGGGAGGTATTTAATGAAAGTGAGGTGCTGTATTCGGCAATGGTGCCGTGGGGAGCCCGGGTTTTTCTTATTTATTTGGCTTGCCGCGCTAACCAATCGTTAGCAATGCATCTGTTAAACTTCCACTTCATAAATAGCTGCTTTTCTGCTGGCAGACACAAAAAAAAAAAAAAAACAGCAAAAGTTCAAGATAAAAAAAAAAAAAAAAGATGTTTACCCCGAGCAAACATCGGCGCGTACGGAGAGAACAGAGACGCACTTCAACGGGGAGCATGGGCCTGCCTTGTAAAGGGGAACTCCGGGTGTGCCCGGGTCCTTGGTATTGTCAGCGTAGCCTGATGAGTACAACATTGACTAATGCCGCGTACACACGAGCGGAATGTCCGACAGAAAAAGTCAAACGGAAGCTTTTTATCTTTTTACCGATCGTGTGTGGGCCTCATCTGACTTTTTCCGGCGAAAATTCTGACGGACCTAGAAATGGAACGTGTTCTAAATATTTCCAACGGAACCAATTCCTATCGGGAGACCCGCCCGTCTGTACGCTGTTCCGACTTACCAAAAACTATTGGCTACTGGCTATTGAACTTCCTTTTTCTAGTCCCGTCGTACGTGTTGTACGTCACCGCGTTCTGGACGGTCAGACCTTGGTGTGATCGTGTGTAGGCAAGACAGCTTGAGCGGAATTCCATCGGAACTCTGTTAGAAAAACCTTCAGAGTTTATTCCGACAGGAAAACTGGTCGTATGTACAGGGCATAAGGCTCCGTTTAGAATACTGCGTGCACGGCTGCCCACACGCCCCCCCCCCTTCTTGCACACGTGCGCATCACATGAAGGGTAGCCCATTCATTTCAATGGCCGCCCTACACAGGAGAAACACTAAAAAAAAATCCTAGACACGCTGAATCCAGGGCTGGGAGAAGGGGGTGGGCAGGAGGGGCAACTGTCCTGGGTACTGTGGTATCATGTGAACTGGGGGGGGGCACTGCAAGGAGATTGGGGTGGGATTTTGTGTTGGAAGGGGAATTTGGGGGACATCAAGGAGTAAGAATTGTTTTAGGTGGGGACATTTTTTTGGGGGGGGCGGGGTGCTAGGAGTGGTAATTTGGCAGGGATTTGTGTTGGGAGGGGGGATGGGGAGGAGGCTTGTGCTAGAAGAGGTCACATGGTAAAGGGGGAAGGGGATTTGTGCTAGGAGGGGAATTTTTTTTGGTGGGGGTTATTTGTGCTAGGAAGGGAAAATTGGGGGGGGGGTGGATTTGTGCTAGGAGGGAGGATTTGGGGGGGTTTGTACTAGAAGAGGTCATATGGTAGAGGAAGGAGAAGAATTGTGCTAGCAGGGGAATTTTTTTGTGGTGGAGGGAATTTGTGCTAGTAGGGATGATAGGGAGGTATTTGTGCTAGGAAGGGAAAATTGGAGGGGGGTGGATTTGTGCTAGTAGGGATGATAGGGGGGTATTTGTGCTAGGAAGGAAGAATTGGAGGGGGGGAGGATTTGTGCTAGTAGGGATGATACGGGGGTATTTGTGCTAAGAGGGGGAAATGGGGGATTGGGGGAGGGGGGTTTGTGCTGGGAGAGGAAATTTGAGGGGTTGAGGATTTGTGCTAGGAGGGGCGATTTGGTGGAGATTTGTGTTGGGAGGGGGGATGGGGAGGAGGCTAGTGCTAGAAGAGGTCACATGGTAGAGAGGGAAGGGGATTTGTGCTAGGAGGGGATTTTTTTTTTTTTTGGTGGTGGAGGGGGGGGGGGGGGGGGTATTTGTGCTAGGAGGGAGGATCTGGGGGGTTTGTACTAAAAGAGGTCATATGGTAGAGGAAGGAGAATATTTGGTGGTTGGGGGGATTTGTGCTAGTAGGGATGATTGGGGGGGGTATTTGTGTTAGGAAGGGATAATTGTGGGGGGGATTTGTGCTAAGAGGAGAAAATGGGGGATTGGGGGGGGGGGGGGTTGTGCTGGGAGAGGAAATTTGAGGGGTTGATGATTTGTGCTAGGAGGGAGGATTTGGTGGGGATTTGTGTTGGGAGAGGGGATGGGAAGGAGGATTTGTGATAGAAGACATCATATGATTGAGGGGGGAGGGAATTTGTGCTAGGAGGGTCATTTTTTTTTTTTGGGAGGGGGGGGGGGGTAGGCGGCAGCGAAGGATTTGTGCTAGTAGGGATGACTAGAGGTATTTGTGCTAGGATGGAAAAATTGTGTGGGAGTTGTGCTAGGAGGGGTGATGGGGGGTATTTGTTCTGGCAGGGGGGCTTTGGAGTGGGGGGAACGATTTGTGCTGGGAGGGGAATCTTAAGGAGTTGAGGATTTGTGCTAGGGGAGGTCATTTGTTTTGGAGGGGGGATTTGTGCTGGGGGGGGGGGATTTGGGGAGAAAGGAGCTGGGAGAGGGATGGGGCTAAGATTTCTGCTTGGAGAGAAGGATTTGTACTGGGAGGAGGGGGAATTTATACTTCGGGGGTAAGCATGTAGATTAGTGCTCAATTTTTTTGGGGGGGGGGTTTGCTGAAACATAATGCTTATACATCATGGGGGGGGGCATTTGACATGTTCACCCTGGGCTCTAAATGACCTTGTCCACTGGCTGAATGGCATGGTGGCTTCAGCCCTAGACTGAAGCTGGTGGTTCCACCATAGAGATGACTGAGGACCGGAATGTCCCCAATCATCTAAATGGTCTAAACAACTGGAAGCGATGAGTAGCTTGTCACTTCCAATTGCGGTCCCATGTAAACGTTACCGGCCTGTGAAAGTGTTGCATCAAATTGATCTCGGTTTGATCAGGGCAGAGGAGAGATCTGGGGTCTAATAGACCCCAGATATCTCAGTAAATAGTACCTGTCACAGCCCATGATATTTGGTTGATCCCTTGTGATAGCAATAAAGAGAAAGTGTAAATAAAAATAAAAATTACATACATTTTATAATATAAAATAAAAAATTAAAGTGCCCCCCCCCGTGCATGCGTGCAAAGGTGAACGCATATGTAGGTCGCGCACACATATTTAAACGGTGTTCACACCACGCATGTGAGGTATCGCCATGATCGATAGAGCGAGAGCAATAATTCTAGCACTAGACCTCCTCTGTAACTCTAAACTGGTAACCTGTAACGGCTTATAAAGCATCGACCTTCTGAGATTTTTAAGCATAGTTTGTCGCCATTCCACGAGCGTGCTCAGTTTTTAAAGCGTGGCATGTTTGGTATCTATTTACTCAGCGTAACATCATCTTTTATATCTTACCAAACAATTGTCTATTGTATTGTGTTTGTGTGCATTCAAATTCACTAAAGTGTATTTTTTTCCAAAAAACATATCATTCGAGAAATTGCTGAGCAAATACAGCGAGACATAAAATATTGCAACACCCACCATTTTTTTCTCTAGGGCCTCTGCTTTAAAACATATATATATATAATATTTTGGGTTTCTAAGTAATTTCCTAGTAAAAAAAAAAAATTTACATTTTTACATAGATGTGAAAAGTGTCAGAATTGGTCCGGTATTGAAGTGGCTAATTATCAAGTAATAAAAATGTGATAAATTGGAATGCGTTTATCTGCATGGTGGGAAAGTGCGTGATTTTGCACACATTCCCAACATGCATTGATTGGGAACCTAGCCTAAGGCTTCAGTTCTATTTCTGTGTAGGGATGGGCCGAACGACCCCCAGTTCGGTTCACACCAGAACTTTCGAACATCGCGAAAGTTCGGAAACCGAATAACGAACCCCATTGAAGTCTATAGGACCCAAACTTGAAAAATCAAAAGTGCCCATTTTGAAGGCTTATATGTAAGTAATTGGGCATACAATGGTTATGGGGCTCTGGGTCCTGCCCTGAGGGGTCATGTATCAATGAAAAAAAAGTTTGTAAAAAACATCATTTTTAAATGAGCAGTGATTTATTGATGCTTAAAGTGAAAGCATAAAAATAAAAAATTCCTTTCAATATAGTGCCTGGGGGAGTCCCCCTAGTCCACCTGTGAAGTGGCGCATCTGTACTATGTATATAAGCTGCTCCAACAATAACTGCATTTATAAAGCCAAAAAATGTCATTTTTCCTGTAAGCTTTCTTTATTTTGTAAGCAACGGCTTGGGGAGCCAGTCTGTATGATGAGGCCACAATGCAGTGAACGGAGAATATGTTTAGCGATTTTTTTGGATAAATTCTGGTGTCTCTTCCACAGACTTTGGATAGAAGTAACAGGTGCGGAAAAATTGTTCTTTGGGTGTCAGTGGCACCTTCACAACAGAACCCTATAGAGGTAATCTTGATGAAAGCAAGAATGGGTCTTGCTGTCAAAAATCGCAATGATATGCACCCGTCAAACAGGTGCAGAAAAATTGGTCTTTGGGTGTTAATTGTGCCCATGAACCTTACACCAAAACAAATCCTTCAGATGAAATCAACACCCATAACACTAGGCAACCGAGAAGTCCTGAAAAGATTCCACATCCCAAAAACACTTAATCAGTGACATCAGCATCAGTGGCTTCATAGCTGCTGGTAATCCAGGACTGATTCAATTTGATAAATGTCAGACAGTCCACGGAGTCTGTGGACAGACGCGTTCTATTTTTAGTAACAAAGCCTCCTGCAGCACTGAATGCCCGTTCGGAATGCATTCTGGATGCAGGGCAGCCCAGCAGCTCATTGCATACTGTTCTGGCCAGTGATCTATTCTCATGACCCAGTAAGCCAGTGGATTGTCAACTGGAAAGCTCTCCATCTCTGCTTTTGGCCCTAGATAATTGTCTACAATGTGACGCAGACAAAGATTTAGGGGGCACACCCTAAAAAATGCATTAAAATGGTGCAGCCATAAGACCATACAGACAAAACAAGAGATTACAGCGCACACATACAAAAATTACATTTAACTTCTGCAAGGCTATTTAAAACACCTGAACATAGTCAGAAAATATGGGGATGTAGTTACACCATATGGCCATATAAGACCACTACTATGTCAAAAGTACCCCATTATCAGTGGGTCCTACGCTATCCATAGAATGGAAGATCCTGCTTTTCTGAACCATGTGAGAAATACACTCCTCTATATGGGAGAACTAATGCAGACGCTGCCGATGGGATGTGGAAGCTGACAGCCCTGGGCGGCGAGGACTAAAAAAATTGTGAAATACATCACTTAGGCGGGCGTTTTCGCTTCTCTCTTGGCCAACAAAAGCCTCAAAACTAAGTTTTCCATTACACTGTAACCTACCAGAGTCGGCAAAAGCATTAGATAAACTCCTCTTTAAGTTGTCCTCAAGAGATTACATCTTCGGCACTCTCTGTGGGGACGGGATGAGTTCTGAGACTTTCCCCTTGTAACGTTGGTCAAGGAGTGTTGCCAACCAATAGTGATCATTCTCCTTTACGGCACGTATTCTTGGGTCCTTTCGCATGCTTTTAAGGGAGGGAGCCCGTGCACTGCAAATTTGTGGAGGCATGAGAAGCAGGCTCCTCAGGGTCACTGAGGATTATAGTATCTGGATTTGCCTCCTCCCAGTCACGTACTACTCCCAAGGGTTCTGGGGATGGAAAACCATCTCTTACTGCTTGACGTATGTCTTCTTCATCTTCAATGCCTCCAAAACTGTCAGAATTCTTCTCCTCCTCCCTTCTCCAGCAGGAACACAACAGGGATTGTGTCATTAATGCATGCATTGTCACAGCTCACCATCCTTTTGGCCTCCTCAAATGGTGACAGTACAGTGCATGAATTCTTTATGAGCAGCCATTGGCGTGGAGAAAAAAAGCCGAGCCGGCCTGAGCCTGCCGAGCCGGCCTGAGCCTGTCGTGCCATACTCACACAGGTACTTGTTGACAGCCCTCTGCTGCATGTGCAGCCATTGCAGCATTGCCAAAGTCGAGTTCCACCTGGTGGGCATGTCACAAATCACGCAGTTTACAGGTAGGTGGAATTCAGTGGTTCATAGGACAATTCAGCAGAGGAGGGCATGGAGGAGGAGGGGGTAGAGCTGACGAATCTGGCATCATTACCACTAGCTGTATGGAGACTTGGGGGCACAACAAGCTGCGGCACTGAGCCCAGTCCTGCATCCTTCTGAGTTGCAAGCAGAGTTACCCAGTGCTCTGTGAACAAAATATATCGTCCCTGCCCATGCTTGCTGGACCACGTGTCAGCAGTAACGTGGACTTTGCGGCTGACTGCCTTGTCCAACAATGCCACAACATTGCCTTCCACGTGATGGTAAAAAGCTGGAATGGCCTTACGCGAAAAGAAATAGCGACTGGGAACCTGCCATTGTGGTACAGCACATTCTGCAAATTCACGTAAGGGGGCAGAATCCACCAGATGGAAAGGCAGAAGTTGTAGAGCCAGCAGCTTTGAAAAGCTTGTATTTAGACGCTGGGCATGTGGGTGGCAGTGACTGTACTTTTTTTTTTTTTCGCTGCAGCAGATGGGGCAGAGAAATTTGCCGGCTATAGTCTACAGCTGGTGGTGTGCTGCTGGCAGATGTTCTGCATGGACCTGAGACACCCTACGCTATGCCATCATCCGTGTAAGTGGGGGCTGCTGAGAGATCATAGCGGGGGCAGACTGAAGTGAGTAAGGAGGAGGGACAGATTTGTGTCCCTTTTGTGTGGCTTTCAGGTGATCTTGCCAACAGGCTGAGTGATGGGAGGTTAAATGCCTTGTCAAGCATGTGATACCCAAATGGCTGGTGTTTTTGCCACGCTTGATGCACTTAAGACAAAGTTTGCAAATTGCAACAGTGCGATCGGCTGCACATGTACTAAAAAAGACCCAGACAGCTGAGCTGTGGGAAGTGGGCCGGGAGATAACAGCTCCACGATGTGATGGAATAGGGTGGCTGCTCTCTACTCTTCCATGATGGCTGCCTCGTTGGGGTTGTGCATCCACCCTCACTTTCCTCCTCTGCTCTATCTTGAACCCAAGTTGCGTCAGTGACATCATCATCATCAACTCCTCCATCCTCATCATCACTGGAAACTTGGCAATACGCTGTGGCTGGGGGAACATGACTACCAATTTGTGTACCAGTGTTCTCCCCTCTCTCTAGGCTCATGTTCCTGCCTTCCTCAACCTCATAACCAACATCTGAATCAAGTAATGGCTGTGCATCATCAAGGAGCAAGTGGCCGAAGCTGTGTTCAAATACCTCAGCTGACTCCTCAATGCCTGATGTTGGGGCTATGGAAGGAATAGCTGTGGACAAGGAGGCAGGTTTTGCCACTCTGACAGCTGCAGTGGACTGCACACTAGTCTCTGCTTGGGTGAGGGAGGATGAGGACGTTTAGTAAGCCAGTCCACTACCTCCTCTGCATGCTGTGGCTGGATAGCACGGGCAACATCACTAAACAAGGGAAATGATGCCCTGCCTGAGGACTGACCACGTCCACCTTTGCCTGTGGACACATACGCTGCTGGACCTCTCACAGTGCCATGGGAACGTCTGCCTTTCCTTGCTGTCCTCCCAGACATGATGGGGGGGGGTGCTTATTAACAAAATGTAATAAAGATGTGTAAATGTGTACGTGGATGCACTTTAATCAATGGAAAGTGGTATTTGGTGCACTTTAACTTGAGTACTCACTACACAGACACACTCCATGGATACAATATACTGCGTCAAACGTGCAGTAATGCACAGAAATATAATGCATTAAATGGATGGTAATGCACTGAAATTTACGGCATTAAACTTGCAGTAACACACTGAAATATACTGCGTTAAATGTGCACTGGCGCACAGAAATATATGGCGTTAAACATGCAGTAATGCACTGAAATATACTCTGTTAAACGGAACGTAACACACGGAAATATACTGCCTTAAATGTGCACTATCACACAGAAATACATGGCATTAAACTTGCAGTAATGCACTGTACTATACTGCGTTAAACGGAAGGTAACGCACTGAAATAAAGGGTGTTAAACTTGCAGTGAGGCATTGAAATATAAGGTGTTAAACGAAAGGTAACGCACAGAAATATACGGCGTTAAACTTGCAGTAACGCACTGAAATATATCTTGTTGAGCGTGCACTAACGCACAGTAATTTACTGCAATAAACGGCACATAACGCACTGAAATATATGGCTTTAAACATGAACTAATGCACAGAAATATACTGCGTTAAATGGCAGGTAGGGAAATGAAATATTAAGGGTTAAACTTGCAGTAATGCACTGAAATAAACTGCATTAAACGGGGTGTAATACACTGAAATATACCAAGTTAAACTTACAGTAACACATCCAAATCCCCCCTCCCAGCACAAATTCCCCCTAAATCCCCCCTCCCAGCACAAATTCCCCCCAAATCCCCCCTCCTCCCAGCACAAATTCCCCCCAAATCCCCCCTCCCAGCACAAATTCTCCCCAAATCCCCCCTCCCAGCACAAATTCCCCCAAAATCCCCCTCCCAGCACTCCCATGTACATGGGAGGAGTCTGTGATACTTATGTACATGGGAGGAGTCTGTGATACTTATGTACATGGGAGGAGTCTGTGATACCTATGTACGTGGGAGGAGCCTGTGATACTTATGTATGTGGGAGGAGCCTGTGATACTTATGTACATGGAAGGAGCCTGTGATACTTATGTACATGGGAGGAGCCTGTGATACTTATGTACGTGGGAGGAGTCTGTGATACTTATGTACGTGGGAGGAGTCTGTGATACTTATGTACGTGGGAGGAGCAGATCAGACCAAAATGAGGGTCTAAGGGGGGGGGAAAGGGGGACATTGGTCCAAGTGCACGCTCAACACGATATATTTCAGTGCGTTACTGTAAGTTTAACGCCGTATATTTCAGTGCGTTACCTTCCGTTTAACACCTTATATTTCAATGCCTCACTGCAAGTTTAACACCCTTTATTTCAGTGCGTTACCTTCCGTTTAACGCAGTATAGTACAGTGCATTACTGCGAGTAAAATTGCCCCAAAATTGTATACAAGCCAGCAGATGGATGAAGCCTGCCTTTTAGTTACACAAAGCCACAGGTTGGCAACCAATGGCCCTCCTCTGCCCCTCTCCATCAGTGTTGAGGTCACATTAGCTGAGTGATGGAGAAAAACTTAGGGAGAAGAGAAACATTGGAATACTAGTCAGTACCAGTGTGTAAATACATCACCTCTATAATTGTACATGGATGTTGTTGTATTATGTAAAACTATTAGAATCATTTTTTACATTTTAGAATGGGGTGCCTCGAGACTGTCCATAATTTTCGAGGGTGTCTTAAACCACTTTCCGGACTGCCGCACACCGATATATGTCCTAAGTTTGAAGAGAAATATTGTTGTTATGGCAGCAGCTAGCTGTCATAACCCCGGTATCCTCTTTTTTGGCCGGCGGTTTGGTTTCCGATAATAGTGGTCTCTGCAGCGAATTCACCGTGAGATCACTTTTATCGGCAGCAGGAGAGGCCCCCCCCCTCCCTCCCACCACGCTGCGGTGCCCTCCGTGGCAGGAGCGGCGGCGACGATCAGATGTTGTTCCATGCTGGGTATGGAGACAAGATGGCCCCCCAACCGTCTCCACTCATCTTTTTTTTTTTTTTTTTTTTTTGCATTTTAGTGTAAATATGAGATGTGAGGTCTTTATGACCCCCCAGATCCTGTCATGCTTTTTTTTCTATTACAAGGGAAGTTTACATTCCTTGTAATAGGAATAAAAGTGACCTATTTTTTTTAAAAGAACAGTGTAAAAATAAAAAATAAAAGGTAAAATAAATAAGAAATTTTTTTTTTTTAAATGCGCCCCGTCCCGCCGAGCTTGCGTGCAGAAGTGAACCCATATTTGAGTAGCGTCCGCATATATAAACGGTGTTCAAACCACACATGTGAGGTATCGCTGCGATCGGTAGAGCCAGAGCAATAATTCTAGCACTAGACCTCCTCTGTAACTCAAAACATGCAACCTGTAGAATTTTTTAAGCTTCGCCTATGGAGATTTTTAAGGGTAAAAGTTTGTCGCCATTCCACGAGCGGGCGCAATTTTGAAGCGTGACATGTTGGGTATCAATTTACTCGACGTAACATTATCTTTCACAATATTAAAAAAATTGGGCTAACTTTACTGTTATCTTATTTTTTAATTTAAAAAAGTTTATTTTTTCCAAAAAAAGTGCGGTTTGTAAGACTGCTGCGCAAATACGGCGTGACAGAAAGTATTGCAACAACTGTCATTTTATTCTCTAGGGTGTTAGAAAAAAAAATTTATAATGTTCGGGGGTTCTAAGCAGGCCCGGACTGGGACAAAAAATAGGCCCGGGCATTTAAGACTGAGCAGCCAATTTTTCCAGGAAGGGGGGGGGGATTCGGTAGGCATTTGCGGGGTGGCTGGTGTCGGTCCTCCACACTGTAATGTACAGGGACACTGTGGCACTGTAATGATTACAGTGCCCCTGCAATTATCCCCCCCCCCCTTTTCTCTGTAATCACAGTGCCCCCTTTTACTCTCTGCTCACTGTGCAGATCTCCAGTTCCTCCTGCCCCCTTACATCAGAGCCTGCACAGACCCCCCCTTATGTCAAAGTCCCCTTACATCAGAGCCCCGTACATCAGAGTCCGCACAGACCCCCCTTTATGTCAAAGTCCCCTTACATCAGAGCCCCGTACATCAGAGTCCGCACAGACCCCCCTTTATGTCAAAGTCCCCTTACATCAGAGCCCCGTACATCAGAGTCTGCTTACATCAGAGCCCCCTTACATCAGAGTCCGCACAGAGCCCCCTTTCATCAGAGCCCCCTTACATCAGAGCCCCCTTACATCAGAGTCCGCACAGAGCCCCCTTTCATCAGAGCCCCCTTTCATCAGAGCCCCCTTACATCAGAGTCCGCACAGAGCCCCCTTTCATCAGAGCCCCCTTACATCAGAGTCCGCACAGAGCCCCCTTTCATCAGAGCCCCCTTACATCAGAGTCCGCTTACATCAGAGCCCCCTTACATCGGAGTCCATTTACATCAGAGCCCCCGTACATCAGAGTCCGCACTGACCCCCCCTTACATCAGAGCCCCGTACATCAGAGTCCGCTTACATCAGAGTCTGCACAGAGCCCCCTTTCATCAGAGTCTGCTTACATCAGAGCCCCCTTACATCAGAGTCCGCACTGACCCCCCCTTACATCAGAGTCCGCACTGACCCCCCCTTACATCAGAGCCCCCTTACATCAGAGCCCGCACAGAGCCCCCTTACATCAGAGCCCCCTTACATCAGAGCCCCCGTACATCAGAGCCCCCGTACATCAGAGCCCCCGTACATCAGAGCCCCCGTACAGAGCCCCCTTACATCAGAGTCCGCTTACATCAGAGCCCCCTTACATCAGAGCCCCCGTACAGAGCCCCCGTACAGAGCCCCCTTACATCAGAGTCCGCTTACATCAGAGTCCGCTTACATCAGAGCCCCCTTACATCAGAGCCCCCTTACATCAGAGCCCCCTTACATCAGAGTCCGCTTACATCAGAGCCCCCTTACATCAGAGCCCCCTTACATCAGAGCCCCCTTACATCAGAGCCCCCTTACATCAGAGCCCCCTTACATCAGAGTCCGCTTACATCAGAGTCCGCTTACATCAGAGTCCCCTTACATCAGAGCCCATTTACATCAGAGTCCGCTTACATCAGAGTCCGCTTACATCAGAGTCCGCTTACATCAGAGCCCCCTTACATCAGAGTCCGCTTACATCAGAGCCCCCTTACATCAGAGTCCGCTTACATCAGAGTCCGCTTACATCAGAGTCCACTTACATCAGAGCCCCCTTACATCAGAGTCCGCTTACATCAGAGTCCGCTTACATCAGAGCCCCCTTACATCAGAGTCCGCTTACATCAGAGCCCCCTTACATCAGAGCCCCCTTACATCAGAGCCCCCTTACATCAGAGCCCCCTTACATCAGAGCCCCCTTACATCAGAGCCCCCTTACATCAGAGCCCCCTTACATCAGAGCCCCCGTACATCAGAGCCCGCACAGAGCCCCCTTAAATTCATTTTACACAGTGGGAGGCAGGAGCAAGGGTGATCTTACTCACCCCAGGATGGAGGCTCAGGCACAGGCTGTCTGTAGCATGTATCTTCTGAAGTAAAACTTCCTTCACGTGTGTGGGCGGGACAGACACAGAAGTAGAGGGGCGGGAGGAGGAGAAGCAGTCCGTCCGAGCACAGAGCGGAACTGTCAGCAGCGGCTCTGAGGCTGAGCTGTGTGTGAGAGACACACAGCTCAGCCAATGCAGCCGATAACCTCACTTGTAGTTCCGGCCGGAGAAGGCACAGGTATGGCCACATAGCGATGGGGAGCGGCGGCCGCGGCCTGTGTTAGCCCTGTCCAGGCCGCCGCTTACCTCCCGCCGTGCGGCCTGGGCATCAACAGGCCAAGGAGTGGGCAGCCCACCGGGCAAATGCCCGGTCTGCCCTATGGCCAGTCCGGGCCTGGTTCTAAGTAATTTTCTAGCACAAATACTTGTTTGTAACTTGTAAACAACAAATCTCAAAAAGAGGCTCGGTCCTTAAGTGGTTAAGAGACTGTCCATAATTTTAGAGGGTGCCTTAGGATTGTGCATAATTTTAGACGGTGCCTTAGAATGGTCTACAATTTTAGAGGGTGCCTTAAGATGGTCCATAATTTTAGAGGGTGCCTCGAGACCGTCCATAATTTTAGAGGGTGCCTTAAGATTGTCCATAATTTGAGAGGGTGCCTTAAGATTTTCCTTAATTTTAGAGGGTTCCTTAAGATTGTCCATAATTTTAGAGGGTGCCTTAAGATTGTCCATAATTTGAGAGGGTGCCTCTAAACTGTCCATAATTTTAGAGGGTGCTTTAAGATTGTCCATAATTTGAGAGGGTGCCTTAAGATTGTCCATAATTTGAGAGGGTGCCTTAAGACTGTCCATAATTTTAGAGGGTGCCTCAAAACCGTCCATAATTTTAGAGGGTGCCTTAAGACTGTCCATAATTTTAGAGGGTGCCTTAAGATTTTCCATAATTTTAGAGGGTGCCTTAAGGCTCGATTCACACCTATGCATGTTGCTTTTGAGCGTTTTTGGAGGTTTTTTTTTCATGCTTGCCACGTTTTTGAGCCGCGTTTTTGCCGCGTTTTTGCCGCGATTTGCGTTTTGCGTTTTTTTTTTTTTTTTTTTTTTTTACAGTTTTTTTTACAGTCTAAAAAAAAATGTAAAAAAAATTAAAAAAAAAAAAAAAAAAAAAAAAAAAAACGGCAAAAACGCACCAAAAACGCATCAAAAACGCATCAAAAACGCTGCAAAAAAGGTGCACTTGCGTTTTTGATGCTTGTCCATTGAAAACCATTACATGCAAAACGCTGCATTTTGCATGTAAAAAAGTCCCCGACCCTTTCCAAAAACGCAAAAAAACAAAAAAGCATTGATGTGAACATGTTCCATAGGAACCCATGTTAAAAAATTCCCGTGCATTTCTGCAAAATGCAAAATGCATCAAAAAACGCGCTAGTGTGAATCGAGCCTTAGACTGTCCATAATTTTAGAGGGTGCCTTAAGATTTTCCATAATTTTAGAGGGTGCCTAGATTGAAAAAAGGTTGAGAAACACAGTCTTAGACAACTGCAGCCAGATGGTTGGGAACCCTGGTGATTAGGGTGTGCCTGGGCATACACAGCCCATGTGCATGTCTATGCACTTGGCGGTTGTGGTTCTCAGTTACTTGGGGAGCCACAGTCCGGTCTGAATAATATGTCTCCAGATTTCAGATGGTCTGAAACCCAGACACCTAATTTAAAACTTGGACTGTCCGGGTGCATCTTAGGCAGGTGGCAATCCTATTCAATCCTATGCAATATTTATTGTTGGGTCAATAAAGCTTAAAACAGGTTCTTCTGTCACACTGGGTTCCTTGTAGGCTCAGGATGTTGTCCTGGAATATTGAAAAGCAGCGATCAGTGCAATCAGAGGCATGCTGTACAGTGTATATTGCCTTGTCATTTCCAATAAATGAATTAGACCCTTTTTGGCCTTTGGAGCCTGATTCAAAGTGCTGCAATTTAGTTATTATCAAGTCATGTGACCTCTGAAAAGAGTCCCATGTATTGCATTCTTCCTTGATTCCACCGAATCCAGTGTATTCACCATATGCAGATTATGTTTACACCGAAATTCGGCCTGATAGTCTCATTGCTCCCTCTGATCCTGCAGATTATCACGGCTTTGTCTATCAAGTGCTCCTTCTATCTGTGTAAATGTCCTTCCTATCAGGAGCATAGTCCCCTGAGCTTTCTACATTCTGTTGTCCTTCGCTTGCAGATGTCCGCCCGCAGATCAGACACCACATTCTGATTTTAGTACTCCAGGCTTTGTGTGTGTTCAGGTTAACCGGAGAAAAAGGAGACGATGGAACGTTCTGATGATGACTCTTTCACTGCTTTTCATTAGATTAAACTATGACCATTGCACTTACCTAACGGTAAGAAAAGGGGAACCTGCATCATTTTCCAATGTAAATAAAAGAATTTGCGCAGTTGGATAAAGTTTAATTTATTGTATAGACTTGTTTCATGTATAAAAATCTGGGCATGTCTGAAGAAGGTGCCATGATCTTTTACTGGCAAAACAAAGTGAAGCCCCAAGTTATCTTCCCAACATTGAGTCCAAACATAATCCCAAATGAAAGCACATTTCTGAATCTGGTAACAAGAAGTGCGGCGCTCAAAGAGATTGTCCTTAAGGTGATGATACCTCAAAGGAACTCAAGATGAACCAGACATCATAGGATAAATGCTTGGTCAGGAAAACAAGGAAGAGAACCACCACCGACACCCGAACACACTGCCTCCTACCCTCCTCTGTGGACCCTTATTACAGGGGTCAGATGAGCTTTGGATATAATGAGATCCTTGGGTCACAGCACACCATGATCAATCAAACCAGGCAGGATGAACACCGATGATCAGAACTCCACAAGCCGTTCCCAACTTTCACAGCGTTACTTCCACACCAATGTACCTCCCATGAAACATAAAGGAATAAATCTCATGGCGCAGTAATCCTTGGAGCAATTTATTGGTATAAAAACGAAATGGTTTTACAATAGCAGACGCCTTGTGCCTATCCTATCGGCATCTCTGCAGTCTGAACTACCGACTGGCTTTGTTTGTGCTGACTCTTCTTACCAAACGGTAGAGCTTAGTGAGTATAGCTGGCTTCCTGAATACAAACATTTTTTATTTAGGGATAGAAAAAATACAATACAGTTCTGTCAAATGAATGACATATATCACAAGTTGGGATGAACCCAAGTGACAAACCAATATCAAATAAAGGCTCCATTTATCAGTTTGGAGTCACATTAGGCTCCTCCCTTGTTCATAGTAGGGAAAATAACAACAAAAATGTAGAGTATAAAACAGTATAAAACTTCCAAACATACAAAAGAGGGTGAAAGTAAAAAAATTAACAATAAACACTCTGTATACTGGCTCTATGATGATGTTGTACTTCAGAAATCATATGGGATTTGCACAAAGTCATTCGGAGGGGCCACTTCTGATAGTGGTGTATATGGGCGCTAGTTATAATGTATCACCGTAGGAAGTCCATCTGGACCACTTGTTATGGTAGATATGCAAGGTGTCCAGTATAGTGTGATGGATCCTTTCCATTAGTTTAATGAATTCCATTCTCTGGAGCACCTGGGCCCAGAGAACCTTCGGGGAGCGCCAATTCAGGGCTATGGCCCACAGGATAGCACAGAATAATGTGTTCACCAATTTCTGAGTAGGAGGAGGCACATCTGGGATAGGTGTGAAAAGTAAACACATCGGGGCTGTCAATGTGACCATGGTACCTGATATCTGTGCTACATTGGTGGCTGCCTGGGTCCATAAGTGTTTCAGCTGTGGGCAGCTCCAAAAAGTGTGGAGCAAGGTGCCTGAGACCTGACAGCCCCTAAAGCAAGTAGCAGGGTCACTCCAGGGTAAAATTTATGTACTCTGTCTAGAGTGAGGTACCACCTTGTGTGTAGTTTAAAGCGGAGTTCCGCCCAAAAATGGAACTTCCGCTTTTCGGAATTATCCCCCCCTCCTGTGTCACATTTGGCACCTTTCAGGGGGGAGATGGAGCAAATACCTGTCTAATACAGGTATTTTGCTCCCACTTACAGGCATAGATACCCGCGCCACTTGCGGGTATCTACGCCACTTTCCGCCCCCCCCCCCCCGCTGTCTTCTGGGAGACACACGGGTCCCAGGAGACAGCAGGGACCAGTGGGAACGCGCAGCGTGAGTCGCACATACCCAGTACGGAACCAGGAAGTGAACCCGCACGGCTTCACTTCCTGATTTCCTCACCAAGGATGGCGGCGGCAGCACCCGAGAGCCGAGGAAGAGATCGGCTTCAGGTGCTGACATCACGGGCGCCCTGGACAGGTAAAGTGTCCATATTTAAAAGGTCAGCAGTATTTGTAGCTGCTGACTTTAAAAAAAAAAAAAATCGGCGGAACTCCGCTTTAACTACAGTCTCTTTAATGGCCATGGAGTGGGAGCATTTATGCATGGTATTCAGCATGTCCGACCAGACTTCTATAGAGAATACCTGGTCAACATCGGCTTCCCAACGAATCATAGCTGTTGATTTCTCTGGAAGGTCTACTTTGTTGAGGTGTCTATATATCGTAGATATGGTCCCCTGTTCTCTGGATAAATTAAGGCATATATTTTCGTATTGAGAGAATGTGGGATTACCATTCAACGAGAATGGAGATTCAAAAAAATGTCTATTTATGTCTTATTTGTAGTTATCTATAGAACTCAGTTCTCGGGATATCAAACTGTCCTTGTAGTTGTGTAAAGGAGTAAAACTGTGATCCGATTGTTAAGGCTCTTAATGTGGTGAGGGACCCAAGTTCCCACCAGTGGAATTCAGTAGGTAAATCATAGGCGGGGGGGGGGGGATCTTCTGTCTCCTAAGAATGAGGATAGGAGGGGTCTGTCTGATTGAAGCTTAAGTTTCTGATGGTATAAATTCCATAGGTGGATAGTCTGGCCCACAATATTATTTAGAGTACCGAATTCTCTAGCTTTATTCCTTTTTGCCATAAGAGCCCAGGTATATAAAATGGGCGAGATGAAATCATCTCAAACCACAAACATGGGATCGTAGCCGGGAGGGCATGCCACTGGGCATCTAAATAGTGGCAGCTAAATAGTACAGCCATAGGTTTGGCAACCCTAATCCTCTATGTGAAAGGGGTCTATGTGTGAGCAATTTACCATATCTGGGGGGGTTTGCCTTTCCAAATGAATTTGTTAATGGCTCTCTGGATCAAGCTGATAGTTTGGCGAGACACATATAGGGTAAGAACTTGGGTAGGGTAAAAAAAAATACCACAGTTTTGGGAGAATGGACATTTTAATGGCCGTGATCCGTTACAATAGGGGGCTGGAAAACGTAGACCAAAGTTGTAGTCATTGTTTAGTTTTAAGGAAGGCCTGAGGATAGTTGGCCTTGTACATAGCTCGGAGGGAGGGTGCTAATCGCACTCCCAAAAATGACTCTTTAATGCTAGTGGAGATATGAGGTGGGATGTTGATGGGGAGAGCAGAGCATTTTGATAGATTCACTTCTAGCCCAGAAAGAGGGTGGAATTCCTGTAGGGTGGACATTAGGTTGGGGAGGGAAACAAATGGGTCTGGCAAGAACATGAGCACATCATCTGCATAGAGACTCAATTTGAAATCCTCCTCCCCTTTTGTGTATACCTTTATGTTTGGGTTAGTGACGGTTCTATGGCCAGGGCAAAAATCAATAGTGACAATAGACAGCCCTGTCTGTGGATGTGTGGGTTATGGTATAATGCTTTAAAACCGTCAACAAATTCCCCCAGGAAACCAAATTTAGTCAGGACAGTGTCTAAATAGGGCCAGAGGACGCTGTTGAAGGCTATATGTACATCTACCCTGTTTCCCCGAAAATAAGACCTAGCGTGAGTGTCGGTGATGGCTGCAATATAAGCCCTACCCCCCAAATAAGCCCTACCCTGTTTCCCCGAAAATTATCCCTACCCTGAAAATAAGACCTACAAGGACTTTAACTAGGGCTTATTTGGGGGGTAGGGCTTATATTGCAGCCATCACCGACAAACAGGTCCTATTTTCAGGGAAACAGGGTAAGCCTAGAATTGATACTTTGCGGTAACAGATATCTGCATCTTGTATTATATTAGCCACTAGGTGGATATTATCTGTGATCTGTCTCGTGGCCTATTAGTGTGGAAATAATGGGCGCTAGTCTATTTGCTAATACTCGGGCTAAAATATTAGTGTCGTTGTTAAGAACTGAGATCGGTCTGTAATTTTGTGGTAGGGAATGGTCCTTATTAGGTTTGGGGATGAGAGTCATATTGGCAGAGGGCATCTCTTCAGGGAAGTTTATGACCTCGTAGGATATGATTAATTACTCTTGTAAGTTTAGGGGCTAATGTACCTGCAAATTTTTTGTAGTAGGATGTAGTATCTGGACCTGGAGCTGTCGATGATTTTAGGGATTTTATGAAGGATAGGATTTCTTGTTCAGTGCAAGGGGTATTCAGGCTTTGTAGTTGGTCCTCTGGCAGCGATGGAAGGGATATAGATCCCAGCCATGAGTCCATGTCAGTTGGTGCGGGTGTGTCTGGGGATGTCAACAGGGATATATAAAAGGACGTAAAGACTTGTAATACCTCCTTGGGGTGGGAAATCAGTTGACCCAAACTGTTTCTTAGTTTGTAAACATGCGTCGTTTGGAGGGATTGGTGGGGTGAACATGGCGGGGGCAGAATTGCTATGGAGAAGGAACCGTGCCTTAGACCATGTCATGGATTTTTCGGTGCGTTCTGAAAGAATAGTGTCTAGTTCTACTCTATTTTGGTTGATTTGTCTAAGTGCTTCGGGGGAGTGGGTCAGAGCATGTTCGTGGTATAATTTATTCAATTCTAGGGTGAGGGTCTTAATGTTGGCTATCTTCTGATGTTTTTTGCATGTGGCAAGCTCTATGAAGTGACCCCGAAGGGCTGCCTTATGAGCTGCCCAAAGTATGGGAGGGGAGATGTCTTCCACATCGTTCAATCTGAAATATTCAGCTAAGTGATCTGCTATTTGTGATGTCATTTCGGGGTCTGCTAAAAAATTCTGCCTCCATGAGGCTGTCATTGGAGTCCAATGTGGGAAGTGTGGAATGAGACCAGATGGTGGTCTGACCAGGGAAAAGTGGGAATGTTAGCAGAGGAAGAGTTGGCGAGTAGGATTGGGGAGCTAAAAATGTAATTCAGCCTAGCATAACTATCATAGTATAGCTGGCTTCCAACACAGTCCCCAACCTAGGCCATGCCCCACCGACGCATTTCATCCCAATTGGGCACCGCTATGAATAAGCCAATTGGGGTTAAATGGGCCAGAGGTGCATGGCCCAGGGGCAGGGAGTGTGTTGGAAGCCAGCTATACTCATTAAACGCTACAGTTTGACTTTCATGGAGCTTTGTTCTTCTACTTCCCAAGATTCAGTATGATTGTCACACGGTGCTAAACTACATGTTTCCTCATTCTAGTATCTCATACATTCCTCATTTATGTATTTAAAGATATTGAAAATATCACCTTTACATTTTGTTCAGAGACCATTTGGGAAAACCAAGAAGTTGACATATGGCCCCTGAGACAAGTGGCTTCTTTTGGATGAACAATTTCTCCATCGGATAGTAAGGTTCATTTCCAGGTTACATTGGGACTAAATGCATGAAATTCAGAATCGGGGTCGGAACTCTGAACATTTCTTTCTATATGTAGGTTGCATTGTATTTTCTTTTATTGTAGTGGTTTCCATAAACTTGGCAAAATCTATGAAAACATACAAATTGCTCAGCGTTGATGTTATCGTGTATATTGCAGATGTTATTATTTGCGTGTTTCAATAACCACATGTTGGCAGGTCGAGTATTAGACATTTATTGGAATCCACCGACGTTTCTGAAGCCCAGCACACGCAGGAGTCATTCTGGCGCTTTTCCTCCTGCGATTCCCCGATCACCAGTAACTCAGGCTTTCCCCAGGTCTGCTGAACAAAGTCATAGAATAGTATTAACCAGCTGGAAGCAAAGCCTAAATAAAATGGAACAAAACAAGATATAAAGAACATAAATGTAAAATATCTGATTAGGTGTTTTTTTGCAAATGAGGTTCAGAAATGGAAAGAGACAATACTTGTGATCTGCCCATAAAAAAGGCTTCTCAATATCGTATGGTGACTGGGGATTTTTATCCACTTGCCGACCACAATACGTATATATACTATATATACCCCTGGTATTTTTTTAATTTTTTTTTCAGCTGGCAATTGGCTTTCTCATGAAAGAGGTCCAAGCGGCTAATTAGCCACTGGATCGATTTCAGAAGCAGCAGGAGGGTTCAATACCCCCCAGTTTTTATGTTTTTGTTTTTACTGGTGTGCCCAAGAAACGATCCGGCAGTTTGCGTGGCTGGTCATGGAGTAGAGACCAGAACGTCTCTGATCACCTCTATTATCTTGGAGGACCAGAGCGACGTCATGACGTCACTTCTGGTCTAGGGTGGAAGTAAACTATTTTTTTTAACCACTTCCTGAGGGTGTCATATGACGTCCTCCTGTGATTGCGATTCCCTCAGGCTGGCTACGGCGCGTGGGTGGCGTGCTCTGTGATCGTCGTGTTCTGAGGACACAGCTGACCACAGAACAGGGTAAAGAGTCCAATCACAGCTGATCACGATGTAAACACAAGCTGGTTATCGGCATTCCCATCAGTGCCGCCTATCAATGTAGCCTCATTAGTACCTTCTCAGTCCTGCCTATCAGTGCCCATCAGTGCCACCTATCAGTGCCCATCAGTGCCGCCTATCAGTGTAGCCTCATTAGTACCTCCTCAGGGCCGCCTATCAGTGCCCATCAGTGCCGCCTATCAATGTAGGCTCATTAGTACCTCTTCAGTGCCGCCTATCAGTGCCCATCAGTGCTGCCTATCTGTTCACTTCAGCGCTGCCCATCGGTGCCGCCTATCAATGTAGCCTCATTAGTACCTCCTCAGTGCCGCCTATCAGTGCCCATCAGTGCCACCTATCAGTGCCGCCTATCTGTTCTCTTCAATGCTGCCCATCAGTGCCGCCTATCAATGTAGCCTCATTAGTACCTCCTCAGTGCCGCCTATCAGTGTCCATCAGTGCCACCTACCAGTGCCACCTATCTGTTCTCTTCAGTGCTGCCAATCATTGTTGTCTATCAGTGTCCATCAGTGTTGTCTATCAGTGTCCATCAGTGTCGTCTATCAGTGTCCATCAGTGTCGTCTATCTATGCCCATCAGTGCAGCCTCATCAGCGCACAAAAGTGAAGGAGAAAAATTTACGGTTTGCAAAATTTTATAAAAAAATATGAAAAATGTTGTTTTTTATTATTATTTATTTAGCAAAAAATAAAAATCCCCAGTGGTGACTAAACACCACCAAAAGAAAGTTCTATCTGTGTGAAGAAAATGATAAAAATGTCCTATGTGTACAGTGTTGTATGACGGTGTAATTGTCATTCAGTGTGACAGCGCTGAAAGCTGAAAATTGGGTTATATATTGTATTTTTTTTTATTGTATTTTTTTTGCATAATTTTTTTAAAGTGTATTTTTTTCCACACACAAAAAAACAGATGCGCAAATACCGTGTGACAAAAAATTTACAGTGATCGCCATTTTATTCTCTAGGGTCTCTGCTAAAAAATATATAATGTTTTGGGGGTTTTAAGTAATTTTCTCACAAACAAATACTGATTTCTACTTGTAGACAAAAACAGCCATAAACGGCCTGGTCTTCAAGTGGATGCTCTTAGATCAAACCAAAAATTCATGCTGAGAAATCGCATAAATGTATTTAATAAGACGATATCCAATTAATGTGTTTCCCATAGTCACAAGTCAGGCTCTTCCAATTAACCATTTGGTGAGCAAAAAGCATAAATGTGGCTCCAGGCAACATACCGGTCCAACTCTCCCCTCCTCCTTCGCAGTGGCCTGGCATCCTGGGCACAGGGCGGCACGGGGTGCTTGCTGTGACGGGATTGGATATGGTCACACTTTCTTGCCAAGGAATGAAAGTAAGGGGAAATCTGCCAACAGGGTCACCAACAGCAATAAGAACCTGGGAGATCCGGTCTAGGGTTGCCACCTGTGCGGGATTCACCCGGATAGTTCGGGGTTTGAAATCATGTGTCCGGGTTTCAGACTGCCTGAAACCCGGACACATTATTTAGACTGGACTATGGCTTCCCAGCAGGTTTTCTGGCTGCAGTTGTCTATGTTGAGAGTGTTACACCCTTTTTCATACTGCCCAAAACCAGCACTAACGGTACTAACAATTTCCCCACCCCCCGCCCCCCACACTGATGGGAGAGGAGAGAGGGATCGATCTGCACCTCTTCCTACCGCTCCTACCCCTCTGCGTCTGCCCACACTCCAATCACAGGCGCTGTGCCTCAGAAAAGGATAATGGGGCTTGGAAATTGGAAGTCCAGCAGCCTCAGATACATTTGGATGAGAGGTGCTGAATGCCAAGGGGTGAGTGAGCTCACCATCCATCCCTGTCTGTGACTGAAGTCTCCCCCCTTCTCTCTCCTGTCTCTGAGTGAGTACACTAATCTAAATCCGGGTTCTCAGAGCACCCCTTACATCAGAGTTCCCCTTTACACCAGAGGCCGCAGTGTCCCCCCTTAAATCAGAGCATCCCTTACATCAGAGTTCCCCTTTACACCAGAGGCCGCAGTGTTCCCGCTTACAGCAGAGTCCTCTCCGTACATCAGAGTTCTCAGTGTCCCCCCTTAAATCAGAGCATCCCTTAGAGTCCCCAGAGTTCTCCCTTACATCAGAGTCTGCAGAGTCCCCCCCTTACAGTGAAAGTTAAAGAAAGAAAGTACCCCCCCCGGTACTATGGGAGTTTAAGGGTGAACTTTTGAAAACATGGTGTTTTCAAACATAGAAAAACGTATTATTTTTATAATGATGATGGTATGAAACAACACCATGCATAAAACAGTACATAATATACATATAGTATGAGAGAAACACTTCTCCTATAGACCGACGTGTTTCGGGAATTTCGGGGTGAATCCCTTCTTCAGGGGAATGGAGGAGATGATAGTTGGAGATACTCTGGAATAGAGAAAACAAAGTCTAGAGTTCGAGAATAAAACAAAGCATGTACATACCAGTACTATATTCATGAGATCAAATGTTTCTAAAAATGATTAAGATGGAGCTGAACAGATAGAGAGACACATCTCCAAACGTGGAAAAGATGACCAAATAAATGGAGGCTGGAGAAGTACCTCACAAGGATCCCCAAGGTAAGTCTACGCAGCCAACTCCAAAAATCCAGCATGGAGCTGTAGGAACGTCAGTCCTGCAATAGAAAGTTTTTCTAAAAAAAATAAAATCAGAAAAAAATCTCAGGAGTGAGTATTATCCGATTTATAAGATAAGGCCACATACATATGGACATTATCTATAAAGTGAACCAGTGAAGGACAGGATGGAGAACCCCAATTCTGTCCCTCAAATAGGTACCTTGTTTATCGGCATATAACACGCGCCCCAAGTTTAGGAGAGAATTTTAAGGAAAAAAACATTTAGGAGGGAAGTTTAAGGAAAAAAAAACTTACATTTAAATGCCCATCAATGCAGCCTCATCAGTGTTCATCTGCAGCCTTGTCAGTGCAGCTTTGCCCCAGTGCAGAATTGTCAGTGCAGCTTTGCCCCAGTGCAGCCTTGTCCCCAGTGGTTAGTGCAGCCTTGTCCCCAGTGGTCAGTGCAGCCTTGTCCCCAGTGGTTAGTGCAGCCTTGTCCCCAGTGGTCAGTGCAGCCTTGTCCCCAGTGGTTAGTGCAGCCTTGTCCCCAGTGGTTAGTGCAGCCTTGTCCCCAGTGGTTAGTGCAGCCTTGTCCCCAGTGGTCAGTGCAGCCTTGTCCCCAGTGGTCAGTGCAGCCTTGTCCCCAGTGCCGCCGACATACACAAGTTTAGTGTGTATTTTTAAATATGGCGCCGCGGAGTTCGGAGGGACTTGGCGGCGCTCGTTCAGCTGAACGAGCGCCGCCGAGAACACAGTGACTGGGGCACTGTATCTCGGGGCACAGCGCTCTGCGCCCGGAGCCCACCCTTTTTTTTAAGCCTATTAAAGCGTCAGGCTCTAATCACAAGCTTAAAAAAAAGACCTTATTGGAATCCATTCATCTGGTGCCCCACATGTGGATTAGGGGCTGGACGCATAGATAGGGGGGCGGCGCCCCTGCGCCCCTAATGGAGCGGCCGCCACTGGTCAGGGATCAAGCTGAGGTCAGCAACGAGTGAGCAGCAAATCACTAAATTAGTAGCCAGATCAAGGTCAGGGATGAGGCCGAGGTCAGGAACAGGTAGCACAGATGTACAGGGCCGGATTCAGATCAGGTCAGGATAGGGTCGCCACCTTTTCGTCTAATCCAACCCGAACACTTTAGCGGCGCACAGCAATTTTTTAATTTTTTTTATGTATAAACTATACATATATTTTGCATTAAATAACATTTCTAATCATATGGCGTTTATAACAAGAGTCCCCCTTTACATCAGAGTCCACAGAGTTCCCCCTTTTACATTTGAACTCACAGAGTTCCCTTACACCAGGCATGTCCAAAGTCCGGCCCGCGGGCCATTTGCGGCCCGCGACCTGGTGTTATGCGGCCCCCACTTGCAAATTGCCTCTATCACTATTGTGGCCCCCACAGGCTATGGATGAGCCCGGTTTTTTAATGTTTTTTTATCCCCTGACTGAGAAATCATGATTGCCGCATAAGCTGGGGTGTGTTGCTGGCCGGGAAGATGACAGCGCGCCGCAGCCAATAACAGACACTAAGTCATTTCCACAGCTGCAGAGCTCTCAGTGACTCAGTGCCTGTGATTGGCGGCGGTAATTGGCAGCGGTAATTGGCAGCGGAGATTGGCTGCGGCGCTGCGCGCTGTCAGCATCCTAGCGGGCTCGGGCACACTGACCTGTGAACACGCCCGACGTCATCCCTGTCAGTGAGAGGCGCTCAGGGATTTCTCAGGGGATTAGAGAAGTACAGTACCGTTTAAAGCTATTTAGGAGAGTATTTATAATATATTTAAAAAAAAACGAGCTCATCCTTGTGGGGGCCACAGAAAAATATAAAAAACAGCACATCCTTGTGGGGGCCTGAGAAAAAATTAAAAAAACAGCTCATCCTTGTGGGTGCCTGAGAAAAATTAAAAAAAAACAGCTCATCATTGTGGGGGCCAGAGAAAAATATAAAAAAAAAGCTCATCCTTGTGGGGGCCAGAGAAAAATATTAAAAAAAAGCTCATCCTTGCCCTGATCGGAGCCTGGGGCCACAGAAGAGATAAGGGAAAATTACAAGGGCCCAGAGAGACCAAAAAAAAAAAATTGCTCATCCTTGCCCTGATCGGAGCCTGGGGGCCACAAAAGTGATAAAGGCCAGATTTCTCAGAGGATATATTTTCAAATAACTCATCCTCAGACTCTTCACCACACACAGCCACAAAAGGTAGGAGAATACTTGTTGGGCAGTGTATTAGTGTATCGGACGAACACACTTAGACCAAAACCTCTGGCAATTTCTAAAATGGCGACTGTAAACAAGAGAAGGAAAGTTGACAGTGAGGGCCGCCGCTTCCAGGACAGGTGGAAAGTGGAATATTTCTTCACTGAAATACGGAATCACTGTGTTTGTCTGATATGCCAAGAGACTGTGGCTGTTTATAAAGAATTTAATGTCAAGAGACACTACCAGTCGCGACATAGCACATACAACAAGCTAACAGGGCACGACCGCAGTGAAAAGTTGAAGCAACTTGAAGCTGTTTTAATGTCGCAACAGCGATTTTTCACAAGAGCCCGTGAGTCAAATGAAAATGCCACAAAGGCAAGATATGGGGTGGCAACGTTAATTGCTAAAAATTGCAAATCTTTTGCTGAGGGTGACTTTATCAAAGAATGCGTTATGAAAATGGTTGAGAATATCTGTCCAGAGAAGAAGCAAGAGTTTGCCAACATTTGCGTGGCTCGTAACACTGTAGCACGGAGAATTGAAGAGATTTCATCAGATATTAAGAGACAGTTGACATCAAAAGGAGTGGATTTTGACTTCTTTTCAATAGCCTGTGATGAAAGCACAGAGCTATTTGACACAGCTCAGTTGCTGATTTTTATGAGAGAGGTGGACGATGAAATGAATGTGACTGAAGAGCTACTTGACCTCCAGAGCCTTACAGACCAAACAAGAGGAAAAGATTTATTTGTTTCTGTTAGTTCTGCCATAGACGACATGAAACTGCCTGGGAACAAACTTACTGGGATTATTACTGATGGGGCACCTGCCATGGCTGGTGAACGAAGTGGATTAGCAACCCTAATCTGTAACAAGGTGATCGAAGAAGGAGGCAAAGCTATTAAACTCCATTGTATCATTCATCAACAAGTTCTCTGCGCCAAACATCTCAAATATGACCATGTTATGAAACCGGTGGTGAAGACTATTAATTTTATTCGCTCTAAAGCCCTGTGCCACCGCCAGTTTAAACAGTTTCTACTGGACATCCAGGCTGAATATGAAGATGTTGTATATCACAACGAAGTAAGATGGCTCAGTCGGGGGTCTGCACTGCAGCGTTTCTACACTCTGAGAAAGGAAATCGGAGAATTCTTGGAAACAAAGGGACAACCGATGCGAGAACTATCTGATCCTATTTGGCTGGCTGATTTGGGGTTTCTAGTTGACATAACAAAGCATCTGAATGTACTGAACACAAGTCTTCAGGGGAAAGATGCAGCGGTGAACCAGCTTTATTCACACCTCAAAGCCTTTGGAACAAAGCTGCAACTTTTCATAAGGCAGTTGTCACAAACACAGCCCAACACTATCCATTTTTCAGCGTTGCAGGAAATAATGAACAGTTTTCCACAGGACAATATCTGTGCACAAATGAGCAAGTATGCAGCAGACATCACATCTCTGGCTGGGGAGTTTAAACGGCGCTTTCAGGATTTTGCAGCTATTGAAAATGAGATAAGCC
Organism: Lithobates clamitans; assembly: GCA_037952925.1. Lineage (NCBI taxonomy): Eukaryota > Metazoa > Chordata > Amphibia > Anura > Ranidae > Lithobates > Lithobates clamitans. The sequence continues at coordinate 14,675 of JBBGZY010000822.1, read as the reverse complement.
TTTTCTCCTCTCCATTCTCTGTTGACCCCGATAATGTTCCAGATCAGCTGCAGCTCGAGCTCATTGAGCTGCATTGTGACAGTGAGTTACGCAGTCGTCACCAACAGCTCTCTCTTGTGAACTTTTACCGCCAACTGGATAAGAGCCGGTTTCAAGAGATTCGAATATTGGCTAAGAAAATGCTGAGCTTGTTTTGCTCAACATATATGTGTGAGAAGACATTCTCTGCTATGAACTTTAACAAGAACTGCGTGAGGACAAGACTAAGTGACTCTCACCTGCGGGACATTTTGCGCATCAAAACCACTGCCTTTGACCCAGGCCTAGCCTATGTTCTGCAGTCCAGATCCCAGTTTCACCCTTCACATTAGTGCAGGCAATTTTTCTTTTTCAATTGAGATGAATATATTGTACAATCTGTTAATTTTAGTTGGTCTAAATCAGTTATGAATATATTTGGACACAAGATGTATACTTGGTGTTATGTTCCTGTTCAAATTTTTTTTAACTTAAAAGTTGACAACCTTTATTATAATATGTAATGTACTTTACAATGTTACTGACATATATTTCAGCTTCCTGGATTTGTTTTCATCTGGCCTTCAGATATGAAAGGCAGAGTGATTTAACACCTATTTAGATTTGTTATCCTTGTGACAAAATGAAAAGTATGCAGTTTGCAATAAAGTTTGCATAAAATATTTAACTTGCATTTCATTTTAATGGTTCGATGAACGTCAGGCAAAATTGTCGGCCCTCAGCCATGTTCACTTCATGAAATCTGGCCCTCTTTGAAAAAAGTTTGGACACCCCTGCCTTACACTGTAAGGGGGGAGGGGACTCTGCAGACTCTGATGTAAGGGAGAACTCTGGGGACTCTAAGGGATGCTCTGATTTAAGGGGGGACACTGAGCACTCTGATGTATGGAGAGGACTCTGATGTAAGTGGGAACACTGCAGCCTCTGGTGTAAAGGGGAACTATACTGTAAGGGGTGCTCTGAGAACCCCGATTTACCTTATTGTACTCACTCAGAGGCAGGAAGAGAAAAGGGGGAGACATCAGTCACAGAAGGGGATGGATGGTGAGCTCACTCACCCCTTGGCAGTCATCACCTCTCATCCAGATGTATCTGAGGCTGCTAGACTTCCAATTCCCGACCCCCATTATCCTTTTCTGAGGCACAGTGCCGGGGATTGGAGTAGACACAGAGGGGTAAGGGTGGGAGAAAGAGGTGCAGATCGAGCCCTCTCTCCTCTCCCGTCAGTGTGGGGGGGGGAGGGGGGAATTGTTAGTATTGTTAGAGCTGGCTTTGGGCAATGTGAAAGAGAGAGTAATGCCGCATACAAGAGACCGGTTTTGCCGTCGTAATAAACTCCGAAGGTTTCTCAGACAGAACTCCGACGGAATTCCATTCAAGCGGTCTTGCCTACACACGGTCACACCAAAGTCCGACTGTCCAGAACGCGGTGACGTACAACACGTACGACGGGACTAGAAAACGGAAGTTCAGTAGCCAGTAGCCAATAGCTTCCATCTCGTACTTGCTTCAGAGCAAAAAACAAAAGTCCGACAAGGCCCACACATGATCGGTATATATGATGAAAAGCTCCCGTCTGACTTTTTCTGACGGACAATCCGCTCGTGTGTACGCTCGTGTGTACGCTCGTGTGTACGCGGCTTAACAGACACTCTCAGCTTAGCCAACTGCAGCCAGCAACCCTGCTGGGAAGCCATAGTCCAGTCTGAATAATGTGTCTGGGTTTCAGGTGGTCTGAAACCCGGACGCATGAATCCAAATCCGAACTGTCCGGGCAAATCCCGCACAGGTGGCAACCCTAGGTCAGGAGGAAGCTGGGTTGGTAACGGGAAATCTCCAGCAGAACAGGAGCAAGGAACACTCTGAAGATAGATCAGCGCTGACACCGAATTAGCGCAACCCTTAAAATTCTTATTCTGGGCGCACACGCGCGCATGTCCGCGCCTGCACGCCTGCGCGCAGGGGGTATGCACATTTTTCCGATCCAGAAATTCACTGATACTTCCACAGTCGTAGTTGGATTTCGGCATACTGTGCAATGCGCGGGTCGCTCTGTCGCTCTGTCGCTGAAGTCTGCGGTAGAGGCGCCCCCCCTTCTGTTTTATTACATGGAGGACACAGAAGCAGGTGGTACATTTTTTTTTTTTTTTTTATATACAAGCTGGAAATCCCTTTAAACACAGAAGCAGAGGGTCTCCTATATGTACTCTCCAGCGTGCGCTGATGATTGTACACATCATCCCTGAAATTCGAATATCTTATTACCATCCGCAGCAGTATGTTTGGGAAAGATGGAAAGGTCAGCGTATTTTATTTGGTGCCCCCTTTCTACTCCGCGCCACTAAATCCCGAAGGCGAAGTAAAAAAAAAAAAAAAGGGGGGGGGGTTGCGCATTCGGGAACGCGGCGCGAGCGAGATTTACATTTTCGCTTTGGTAACTTATAGCGGGGATTAAGGGAGAGGCGGAAAGCGCTGTGTAATATTTCTCCGCTGACTTGTTTTATTAGCTTGCTTTAAACATGTTACATTACTGCATTTACTTGAATTGGCAGCCTGATAAATACCTCTCTTGGTCGTGATTGCGATTGCTCAGGGCATTAATATTATTACATTCTGTCAGTGGGAAACGTCTGAGAGATGACTTACTGTAAAGATTACACGCTGAAATAAATCATGTTTCCTTCATTGTTACCGTTTATGGCCTCTTGGAATGGAGTCAATCTCCTTTTTAAGTTGCATTTCTATTTTTTTTTTTTTTTTTTTTTCGCCGTACTCTCAGCCTGTTACATTATGTATCGCTGTCAGATTGGAACAGATGAGGTGTCAAACATGAGCCTTTTTGAATAATTTCCACCCTCGGGTTGTTTTTATGAAGGACAAGTACAAAACCGCAGAAGGCATTAAAAAAAAAAGGAGGAGGGGGGGGGGATGGGGGGTTACCCAGCTGATACGGCTAGAAACGGGTCAGAGGTGGGCTCAGAACATTTTCTGTACTCTGAGTTATGTGCCTGAGCTTCCTAATGGCTTCTGTAACAATAGATGTATACATGCATCTTTTTTTTTTTCTTAAGCTTGCTTTTTTCTGTTCTTTTTTTTTTTTTTTAGAAAAACAACCTCCCCTCCTCTGGGTGATCTCTGTACATTGCAAGGATTTTATTAACTTTGTAGCAGATTCCTACCTTTTGCTTCCCTGAGGAAATAGCTGTTTGTTTCCCCATGTCCTGTCCAGACTGGTTCTGAATGGGAGGGTCTGGTTTATTATAATCACCTGGTGCTCTCTCTGTGTTCTGGTGAAAAAGCTGCAGGGTCTGCATCCATTTAGAAGTATTTACACCTTTGGGGGAGTATTGGTCCCTATTGGAGAGTAAACACCCCCCTCAGGGTAATCTGTGTACATTGCAGGGCTATTAAAGCGGACCTTCAGTCATTCTTTCATCTTTCCATCTATTAAATCTTCTGCCCTTCTTGTTGTTTGAGCTTTGGATAGTAAAACATTTTTTTTTCCCCTGCCAGTAAATACCTTATTATAAACAGAAAAGTCAGTGCCCCTACCCATACACCACATAGATAGCAGAGGTCCCAGGTGCTCGATCCACAGTTGCTGGCTGAGTAGAGTAATGTAGAAAAATTTTGATCCGCACTCCGGTTGTTGCTCTTAAAATTGTATTTGATTTTTATTCATTTTATTGAAAAACCGCTTATTAAGTCAGTTGATGCGTTTCAACCTATAAGGCCTTAGTCATAATGACTAAGGCCTTATAGGCTGAAACGCGTCAACTGAATTAATCAGCGGTTGTTCACTGTGGCTATTCAATAAAATAAATAAAAATAAAATACAAATAAAAATCAATATATAATAACTAAGGCCTTATAGGCTGAAACGCGTCAACTGACTTAATCAGCGTTTGTTCACTGTGGCTATTCAAAAAATAAAAAAAAATCAATACATAATGACTAAGGCCTTATAGGCTGAAACGCGTCAACTGACTTAATCAGCGTTTGTTCACTGTGGCTATTCAATAAAATAAATAAAAATCAAATACAAATAAAAATCAATACATAATGACTAAGGCCTTATAGGCTGAAACATGTCAACTGACTTAATCAGCGTTTGTTCACTGTGGCTATTCAATAAAATGAAGATATTTTAAGAGCAACAACCGGAGTGCGGATCAATTTTTCTACAGTAAATCCCTTATACAGCCCACTTCCTGTTTCTTGTCTGGTCATTAGTCTAGGCTCATGACATCATGCACAGCTCTCTCTCTTACTCTCGTGAGAGTTTTCCAGGAAGGGAGGGGGGGTGAGTCATAAGAGGGCCAATGAGAGCTGCAGAACTGGAGGCGTACCTCTGTGTGTCTGTGTAAATCCAGGAAGTGACCAGGCAGCTTCTGCTGCCCACAGTCAAAATGGTTGCAGCCAGACTCAGTGGAGGGAGATTTCTGCAGCATATTTGGCAAGTACAGAATCACAGTATATATAAAATAATATGCAAAGTGGTTGGAGGGAAGCTTCAGAATGGCAAAGATGTTTTTATTACAAATTATGTGAGCAGACTGCAGTTCCCTCTTTAATTACTGTGTAACAGATTCCTACTATTTTTGTTGTTCTTTTTCCCCATGTCCTGTTCAGACTGATTCTGAATGGGAAGGGTCTGGTTTATTATAATCACCTGGTGCACTCTCTGTGTTCTAATGAGAAAAGCTGCAGTGTACTCTGAATTATGTGGCTGGGCTTCCTGATGGCTTCTGTAACAATAAACTAACCCAACACAGTTAAAAAAAAAAACATATTCCCCCCCCCCCCTTTTTTTTTTGAAAAAAAAAATCTCCTTTGGGTGATCTCTGTACATTGCAGGGATATTAATAACTTTGTAACAGATTCCTACTTTATGTTGCTCTGTTTCCTCATGTCCTGTGACCACTGATCTGAATGAGAGGGTCTGGTTCATTATAATCACCTGGTGCACTCGCAGTGTACTGGAGCATCCCAATAAGTACGCTCCATTGAGTGACATTGGTGAAACCAGTCATGGACCAGCACTGCTGGAGATGAGGGACTCTCCTAGCTGCCGGTGGAAGAACTCCTCCAGTGAGAGTGGGGGGGGGGGGGCAGCAAAGGGAAGGAAAGACAGATTCTGGTGGTAGGGGACTCAATTCTTAGAAGGACAGAGAGGGCAATCTGTAACCAAGACCTGAAGCGCCGAACAGTATGTTGTCTACCGGGCGCTCGGGTTTGGCACATCACGGATCTTGTGGACAGATTACTGGGAGGGGCTGGGGAAGACCCGGCTGTCATGGTGCACGTTGGCACCAATGACAAAGTCAGAGGCAGATGGAGTGTCCTAAAGAACGATTTTAGGGACTTAGGAGCTAAATTGAGGAAAAGGACCTCCAAGGTGGTGTTCTCAGGAATACTACCGGTACATCGAGCCACACCAGAAAGACAGAGGAAGATTAGGGAAGTAAACAAGTGGCTGAAGAGCTGGTGTAGTAAGGAGGGGTTTGGGTTCCTGGAGGACTGGGCCGACTTCTTAGTCGGTAACCGGTACTATAGAAGGGACAGACTGCACCTAAATGAGGAGGGTGCAGATAAGCTGGGAGTAAAGGTGGCTGAAAAGTTTTTTCTGTTAAAAAAAAAAAGGTGGCTGAAAAGTTAGAGGGGTTTTTAAACTAGGCGATGGAGGGGAGGGTCCAGAGACAGTGATAGCCAGCGCGGAAGATATTCCAGAGGGTAGTATTGGGGGCATTAGCGGTAGGTTAACCAAAGCACAAAAACACAAGGTGAGTATAGTAGCAAGTCCAAGTTGCAATCTCGAAACACTCAATACGAGGACAATATGCGACCGGTCTAAACTATGTGGCATGTTCACCAATGCCAGGAGCCTGGCGGACAAGATGGGTGAACTAGAGATACTGTTGTACGAGGAGGATTTGGATTTTGAGGGAATTTCAGAGACCTGGTTCAACAGCTCTCATGATTGGCTGGCAAACATTCAAGGGTATACCCTATGCCGCAAGGATAGAGAGGGTAAAAAAGGGGGAGGGGTTTGCCTATATATCAAGAATAATGTACAAGTGAATGTGAGAGATGACATCACTGAGGGGGCTAGGGAGGAGGTGGAATCTTTATGGGTAGAGCTCCAAAGGAATGAAGCTAAGGGGAAAATAATACTGGGAGTATGCTATAGGCCCCCTAACCTGAGGGAGGAAGTGGAGACGGATCTCCTATCACAAATTGGATTAGCAGCAAGGATGGGAAGTGTTATCATAAAGGGGGATTTCAATTATCCAGACATAGACTGGGCGGAGGGAACCGCGCATTCATCTAAGGCTCGCCAGTTCCTAAATGTCTTGCAGGACAATTTTATGGGTCAGATGGTAGACGCACCAACTAGAAATAAAACATTACTGGATCTACTGATTACCAACAATACAGACCTGATCACAGATGTGGAAATACGGGGCAATTTAGGTAACAGCGATCACAGGTCAATTAGTTTCAGTATAAATCACACAAATAGGAAACATGAAGGGAACACAAAGACACTGAATTTCAAAAGAGCCAACTTCCCTAAACTACAAACCTTGCTAAAAGGCATAAATTGGGATAAAATATTAGGAACAAAGAATACGGAGGAGAGATGGGTTTGCTTTAAGAGCATATTAAATAAGGGCATTAGCCAATGTATCCCATTGGGTAATAAATTTAAAAGAGCGAACAAACATCCTGGATGGCTTAACTCCAATGTAAAAATGCATATAAAAGCAAAGGAGAAGGCCTTCAAAAAATACAAGGTTGAGGGATCATCCTCAGCATTCAGACTTTATAAAGAATGCAATAAGAAATGTAAGGGTGTAATTAGGATGGCTAAGATAGAACATGAAAGACACATAGCGGAGGAGAGCAAAAAAAATCCCAAGAAATTCTTTAAGTATGTAAACAGTAAAAAAGGGAGGACAGACCATATTGGCCCCATAAAGAATGAGGAAGGACATCTGGTTACAAAGGATGGGGAGATAGCAAAGGTATTGAATTTATTCTTCTCCTCAGTCTTCACAAGGGAATCGGGGGGCTTCAGTAACCAAAACTGCAGTGTTTATCCTCATGACACAACACAGGAAGCCTTGAAACTTAGTTACATAGTTACATAGTTACATAGTAGGTGAGGTTGAAAAAAGACACAAGTCCATCAAGTCCAACCTATGTGTGTGATTATGTGTCAGTATTACCTTACATATCCCTGTATGTTGCGGTCATTCAGGTGATTATCTAATAGTTTCTTGAAGCTATCAATGCTCCCCGCTGAGACCACCGCCTGTGGAAGGGAATTCCACATCCTTACCGCTCTTACAGTAAAGAACCCTCTACGTAGTTTAAGGTTAAACCTCTTTTCTTCTAATTGTAATGAGTGGCCCCGAGTCTTATTAAACTCTCTTCTGCGAAAAAGTTTTATCCCTATTGTGGGGTCACCAGTACAGTATTTGTAAATTGAAATCATATCCCCTCTCAAGCGTCTCTTCTCCAGAGAGAATAAGTTCAGAGCTCGCAACCTTTCCTCATAACTAAGATCCTCCAGACCCTTTATTAGCTTTGTTGCCCTTGTTTGTACTCGCTCCATTTCCAGTACATCCCTCCTGTGGACTGGTGCCCAGAACTGGACAGCATACTCCAGGTGCGGCCGGACCAGAGTCTTGTAGAGCGGGAGAATTATCGTTTTATCTCTGGAGTTGATCCCCCTTTTAATACCAATATTCTGTTTGCCTTATTAGCAGCAGCTTGGCATTGCCTGCCATTGCTGAGCCTATCATCTACTAGGACCCCCAGGTCCTTTTCCATCCTAGATTCCCCCAGAGGTTCTCCCCCCAGTGTATAGATTGCATTCATATTTTTGCCACCCAAATGCATTATTTTACATTTTTCTACATTGAACCTCATTTGCCATGTAGTCGCCCACCCCATTAATTTGTTCAGGTCTTTTTGCAAGGTTTCCACATCCTGCGGAGAAGTTATTGCCCTGCTTAGCTTAGTATCGTCTGCAAATACAGAGATTGAACTGTTTATACCATCCTCCAGGTCGTTTATGAACAAATTAAATAGGATTGGTCCCAGCACAGAACCCTGGGGAACCCCACTACCCACCCCTGACCATTCTGAGTACTCCCCATTTATCACCACCCTCTGAACACGCCCTTGTAGCCAGTTTTCAATCCATGTACTCACCCTATGGTCCATGCCAACGGACCATATTTTGTACAGTAAACGTTTATGGGGAACCGTGTCAAATGCAAAATCCAGATACACCACGTCTACGGGCCTTCCTTTATCTAGATGGCAACTCACCTCCTCATAGAAGGTTAATAGATTGGTTTGGCAAGAACGATTCTTCATGAATCCATGCTGATTACTGCTAATGATATCGTTCTTATTACTAAAATCTTGTATATAGTCCCTTATCATCCCCTCCAAGAGTTTACATACTATCGATGTTAGGCTAACTGGTCTGTAATTCCCAGGGATGTTTTTTGGGCCCTTTTTAAATATTGGTGCTACATTGGCTTTTCTCCAATCAGCTGGTACCATTCCAGTCAATAGACTGTCTGTAAAAATTAGGAACAACGGTCTGGCAATCACCTGACTGAGTTCCCTAAGTACCCTCGGATGCAAGCCATCTGGTCCCGGTGATTTATTAATGTTAAGTTTCTCAAGTCTAATTTTAATTCCGTCCTCTGTTAACCATGTAGGTGCTTCCTGTGATGTGTCCTGAGGATAAACACTGCAGTTTTGGTTACTAAAGCCCCCCGATTCCCTCGTGAAGACTGAGGAGAAGAATAAATTCAATACCTTTGCCATCTCCCCATCCTTTGTAACCAGATGTCCTTCCTCATTCTTTATGGGGCCAATATGGTCTGTCCTCCCTTTTTTACTGTTTACATACTTAAAGAATTTCTTGGGATTTTTTTTGCTCTCCTCCGCTATGTGTCTTTCATGTTCTATCTTAGCCGTCCTAATTGCACCCTTACATTTCTTATTGCATTCTTTATAAAGTCTGAATGCTGAGGATGATCCCTCAACCTTGTATTTTTTGAAGGCCTTCTCCTTTGCTTTTATATGCATTTTTACATTGGAGTTAAGCCATCCAGGATTTTTGTTCGCTCTTTTAAATTTATTACCCAATGGGATACATTGGCCAATGCCCTTATTTAATATGCTCTTAAAGCAAACCCATCTCTCCTCCGTATTCTTTGTTCCTAATATTTTATCCCAATTTATGCCTTTTAGCAAGGTTTGTAGTTTAGGAAAGTTGGCTCTTTTGAAATTCAGTGTCTTTGTATTCCCTGAGAAACTTAACATTAATAAATCACCGGGACCTGATGGCTTGCATCCGAGGGTACTTAGGGAACTCAGTCAAGTGATTGCCAGACCGTTGTTCCTAATTTTTACTGACAGTCTATTGACTGGAATGGTACCAGCTGATTGGAGAAAAGCCAATGTAGCACCGATATTTAAAAAGGGCCCAAAATACATCTCTGGGCATTACAGACCAGTTAGCCTAACATCAATAGTATGTAAACTCTTGGAGGGGATGATAAGGGACTATATACAAGATTTTAGTAATAAGAACGGTATCATTAGCAGTAATCAGCATGGATTCATGAAGAATTCTTGCCAAACCAATCTATTAACCTTCTATGAGGAGGTGAGTTGCCATCTAGATAAAGGAAGGCCCGTAGACGTGGTGTATCTGGATTTTACAAAAGCATTTGACACAGTTCCCCATAAACGTTTACTGTACAAAATAAGGTCCGTTGGCATGGACCATAGGGTGAGTACATGGATTGAAAACTGGCTACAAGGGCGTGTTCAGAGGGTGGTGATAAATGGGGAGTACTCAGAATGGTCAGGGGTGGGTAGTGGGGTTCCCCAGGGTTCTGTGCTGGGACCAATCCTTTTTAATTTGTTTATAAATGACCTGGAGGATGGGATAAACAGTTCAATCTCTGTATTTGCAGACGATACTAAGCTAAGCAGGGCAATAACTTCTCTGCAGGATGTGGAAACCTTGCAAAAAGATCTGAACAAATGAATGGGGGAGGGGCAACTACATGGCAAATGAGGTTCAATGTAGAAAAATGTAAAATAATGCATTTGGGTGGCAAAAATCTGAATGCAATCTATAGACAGGGGGGAGAACCTCTGGGGGAATCTAGGATGGAAAAGGACCTGGGGGTCCTAGTAGATGATGGGCTCAGCAATGCCAAGCTGCTGCTAACAAAGAAAACAGAATATTGGCATTAAAAAGGGGATCAACTGCAGAGATAAAACGATAATTCTCCCGCTCTACAAGACTCTGGTCCGGCCGCACCTGGAGTATGCTGTCCAGTTCTGGGCACCAGTCCTCAGGAGGGATGTACTGGAAATGGAGCGACTACAAAGAAGGGCAACAAAGCTAATAAAGGGTCTGGAGGATATTAGTTATGAGGAAAGGTTGTGAGCACTGAACTTATTCTCTCTGGAGAAGAGACGCTTGAGAGGGGATATGATTTCAATGTACAAATACCGGACTGGTGACCCCACAATAGGGAGAAAACGTTTTCGAAGAAGAGAGTTTAACAAGACTCGTGGCCACTCATTACAATTAGAAGAAAAGAGGTTTAACCTTAAACTACGTAGAGGGTTCTTTACTGTAAGAGCGGCAAGGATGTGGAATTCCCTTCCACAGGCGGTGGTCTCAGCGGGGAGCATCGATAGTTTCAAGAAACTATTAGATAAGCACCTGAATGACCGCAACATACAGGGATATACAATGTAATACTGACACATAATCACACACATAGGTTAGACTTGATGGACTTGTGTCTTTTTTCAACCTCACCTACTATGTAACTATGTAACTATGTAACTATGTCACTATGGTATGCTGACGCCTTAAGAGTTCCCTTCACTAAAAAAAAAGGCCAAGCCCAACCCCTGAACAAAGGTGTTCTATTGGGTTGAGGTCAGGACTCTATGCAGGCCAGTCAAGTTCCTCCACCCTAAACACACTTTATGGGCCTTGTTTTGTACACTGGTCCAAATCATTTGGTGGTGGGGGGGGGGGGGGGTGTTATGGTGTGGGGTTGTTTCTCAGGGCTTTGGCTTGGCCTGTTCCCACAATGTTGGGAGCATGAAATTGTCCAAAATGTTTTGGTATGCTGACGCCTTAAGAGTTCCTTTCACTGGAACTAAGTGGGCCAAACCCAACCCCTGAAAAACAACGCGCACTGTAATCCCTCCTCCACTGAATGATTTTGTTCACAAAGCAAGCTTCTTAACTACCAAGACATTTTGGACAATTTCATGCTCCCAACTTTGTGGGAACAGTTTGGGGACGGCCCCTTCCTGTTCCAACATGGCTGCGCACCAGTGCACAAAGCAAGGTCCATAAAGACATGGATGAGCGAGTTTGGGGTGGAGGAACTTGACTGGCCTGCACAGAGTCCTGACCTCAACCTGATAGAACACCTTTGGGATGAATCTGAGCGGAGACTGCAAGCCAGACCTTCTCGTCCAACATCAGTGCCTGACCTCACAAATGCTCTTCTGGAAGAATGGTCAAACATTCCCACAGACACCCTCCTAAACCTTGTGGACGGCCTTCCCAGAGGAGTTGAAGATGTTATAGTTGCAAAGGGTGGAGCCAACTCAATATTGAACCCTTCGGACTAAGACTGGGATGCCATTAAAGTTCATGTGTGTGTAAAGGCAGGCGTCCCAATACTTTTGGTAATATAGTGTATATAAATAAATAAGTGCTTCATCTATAGGGCTTATATCTATCTATAAAGGCTTACAACAACATAATGTGGCCCGAATAAGACAACTTCTTAGGAACACAGAACACCCTTTATTAATAAACTGACTATGGTCAGGATGATGACCAAGCATGTAAGCACGGTGCAGTTAGCTAGTCTGCCACTAGGTGGCTGTGTTCCAGAATAGTGTCTGATTACAGAATGCAGTGTAATCAGGTGATAGGCCCTTTTTGGTCAGAGACCTCCTCAAGTGATGCCCTGGGTGAGTCTGTCCCCAGATATAAGCCAGGGTTGGGAAGAGCCCCAGTGCACTTGGGGCATGGAAGCCAAACCCCCCACACCATCATGGATGTATCCAGCATGTTGGGGCCCTTGGACAGGGCTTGAGGCCTGGGAAGACTTGCCCCCAGGAGAGCCGGCTGTAGACTTTCTGACTATTATGGAGGTGGGGGGGGGGGGGTAGGGTGGGTTGCAAAAGGCAATATTAGGCCAGGCCAAGAAGTTCCCTGAGGGAGGCTATCAGCCTGGAGGGTCCCGTGGGGGGCGGGGGAGGTGTGCCTTTGGAGGAGGTGACTACAGAGAGCCCAGTACTAATGACCGCCGGTGAAAGAGGGACTGTTTGAGGGAGATGGCTGCCAAGGTGCTGCATATGCTTTCAAATGTGACTGCTGCGGACCGTCCTCTAAATGTGGCTGACCATGTATTGTCAAGTGACTCCGAAATGTAGATGTGACTGTTATGCCATTCCCTGAATTCCATCAGTTCGGGTCTCATTCACACCTCAATGTTTTGTAGCTTGGAGGAGAAAAAATGGTTCCCATCTCCACTACAAGTCGCCTGAAGGCAAACGTCTTGGAGCTCGAACTGGGCGGATAGAAATGCATGGAAATGTTTGATTTGGGGTGTTTTTCTGCTCAAATGCAATAATTAAATAAAAATAAATAATAGTTTAAAAAAAGTAAATATTTAGAAAAAAAAATGTAAACAAATAATTATGAAATAACCGCTTTTGCGGACCAGCCGCCGCAGTTTTACTGCAGCAGGTTGGCTCCGCTGCGCGAAATCACATTATTGTACGTGATCTTGCAAGGTCCGGATAGCGGGCGCGTGCGTGCCGCCGGCGGTGTGCGTGCCCGCCGCGAGCTCCGTGAGTCCGACCACGGGTCCCGCGGACTCTATGTCCCGGGGATACCCGCGATCGTCTCACGGAGAGGAAGAACGGGGAAATGCTGATGTAAACAAGCATCTCCCCATTCTGCCTAGTGACAGTGTCACTGATCTCTGCTCCTGTAATCGGGAGCGGTGATCAGTATCATGTCACACATAGCCCCTCCCCCAGTTAGAATCACTCCCTAGGACACACTTAACCCCTACAGCGCCACCTAGTGGTTAACCCCTTCACTGCCAGTCACATTTACACAATAATCAATGCATTTTCAATCGCGCTGATCGCTGTTTAAGTTTGTATAAATGTGAATGGTCCCAAAATAGCGCCAAAAGTGGCCGATGTGTCCGCCATAATTCTCTCAGAACAGATTTCTATTAATGTTAACGTAATTCTTATTTGTTTATTATTTATCACAGGTACTTACTGTATATATCACTGTCAATTTTACGCAGTGCTTTACCTATACAGTATCTCACAAAAGTAAGTACACCCCTCAGTCACATTTCTGTAAATCTTTTCTTCTATCTTTTCATGTGACAACACTGAAGAAATGACACTTGTCTACAATGTAAAGTAGTGAGTGTACAGCTTGTATAACAGTGTAAATTTTCTGTCCCCTCAAAATAACTCAACACACAGCCATTAATGTCTAAACCGCTGGCAACAAAAGTCAGTACACCCCTAAGTGAAAATCTCCAAATTGGGCCCAAAGTGTTAATATTTTGTGTGGCCTCCATTATTTTCCAGCACTGCCTTAACCCTCTTGGGCATGGAGGTCACCAGAGCTTCACAGGTTGTCACTGGAGTCCTCTTCCACTCCTCCATGATGACATCACGGAGCTGGTGGATGTTAAAGACCTTGCGCTCCTCCACCTTCTGTTTGAGGATGTCCCACAGATGCTCAATAGGGTTTAGGTCTGGAGACCTGCTTGGCCAGTTCATCACCTTTACCCTCAGCTTCTTTAGCAAGGCAGTGGTGGTCTTGGAGGTGTGTTTGGGGTTGTTATCATGTTGGAATACTGCCCTGCGGCCCAGTCTCTGAAGGGAGGGGATCATGCTCTTCTTCAGTATGTCACAGTACATGTTGGCATTCATGGTTCCCTCAATGATCTGTAGCCCCCAGTGCCGGCAGCACTCATGCAGCCCCAGACCATGACACTCCCACCACCATGCTTGACTGTAGACAATACACACTTGTCTTTGTCCTCCTCACCTGGTTGCCCCAACACACGCTTGTCACCATCTGAACCAAATACGTTTATCTTGGTCTCATCAGACCACAGGACATGGTTCCAGTAATCCATGTCCTTAGTCTGCTTGTCTTCAGCAAACTATTTCCGGGCTTTCTTGTGCATCATCTTTAGAAGAGGCTTCCTTCTGGGACGACATCCATGCAGACCAATTTGATGCAGTGTGCGGCGTATGGTCTGAGCACTGACAGGCTGACCCCCCACCCCTACAACCTCTGCAGCAATGTTGGCAGCACTCATACATCTATTTCCCAAAGACAATCTCTGGATATGACGCTGAGCACGTGACCTCAACTTCTTTGGTGGACCATGGCGAGGCCTGTTCTGAGTGGAAACTGTCCTGTTATACCGCTGTATGGTCTTGGCCACTGTGCTGCAGATCAGTTTCAGGGTCTTGGCAATCTTCTTATAGCCTAGGCCATC
>JBBGZY010000821.1:10950000-11020377 GCA_037952925.1 Lithobates clamitans | reverse complement strand
GGAAATGGGTGACCTTACCAGGTCATGATTTCCGCAAAATCCCTAAAAACCCCCCTTTTTTGCCTTGTATATATGCATAGGGATGGAAGCATGTGCCATTGCTCTATTTAGCTTTAATTCCTTATCCATACTGCCCTTAATGACCTTTGTGATACCTCTCCTGGTTTTTATCAATTAATGTATCCTTCCAACCAATTTTTCATTTGTTTTATTTTTACTGGTGCATTCCTTCTAATTTTTCCATTTTTTACTTTTTATATTTTTACAACCTCATTTTTAATGCATCGCATACAGATTGAGGCTGATCCCTGTGGGGCTGTGCCACTGTTGGTGTGCTGGCGGGTTGCATGGTCGTCTGGTCCCGTTTTCCCTCCCGGGAGCCGCGACGCACCTGGCTGGTCTCCTTCCTCCCCCAGGTTTTCCTCTGGGGGGTTGGACGCCGGTTACTGTGCGTCGACGTCACGCACCGCACTGTGCTTGCGGCGTCCCTGGCGCCGTCATGCGCAGTGTTGTTATCCACACTCGTGGGCAATGGGGGAGGATCTGCGCCGTTGCCGGACAGCTGTCCGACTTGCGGCGCCCCTCCCCCCGCCACACGGCGTGACGTTGGTGGGCGGCCCCGCGACGGCGTTATATGGGCGCTCCCCGGGGCGGTCCGGGGCATTCGAGGCCTTCCACACATCTGACCTCTCACCATTGGGAACTCTTCCCCCTCCGGGGTCCTAATTTTCCTACTCAGGTACACTCCCCACTTCCCCCCCCCCCCAGCTCTCACTGCACTGGTTGTCCCATCTCGTCCTCCACGTCCCACTCACTCCTCCTGCCTCCCATCCCTGTCCTCACTGGCTCCCTTTGATTCCACACACTATGACCGCGGGGTTCTTTCCCTACCTCCCTTCCCTCACTACTGTCTTCACTTACCCTCACTATCCTTCTCTTTCCCAGGTACCCTCGGTCCCCGTGCCCGCCCTGGTTGGTGCCCGTTTTCGTCGCTGTGGGGCTCCCCGCCTCGGCTCCCGGTTGGGCCTACCGGGATGGCACATGGGGTCCCGCCAGCTACCTATCAGTGCCTAGTCTCATAGTGAGTATGTCTCCATACCAGCAGCGGGGGACGCTTACCACGCCCCCCCCTTTTTGTTTTTTGTTTTTTATTTTTCTTCCTCCTTTTGCTCAATTCATTCTTTTATTTTTTAGAATTACACGCGCTTGCTCCTGACGAGTGGCAGGGAAGCCACGAAACGCGTTGAGCCACCAATTGCCGTGTTCTATCGTCTTACTAATCCCCATCAGTTTTATCCTACTTACGCCCCCTCCAGGTCTAATGAGGCCTTAGGTCCAGCAGGCACTATCGTTTTAATATCTATATTACCCAAATTGCTTGTGGTGCACTAGGGAATTTATGAATGTGGTATCCTGATTCATCATTATGTAACGTGTTTTAACTTTGTACCTTGTTATCCATCTATCAATCGTACGAACATTACAATGTATGCTATATTTTATCTAATTATACATTTTTACCCATTTATCTGTGCATGTATTGGTTGACTGTATGTACTCTACGGTTACAATGCGTATGTTTGAATATTATGATAATATTATGTCAATAAATTCCTCTATGTTCATCCTATTATCCTTTTGCTGTCACATGCTTCATTTAAAGTCCCAACCTCCCTCCTAGCTTTTCGTGATTTAAATTGGGATGGAAACGCATGATCTTACCAGGTCATGGTTTCATATAAAGTCCCGTGGGATGGAAATGGGTGACCTTACCAGGTCATGATTTCCGCAAAATCCCTAAAAACCCCCCTTTTTTGCCTTGTATATATGCATAGGGATGGAAGCATGTGCCATTGCTCTATTTAGCTTTAATTCCTTATCCATACTGCCCTTAATGACCTTTGTGATACCTCTCCTGGTTTTTATCAATTAATGTATCCTTCCAACCAATTTTTCATTTGTTTTATTTTTACTGGTGCATTCCTTCTAATTTTTCCATTTTTTACTTTTTATATTTTTACAACCTCATTTTTAATGCATCGCATACAGATTGAGGCTGATCCCTGTGGGGCTGTGCCACTGTTGGTGTGCTGGCGGGTTGCATGGTCGTCTGGTCCCGTTTTCCCTCCCGGGAGCCGCGACGCACCTGGCTGGTCTCCTTCCTCCCCCAGGTTTTCCTCTGGGGGGTTGGACGCCGGTTACTGTGCGTCGACGTCACGCACCGCACTGTGCTTGCGGCGTCCCTGGCGCCGTCATGCGCAGTGTTGTTATCCACACTCGTGGGCAATGGGGGAGGATCTGCGCCGTTGCCGGACAGCTGTCCGACTTGCGGCGCCCCTCCCCCCGCCACACGGCGTGACGTTGGTGGGCGGCCCCGCGACGGCGTTATATGGGCGCTCCCCGGGGCGGTCCGGGGCATTCGAGGCCTTCCACACATCTGACCTCTCACCATTGGGAACTCTTCCCCCTCCGGGGTCCTAATTTTCCTACTCAGGTACACTCCCCACTTCCCCCCCCCCCCAGCTCTCACTGCACTGGTTGTCCCATCTCGTCCTCCACGTCCCACTCACTCCTCCTGCCTCCCATCCCTGTCCTCACTGGCTCCCTTTGATTCCACACACTATGACCGCGGGGTTCTTTCCCTACCTCCCTTCCCTCACTACTGTCTTCACTTACCCTCACTATCCTTCTCTTTCCCAGGTACCCTCGGTCCCCGTGCCCGCCCTGGTTGGTGCCCGTTTTCGTCGCTGTGGGGCTCCCCGCCTCGGCTCCCGGTTGGGCCTACCGGGATGGCACATGGGGTCCCGCCAGCTACCTATCAGTGCCTAGTCTCATAGTGAGTATGTCTCCATACCAGCAGCGGGGGACGCTTACCACGCCCCCCCCTTTTTGTTTTTTGTTTTTTATTTTTCTTCCTCCTTTTGCTCAATTCATTCTTTTATTTTTTAGAATTACACGCGCTTGCTCCTGACGAGTGGCAGGGAAGCCACGAAACGCGTTGAGCCACCAATTGCCGTGTTCTATCGTCTTACTAATCCCCATCAGTTTTATCCTACTTACGCCCCCTCCAGGTCTAATGAGGCCTTAGGTCCAGCAGGCACTATCGTTTTAATATCTATATTACCCAAATTGCTTGTGGTGCACTAGGGAATTTATGAATGTGGTATCCTGATTCATCATTATGTAACGTGTTTTAACTTTGTACCTTGTTATCCATCTATCAATCGTACGAACATTACAATGTATGCTATATTTTATCTAATTATACATTTTTACCCATTTATCTGTGCATGTATTGGTTGACTGTATGTACTCTACGGTTACAATGCGTATGTTTGAATATTATGATAATATTATGTCAATAAATTCCTCTATGTTCATCCTAATATCCTTTTGCTGTCACATGCTTCATTTAAAGTCCCAACCTCCCTCCTAGCTTTTCGTGATTTAAATTGGGATGGAAACGCATGATCTTACCAGGTCATGGTTTCATATAAAGTCCCGTGGGATGGAAATGGGTGACCTTACCAGGTCATGATTTCCGCAAAATCCCTAAAAACCCCCCTTTTTTGCCTTGTATATATGCATAGGGATGGAAGCATGTGCCATTGCTCTATTTAGCTTTAATTCCTTATCCATACTGCCCTTAATGACCTTTGTGATACCTCTCCTGGTTTTTATCAATTAATGTATCCTTCCAACCAATTTTTCATTTGTTTTATTTTTACTGGTGCATTCCTTCTAATTTTTCCATTTTTTACTTTTTATATTTTTACAACCTCATTTTTAATGCATCGCATACAGATTGAGGCTGATCCCTGTGGGGCTGTGCCACTGTTGGTGTGCTGGCGGGTTGCATGGTCGTCTGGTCCCGTTTTCCCTCCCGGGAGCCGCGACGCACCTGGCTGGTCTCCTTCCTCCCCCAGGTTTTCCTCTGGGGGGTTGGACGCCGGTTACTGTGCGTCGACGTCACGCACCGCACTGTGCTTGCGGCGTCCCTGGCGCCGTCATGCGCAGTGTTGTTATCCACACTCGTGGGCAATGGGGGAGGATCTGCGCCGTTGCCGGACAGCTGTCCGACTTGCGGCGCCCCTCCCCCCGCCACACGGCGTGACGTTGGTGGGCGGCCCCGCGACGGCGTTATATGGGCGCTCCCCGGGGCGGTCCGGGGCATTCGAGGCCTTCCACACATCTGACCTCTCACCATTGGGAACTCTTCCCCCTCCGGGGTCCTAATTTTCCTACTCAGGTACACTCCCCACTTCCCCCCCCCCCCAGCTCTCACTGCACTGGTTGTCCCATCTCGTCCTCCACGTCCCACTCACTCCTCCTGCCTCCCATCCCTGTCCTCACTGGCTCCCTTTGATTCCACACACTATGACCGCGGGGTTCTTTCCCTACCTCCCTTCCCTCACTACTGTCTTCACTTACCCTCACTATCCTTCTCTTTCCCAGGTACCCTCGGTCCCCGTGCCCGCCCTGGTTGGTGCCCGTTTTCGTCGCTGTGGGGCTCCCCGCCTCGGCTCCCGGTTGGGCCTACCGGGATGGCACATGGGGTCCCGCCAGCTACCTATCAGTGCCTAGTCTCATAGTGAGTATGTCTCCATACCAGCAGCGGGGGACGCTTACCACGCCCCCCCCTTTTTGTTTTTTGTTTTTTATTTTTCTTCCTCCTTTTGCTCAATTCATTCTTTTATTTTTTAGAATTACACGCGCTTGCTCCTGACGAGTGGCAGGGAAGCCACGAAACGCGTTGAGCCACCAATTGCCGTGTTCTATCGTCTTACTAATCCCCATCAGTTTTATCCTACTTACGCCCCCTCCAGGTCTAATGAGGCCTTAGGTCCAGCAGGCACTATCGTTTTAATATCTATATTACCCAAATTGCTTGTGGTGCACTAGGGAATTTATGAATGTGGTATCCTGATTCATCATTATGTAACGTGTTTTAACTTTGTACCTTGTTATCCATCTATCAATCGTACGAACATTACAATGTATGCTATATTTTATCTAATTATACATTTTTACCCATTTATCTGTGCATGTATTGGTTGACTGTATGTACTCTACGGTTACAATGCGTATGTTTGAATATTATGATAATATTATGTCAATAAATTCCTCTATGTTCATCCTATTATCCTTTTGCTGTCACATGCTTCATTTAAAGTCCCAACCTCCCTCCTAGCTTTTCGTGCACTATAATATCTTATCATCTAGCTGCAGATATCTATGAAATACAACTGAATTGTCTAATGAAATAAATGCCAGTCCTCTCTAACTTTTTTCATGGTGCAGTGGAATAGGGTTTATGTTTTTATATTTGGTCTACATATATAGGAGGAATAAATCAAAAAGCAGTAATAAAAAATACACTAGCTCCTAAAACTGACACTTGTCAAAGGTTATCAAAGTTCATGATCTATTTAGTATAGCTAAAGCCAGAGAAGCCTGTAACTTTAAGATGCCTACAAGATATAACTTTCATATATAGAATATATTGAATGTTCAGGCATAGTTACTTTATTTTTTCTCTGCTAACTTATTTTATAATATATTAATGATGCTTTTCCCTTGTTAAAAAAATGATTTTCCAGCTCCCAGGGTGATACAGTTGGAAGGAAACACATGTGAAATTACATGGGAGACTGTTTCACCTATGAGAGGAGACCCTATTGCATATATCTTACAAGTGCAAGTTGGTCGGGAGTCAGAATATAAACAGGTAAGAGGAAATACATTACACCAACAGATACAAGTGCTCTCTCTGCTAGACAACTGGCTCACAATGTTTTATTGCTCAATTAGCTAACAATGTCAAGCAGATCATATTGAAAAAATGCAAAGTCCTACTTGATTAGATGTAAATGAAATATGTTTAGGTAAACCCTCACACTTAATAGTTGGTAAATCTAAGAGATTGTACAATGCAGTTGTAACATGTGTGGTCAACTTTAGGAAAAGAAAAAAGGACTAGAATGGTTCTTACTGCTGTTTATTACTGCAGCTCAGTTCCTACCCATTTACATTTATTTACACAACTGGTTTTACTCCAACATAATAATAACAACACGTCAATTACCAATCATTACTAATTAGCCACAAAAGTAATTTCCAAGACTCTTGGAGGGATGATAATTGCATTGTGCATCATTTTGCTTGCAAAAGGGCCCATAAGTCAGACTATGCAGTTTTAAATTCATACATTAGACTGTATAGTTCCTAATAACACAATCAGACATAAATCCCTAAAGAATTGTAGTATACTTTTTATTTTCATGATAAAATACCTTGAGCTTTATCTGTTGATAGATAACATTATTATAGTGTTCTTTGACTGAAACCAGTGGACATGACACTTTTTCTTCATAATAAAATCATATTCATGGTATTAAATTATGTGTGTCATTAAAAATGGATGCAAAAACAATTTTTCTGTGAGCTTATTTGTGTCTGCTAGCTTAATCTCTGGCGCTAATACAGATGGTTTGTTAGTCATCCACTGTATTTTTAAGAAAAAATAAATCTGGGACATCCACTCAGTATGGTATGACACTCCAATTGCTATTGTAATCAAAGTGACCTCCATACTTATTTTTATAAAGATGAATATATTTTGGAAGTGTGATTTTAACACCTGTTACCTATGTTCTTAATCACAGCCTCTATCTTATATAAGAGAGAACTGTGGGCAGATTATGGACATTAAAATATGTATGTATTCTTAACAAGCAGTATATATATATATTTATATATATATATATATATATATATATATATATATATATATATATATATATATATATATATATATATATATATATATATATATATATATATATGTGTGTGTATATATATTTTACAAAGTAAGAACTTTATTGAAAAACAATTTTTCACATGTCAGTATCACAAAATATTGCAGGGTAAAAATTAAAGGATGGTACAAAAATATTCTTAGTATACATTGTTTACATATGTCTGTATAGAGGCATACCAGACAACCGTATTCAACAGGGCTACTAGAAGAATAGGTTATCAGATATTTACTAGGAGAATACTGAATACTCTTACCCGAACCAGTGAGTCTTGGATAGACACTGGAGGATCCCCACGGGGGGGGGGGGGGGAGGAAAGACACAGCGGGAGGGACATAGGGGGAGAGAAGGGGAGAAAGTAGAAGAGGGGGGACAGAGTAGAGCAGAGAGGACATGGGGTGAGAGAGGATATATAGAGGGGGAGGGAGAGACCAGGGGGGTGATGACAGCCAGGCTAAGGTCCACCTGTCCCAGTATTGTAGATAAAACTAAGGGTCCACTTCCGGGCTGGGAGGAGAAGTCTCCAGCTGTAAAGAGCCCCAGGAATCTATCCAGGAGGACCATATTTTGTCAAACTTACTCGGACAGTTCCTGTTGATATACGTTATTTTATATAAAGGTAAGACATTATTCAGGGTATTCCGCCAGGTGGTGATGGTGGGTGGCACTTCAGCCTTCCACTTCAGTAAAATTTCTCTGCGAGCATAATACGTGGAATATATTATGAACAACTTGGCATATTTTCTCACCGTGGGGTCGGTGATCACATTCAACAACATGACCTCAGGAGTTAGTGGGAGTGTTGTGCCCGCAGCCTGGTTAACATCCCCCCAAACCTGTTCCCAAAAACTCTGCAGAATGGGGCGGGACCATACCATATGTATAAAGGAAGCCTCCGGGTCTCCACATCGTGGGCAGGCATAAACCCATACTGGTCTGGGTGGATTAAAGCCGTGATTACAGAATTCAGTCTGCTGGCCAATACTTTAGCAAGTATTTTTAGATTAACATTCAAGAGAGAAATTGGCTGGTAGGATGAGCACATCTCAGGGTGTTTGTCAGATTTAGGGAGAACCACTACCACTGCTTCAGACATAGACAGGGGCAGCTTGCCTCGCTTGAAGTCTTTTATAAGCACCTATCGGTATGTAGGCAGGAGATCATCAGCATACTGTTTCAAAAATTTTGCTGTGTACCCTTCCGGGCACGGCGTCTTCCCGCACTGCAAAGACTTGACCACCATTTGTATCTCTTTTAGGGTCAGGGGGCTGTCTAGACTCTCCCTAGAGGAGTCTGTAAGACATGGTAGATCTACCTGGCCTAAATAATCATGCATTTCTCCTTCTTTATACCCCTGGAACTATATAGTTCCTGATAATATAAGGCAAACCGGGCATTAATCTGCGTTGGATCTGTTAGGATGTCCTCCGTCAAAGACTGAATACGGGAAATAGACACCGGAGAGGAGTGCTCCCTTAACCGCCAAGCCAACAGACGGCCACTACTCTCCCCTTGCTCAAAAATCCTCTGACTTTGGTGTAGCAGATGGATTTTAGTAGTGGAGATACGAATAAGGAACACATCCCTCAGGGCTGCTCGGAGGGAGGAATAGACTTGGGGATCATGATCCCTAACATACACAGCCTCCAAGGCCATAGCTTTAGCTTCAGCTTCCTGTAGTTTTTTGCGAGCCCCCCTTCAGACCCTCCCAATATGTTCCTGAAAACTGCCCCTCATACAGGCCATAAATGCATCCCAAGTGACAGGAATAGGGACAGAGCGATCCTGCGAGTTCCAGAATGTGATCATATCTGCCTTGCATGGCATGTCCACTCTTCAGTCAGATAACCAGAATCTAGAGAGATGCCACAGGCCCTCTGCTGGCAAGCATGACAACCCCAGCTGTAGGGAGATAGGTGCATGGTCAGATATACCCCTAGACATAATAGTAACATCTCGTATCCTGGAGAGGACCTACCCCCCAGAGTACACCAGATCAATTCTGGAGAATGTTCTGTAGGTTGCAGAGTGGCAGGTATATGCCCTCAGCTTGGGATGGCTCCACCGCCAGACAGCCATGAAATTAAAGGCTTCTACCCAGGCCATCAATTCAGTAGCAGAGCCACATGTCTGGGATAATCTGTCCATCCCAGGATCCGGAACCATATTAAAGTCCCCAAATATTTAGATATTATCAGTGGCATACTGCAAGAGCCTGGATACTAGCTGGTACAGGAAGACAACCGAGGCAGGAGGGGGTACATACAATCCCACAATAACCATTTCCAGAGTCATTATATTAGCATGAATGATAACAAAATGACCCCCCAGGATCTACATCCAGTGCCAGCAGACAAAGATTTGTGCATTAATATGATAACTCTTCGCGAGAGGTAAGAATATGTGGAGTGACCCAGGGTCTCCTAAGACTCAGAAGTCTCCCCCCAGTCAAGTGAGTCTCCTGGAGTATACAGATATGGGGAGACTGTCGCTGCAGAAACTGAAACACCAGTGATCTTTTTATTTTTGAATTTAGGCCCCTGGTGTTCCAGGACACTATTTTACAGATAGACATAGGGTGTTATAATCAGACCTATATGAGGAGGAATTACGGAACGAACCTGGGCCACAGATGGCACAAGTTGGCTGCCCACCACTCTACCATACAATAGCAGGGCTATAAGTTTCCCCAGACAGAACAATGGACATATATTGCAGAAGGCATACTGACACGTTCTAGCATGTATATGAAAAAACAAAACTATAAACATGAACAAAATTACCCTCCTCCCAAGACCCAAAACAGAAAAGGGCACAAGACCCAAAACAGAAAAGGACAGTATGCCCATGTGGGTTCACAATGTGCAAGAGGGCACCGAAGCCCTTTCCTCTGCAGTACAGTACATAGACCGGATATAGGAGTCCAGATATCAGGGGGACTCCAGGACAACATACAGAATAGAGTAGGACAGTGCAATATGTTATGTGTAGCAGTGTTCACATTCCCTGGCAAAGCATCCCCCTCCTCAGACACCAGACAATAGAACCAGTTGCATATATATCAGAGATCCGAGGGAGGAGGATGCGAACTGTGCAGTATTGTCAGGGGGAACATTCAATACAGCACTCTCGGGCGCTCTGCAAAGTACCTTCAGGATGAAATCCTAGTGATGGATAACAGCAGAAAACAGCAGTCCCTGCAGGTAGATCAGCAGCTTAGACAGGCGGCCAGACCATCCTAAAAGCTCAAGGAGAAAAGCCACCAAAGGGAGGAAAAGGAGAGGGGCTCCCTACGGGGAGGTAAAGAATCAGACCATCTCCACATATTCCACCCACAATCTAGCTGGAAATAGCATGCTGTATTTGAGGCCCTTTGCCCGCAGTTTGTCCCTCACCGAATCAACGACTTGCGCTGGTGCTGGGTCTCCACGGAGTAGTCAGGGAAAATCATAAGTTTAGCATTTTCATACTTTAACTCCTGTAGGGCCCTGGCTTCCCTCAGCACCACGTCTCGATCTTTGAAGTGCAGCAATTTGAATTTAAACATGCAGGGTGGGGAGCCCTGAGGGCCTCTTGTGGCAGGCATGCGATGGGCCCTCCCTACAGTAAAGAAAGGGAAGAAGTGAGCCCTAGGCAACAGCACTGTGAGGAGGTGCTCTGTAAATGCAGTTGGGTCAGTACCTTCTGCTCCCTCCGGGAGACCGATTATACGCAGATTATTGCGCCTATTGTGGTTCTCTGCATCTTCAGCGCGACTTTCCAAGGGTTTTCAGTTTGAGTTTGAGTATGCAGGTCCCCAGTGTGCTCCCTAACTGTATCCTCTGTTGCAGAGACCCACTGCTCCACCTCCGCCACCCGGCCACGGAAGGAGTCCAGATCTCAGCTGTTGAATGCTGCAGGTGGTCTATTTTGTCCATAAGAGCAGCTTGGCCCATGGCGATGGTCTGCATGGCGGTGGCAATGTCTTCCGCTGTGGCAGGGGGGAATCCGAGGCCACCGTCTGAGATGCCATGTGCGCGCTGATGGCGGCCTGTCCTCTGGTTATCGCTCTGTCCAGGGAAGCCGCTGATTACTTGGAGTGGCGGGATTTACCGCTTGGCATGTCCAAGAGCCTCCGCTGTGCACTCCGGACCAATCCACAGCCCAGTTACAGCCTAGGCACTGGAGAAAAGCAAGATATATTGGCCGGACTCCAGGAGTTCAGTTACAGAGCGTCCTCTCCCGTCGCCATCTTGGACACGCCCCCAACAAGCAGTATATTAGCTTAAAAAAAGCCCTAACTGATTTCTGTAACTGAAGGTAATGTGAAATCATTCATCCCCAAACTTCAGAATAAATACTAATTTTTAATGGCTCAGCTCTGTTCCCAATCTCAGCAGCAGCATCTAGCTTTCTACTCTCCAATGTAAATATAGTGCAGGCGCTCAGGCAGTGAGGAGAGGGTATAGTGTTGAGATCCCACAGGACGCACAGTTTCTTCAGTTACAGAAGTCCCTATGCCCATAACCTGTCATAGTTCTACTTTAAAGTGGAGCTCCACACAAAAGGGGAAATTCTGCTTTAAGCACTCCTCCCCAAGTATGCCACATTTGGCATGTCATTTTTTTTGGGGGGGGTGGCAAGTACCTAGTTTTGATAGGTACCTGCTCCCACTTCCACTCGGGCAGCCTAGGCGGCTTAAGCAGAAGTTCTCCTCTCCCCCTCCCTCCTTGTAATCTTCTGGGAGACGTCACAGGTCCCAGAAGATTGCCCAACCTAAGGGGAGGTGCCACACGACTCGTGCATGTGCAGTGTCAACACTTGCAATGCCGGTGCTGTGGAGAGACGAGGGAGAGAAGCGAGGGTTCAGGTGGCCGCATCGATGGACCGTGGGAAAGGTGAGTGTGTGTTACTTTTTGCAGCTGCTGACTTTTCACAAACACAAAAATGATTGTAACTCTGCTTTAAGAAAGAGAATTGACATATCCAATGCTAGTACTGGCCTTAAATGTCAATTTTCAAAAATAGACTAAAACCTTATTTTGTTTAATGAACCCTGGGCAGTGTCTACCTTTCTTATGTGTTTTAGTTTTTTGTTTTTTGCTGTTTCTATAAACTCCCCATTTCCACTATAAATGCAAAAAATAATAATAATTGCATTACCCTCACCCTTAAAAACCTTATTATTGGTGCCAGTTTATCAAAAGAGACTGATTGCCTCAGTGGAATCAGTGGAATTCTGCTCCATTGTTAATGTTCTTTCATCCACCATCCAAATAGATATTGACAAGTTTCCACCCAAACTGGCCATATTGTGTTTGTTGGTTTGCTTAACCAGTAGGGCATTTTATTGTGCTTTGCAGTTCCATACATCATTGCGGTGAGCATTCTTAGTGTACATTATATGGTTTTTTAAAACATATATTTTTATATAAAAAGACAAGACAAAATATCACATATTCAATATAACAAATATCTGTAAACATTGGTTTCCTGTATTAGTTTAAAAAATTTAAGCCAGCTTAATTATTTTACACTGTTGACCAAAGCCTGCCCGACCTTTCTAAATCCAGCAGACATCTCCTAGATGGGCATTCTAAGAGGACAAAGCAATTGGCCAGATTGAATGATGCATGCACTTGTATTCTAAAGGTAGATTTAGAGATATATGTGAGTTGCATAATCATGAATCCCTGTTTCAAAGAAGATTCTCATTTAGAGTACAAAACTTTCCAAATTCAGTATCTTTCTTTAGTTTGTGAATGAGGGCTCCAACATTACCCATCAGCACAGCTATTCTATTCTGGTGTTTTCAATAAGGAATCCATTTGATAACCAAATAAAACTGTTGTTGCGATATATTATAGTTTATTATTTAATGCACTTTCACATAACTGAAAGATTTACTTCCAAAATGTCTAAATGAACCCAAATTACAACCAAATAGGGAGAAAAGTCCCAGCCAGTACCCTAGTAGCAACATATGGAAGAGAGATACAATTCTGCCTTTCACCCTCTGTAGACCAAATAATAGGAGTCCAAGAGTTTAAAGTTTGTCATTTTAATATGAGCTCCTTAGAACCATCGTATGGAAAAAGAAACCCCTCTCTATTACACTTTAGATAGATGAACTCAGTCCAAGGTTTCATGGCATCTTCCTAGTAAAAACATTTCACAAATCACAATTCTTGCCTTTTCTGTAAAGGTCAGATTTGGTACCATCTCGCAAGCCTCCCTGTTGGCCATGTAATATGATGGGTGTCCCTATTGCCCTATGGAGAGATGTGTAAAGGGTTGGGTTCAAGTTCTAGTTTAAGGGAAAAGTCAAGATTTGCTTTTTACATCAGATACTCATATCCCTTGATTCACTTATTTTAATCTGCGATTTTCAGTAAATTTACCATTATAATATTAAATTGATTTATTAGCAATGTCTTGAATTGAGACCAAACTGATATATTTCCCAAAAAATTGAATGATTTGACTTTAGCCTTTTTATGATCTCTTGTTTATATTCTGATTTTAAGCGTTTCATGAAATTTAAAACAAAAAAGCAAAAATGCTTGTTTTTGTTTGTATTTTTGCTCATATGTTAGCCTATAAAATGAAATATCAATATAAGCCCTAAAAATGTAAAACCTTTTTAGGAAGGCAAATTAGTCATAGTTATTTTCAGGTTACTTGAAAATTAGCTTCTTGTGTACACATATACCCTTTTTAATTATTATGAGCTGTTTATATTCTGTGCCCATTTCTGACCAGAAGTACCCATTTCACAAAACTATAAAAACACAAAAATGTGCAATAAAACAAAACAATATTTTTTTTAAACAAAGATAATCGCCTACACAGTATATACATGTAAAGAAAACATAAAAAGTGATGACATTTTGCATAAGGGATTACCAACCATCATGTGTGCTGCAAAATTAGGAGTAATAAAAATAAAATGATTGAAGCAAAATATGTGAATTATGATCAATTGAGCTGCGGAGTAGGTAAATTGCTGGGTAATTTCAGTGTCTCCTATCACATGAAGCGTATCTTCAGCATGACATGGAATTGTAGAAATTACAAGAAAATACGAGGAGGCAAGCATTTCAGATATGTAATTTACATTTGATTATATTACAAGATGTGTGAAAAGTGGACATTCATCCTGAGCTCTATATATTTTCTTTTATATACCAAGTGACTGTTTTCATTGGTAAAAGAAAATGTGTTAAGAAAAGCAGAAATGTCATACCAAGCACAAATCTAATCATGAGTAATCACTGATCATTGTGCTGCATTTCCCACTGTGACTTATAGCATTAGCTCTAAATAGATGTATGAACTTGTTTAACTTGAGGGCGTACAAAACATTTGTATAACCCATTTCATGTGTGGGCATGTTTACTGGTCTAACAGTAAACTCTGCATTCTGTATATTCTTAAACAGACTAGGACTGGCCTGTTTGCAACTTTTATGAAATTCCAGAAAGGCTGGGATATATGAAAATATCTTGGTTGAATCTTTGTAGACTGCTATGACCCTAGTTAATATCACTGTAAAGTGAATTGCAGCCTATGCATTTCTATGTCGTTGCATTATATTACATTGTTTTGAAGTGAAACTGCCATTAACCCCTTTTATGTGGCAGTATAAAACCATGTGCAACTCATGGTCCCCTACCGAACATCCATATCTTTTAAAATTAGTCATAAAATGAAAATTAGGATTTAACTTTTTGTATACAAAACATTTTAATGTTTTTACTATACAGTACATGGTTAAAAGAAAATGTGTACACATTATATGTATATATAGAAATAATTGTTGATTGTGTAAATTGATTGACTAAATCCAAAAATGAGTTACTTTTTTGGCAGATTTTAACCCCTTCCCGTCACTGCCTCCTGGCCCTTTAAGAGCTTCTAGATGCCAGGAGGCAGAGTCAGCCATTCTAGCCATGTGACCACTGTGATTAGCTGTCACTGCAGTAACGTGATCAGAAAGCTCCCGATCGCAAGTATGCATTGAGAGCTTACTGATCCCCGCTGGCAACTGTGCTGGAAGCGCACAGGGCATTGGTTCTCAGCACAGAATGTTTACATTTAGGCCGCATATATGCAGATTCTCTGTGTTAAAGCCCACCTGCAAGAGGCCGCATATATGCATGTGGCCAGTGGAAAGAGGTTAAGGCATTGTTTATGCATATAGGCACTTTCTGTGAACCTAGAATGTGGTCCTTCAGTCGCAGCCTGAACTTAGACACATGTTTTGGGTTTTTTATTGACTGCCAAATTTTTCCTTTTTTTTTTTTTGTACTCAGATTTCTTGAGAAGAGATGAGATTTGAAATAAAACGAGTATACATATATTGCCATTGCTCAATGGACAGATTAAAAAAAATATAAACAGGGCTCCTAAATCGCATAGACTTGGTTGAGCGCCGCTCAAAAGTACCAGGTGCCATTGCTCGAATGTTACACTGTAAGAGAGGGTGCTGATGTGAGTGTGCTCATCCAGAAAGATCTATGGATCTACAGTGGTTCAACACCGCACACCAATCAGCTCCAAAGTGTACGAAGTGAAGAGCAGCCTCAGCTCTGGTTGGGGCTAAGGCCGCTCTTCACTTCCTACATCTTGGAGCTGATTGGTATGCGGTTCTGAACCACTATAGGGTTCTTAAATCAGTCCCAAGCCATGTCAATTTCCTGGTCACCCTCATTCATTTGTTACAGCTTTCAACTAGCAATAACAAACATCTAGCATGGTCACTTGGCTGCTGCTACTTCAGCTGCAGCACAGGGCCTGATAAGTAACATCAGTTCTTGGGCACAGGCAGTGAATGAGTGTTTCTGCCACTTACAAATATTGTTCTGCACCATGACTATAATCAGAAAGTGTGAGACTTGTAAACAAAATTGCCCTGATCCCAGTGATAATCATTTGGAGTCTCTTATTGCAAGTTTAAATTTCATGGTAATTTGAAATGGCTACTGTCAAACAGATTTTCAAATGTAGTATTTGTGTGCTGTCAAGACATATTCAGTCATAATCATAATTGGTCATAATCAAATCTAAATATTGTTTGTTATTTCTAGGTATATAAAGGAGAAGATACATCATTTCAAATCTCAGGCCTTCAAATAAATATGGATTACAGATTTCGGGTTTGTGTATGTCGTCGATGTGCAGATACCACCCAGGAACTCTGTGGATCTTATAGTCCATCTGCATCTTTCATTATGAGACGGAGTGATCTCATGCTACCAGAGGACATAACTCACCTTGAACATGCAAAATTCAAGAGCATGATGCCTACTGATGAACAGTTTGCAATCCTCTTTGTTCTAGGCTTTGCCACCTTGTCAGTTTTGTTTGCCTTTATACTTCAGTACTTCTTTATGAAGTAGACAATAAAGACAAATCTGAGGTGTAAACTTGACTAATGCTACGCATTATAATTCAGACATGTATTCAGATATTTGTTTTAAAGAAATACCAATCATTTTGAGTTCTACATTTTTGTATTCATGTTTTTACTGTTTCAGCTACATTCTCAGTGTTTTGATGCACCTTTTTGAAATGCAAACCCAGGAAATAGCTGAAATTTGTTTCTGCTAAATAGATACATTACAGTATAGTATCATTTTCTTGGTGATAACTTTTCTGCAAATTAGGTTTTAGTTTTCAAATGTTGTCCTTCAAAAATGACCAAAAACGTTAAAACTATTGTAAAATAATGTATTATGTATCAACCACACTACATCTGATTCTGCTGAGATTGATTTTTTTTTACTTAATTTTTTTATTTTTATCCAAATGTCATGAGCATTTAAGTGAAGTTCTTTGAATTGAACAAATCATCTTTAGGTGGAGCTTTACTTTAAAAGTAACAGTTCTTCATTAAATCAGCCCCTATACAGTGTCTTGAAAAAGTATTCATACCCCTTGAAATTTTCCACATTTTGTCATGTTACATCCAAAAAACGTAAATGTATTTTATTGGGATTTTATGTGATAGACCATCTTATGGGATAGACCAATTGTGAAGTGGAAGGAAAATGGTAAATGATTTTCAATTCTTTTACAAATAAATATGTGAAAAGTGTGGCGTGCATTTGTATTTAGAGTTAATACTTTGTAGAACCACCTTTCTCTGCAATTACAGCTGCAAGTCTTTTGGGGGATGTCTCCACCAGCTTTGCACATCTAGAGGGTGACATTTTTGCCCATTCTTCTTTGCAAAATAGCTCAAGCTCTGTTAGATTTGATGGAGAGTGTCTGTGAACAGCAATTTTCAAGTCTTGCCACAGAATCTCAGTTAGATTTAGGTCTGGATTTTGACTGGGCAATTCTAACACATGAATATGCTTTGATCTAAACTATTCCATTGTAGCTCTGGCTGTATGTTTAGGGTCGTTGTCCTGCTGGAAGGTGAACCTCCACCCCAATCTCAAGTCTTTTGCAGATTCTAACAGGTTTTCGTCTAAGATTGCCCTGTATGTGTCTCCATCCATCTTCCCATTGACTCTGACCAGCTTCCCTGTTCCTGCTGAAGAAAAGCATCCCCACAACATGATGCTGCCACCAACATGTTTCACGGTGGGGATGGAGTGTTCAGGGTGATGTGCAGTGTTAGTTTTCCGCCATACATATCGTTTTGCAGTTAGGCCAAAAAGTTTAATTTTGTTCTCATCTGACCAGAGCACCTTCTTCCACCTGTTTGCTGTGTCCAACACATGGCTTCTTCCAAACTGCAAATGGGACTTCTTATTGCTTTTTTTTCAACAATGGCTTTCTTCTTTGCCACTCTTCCATAAAGGCCAGATTTGTGGAGTGCACGACTAATAGTTGTCCTTTGGACAGATTCTCCCACCTGAGCTGTGGATCTCTGCAGCTCCTCCAGAGTTACCATGGGCCTCTTGGCTGCTTCTCTGATTATTGCTCTCCTTGCCCAGCCTGTCAGTTTAGGTGGACAGACATGTCTTGGTAGGTTTGCTGTTGTGCCATACACTTTCCATTTTCGGATGATGGATTGAACAGTGCTCCGTGAGTTGTTCAAAGCTTGGGATATTTTTTTATAACCTAACCCTGCTTTAAACTTTTCCACAACTTCATCCCTGACTGGTCTGGGGTGTTCCTTGGCCTTCATGGTGCTGTTTGTTCACTAAGGTTCTCTAACAAACCTTTGAGGGCTTCACAGAACAGCTGTATTTCTATTGAGATTCAATTACATACAGGTGGATTCCATTTACTAATTAGGTGACTTCTGAAGGCAATTGGTTCCACTAGATTTTAGTTAGGGGTATCAGAGTAAAGGAGACTGAATACAAATGCATGCCACACTTTTTCACATATTTGTTTGTAAAATATGATGTTCAAAAGCATTTATCATTTTCCTTCTACTTTACAATTATGTGCCACTTTGTGTTGGTCTATCACATAAAATCCCAATAAAATACATTTACGGTTTTGGTTGTAACATGACAAAATGTGGAAAAGGGGTGTGAATACTTTTTCAAGGCACTGTAAAAGGACTAACCCATAACAAGTTAGAGCTAGGTCCTAGATATATGTTTTTGGCTTGAAATCTTGTAAACTTTTCCCCCTAGTTTTTATTTATTTTTTTCTATCAGTGCAACATCATTAAAAACAGTTTCTGCTGAAGGGAATTTCTCAAACCCATGCTCCAACATTGCCAGGTGTCCAGGAATGGAAAGGAGATTCCTGGACAAAGGTATATATGACGTTGCTTTACCATTTGTATTGACAACATTGAAGTGTGTTTTAGTTGAAGTCTGTTTTAAATTAAGGTATTAGTTTACTTAAACAGGCATTTGGAGAAATGGGCACTTGCACACTTAAAAAATAAAAACGTACAATTACTAATTTTGCTAATTTAACAATCAAACCTAATAGCTTGCTTTCGCAAACAATATATTCAGTTGTATATACATATATATACAATGTATAAACACTCTTATTTTACTAATTTGTTTATACTACAATAAAGATAACCAGAAACTAGAATATATTACACATGTTTGAAGTAACATATTTAGAATATGTCAGTATTATATAATTTATTGAATCTATTAAATACTCACCAAATATATGAGTTTGATCCATTAGATCCAAATTTCTCGATAATCAGAGATTTAAAAATAGAAAATCCTTCTTTGCATTTAGCTAGCATGTGCCAGCAACATACTGTTGCACAAGGCACCTTCTGCTTATGCCAACCTTATATGCCAGAGCTCTTGCCACTGTAGGCCAGGGCTTTCCACATAGTTTTGCTTAATTCCTTAAAATCATCACAGTATAGCAACATGGATAATGCTAGAAATAGATAGGGACAGAATTGCAACACATAAGGATCTCTAGTAGAAGACCACTTTGAGACTTAATTAAATTCCCCCTTAATTTGTAGCATATATGTGTTGTAGTTTATGCAGGTTAATTGGTAGGTAACATAGAGACAATTAGTTTCATAGTTTTGGCTCAATTGTCCCTGTCTATAGCCCTTTAATTATGTAGCCCATGACATGGACTCCAAAGGATATTTTTATTCTTATTTTTCAATGTATAATAAGGCATTTATATCCAAACTACAAAGTATTCAGCACATACTTTGCTCCTCAAAAATAGGCCTGTTCTTACTAATGTAGCAACTCAATGCCAAAGGGAATTGTGCAATAGTTAAATATTCCATGGTATGTAGCTGTAGAAATGTATGCTAATGGTCTGTGTAAGCTAAATTACATACATTTTTTTTTTATTCTTCAAGAGGTATTCTGGTTTAATCTAAAGCATGGAAAACCCCATCAGTTGGTGAGCAGTGTCTAACAGTTGGGTCCTCCACATTAGACCTGCGGTGATCAGTTAGCTGCAACCCCAACTACTCATGGAGCCTCTTGGCCTTCTTTGGCTCCCAGAGAAAAAAGGCAGCAGTTACCTGCTGACCTAATTATTTCTAAGATCCATTGGTTTGGACCTTTACATCCGGTGGCAGCACCAATATTAAATTCATCCAGTAACTATCATTCCTGTTTTCTGTCCATTTTTTCAGTATCGATGTGCCTTATTAATTAACCTAATTTTAGAGCCCAGCTAATTCATAATATAGAAAATTAGCATTCATAACAACCAATACATACATTTGGCACTTATTTTCATTCCCAGCATCCCGTTTTTCTTAAGTGTACAAATAAATGTTTACTTTATCTTGTTAAACATATGTTTAATGCCTAGTATGCACACTTTTATTCCAACCATAACCTAATCAGTTACATTATTATTTTACATTTAAGTGAAAAAGTGCCTCAGGGAAACATTTCAGCTGATGGTGCAACTCATTTCTAAAAGGGTGCAACAGACACACACCATATACCCAGCTTTTATATAAATCTATATTTTGTATATTTTTGCTGCTTTACTTTGCATTGTGATAGAATCTAATGTTTGACATTCATTGAGATATTTTGTTATATTTCTCTACATAGTATATCCGCTTGTAACTCCCATAACCAAAGCAATGGGGAACCCAACAATATTTTTGTTGTAGGTTTATTTCTACAATATATTACGTTATGTACTTTGAAATGCCAACTACAGTGCAATCTTTATTTATTGTAAAAATTAAAAATGTACTAATATTTGTAGCATGTTAAATTTTCAGTTTTGTAAGTTAGATAATTTTTTACCCAGCAGCATTTTAAGTGTTATCTGTGTCTTAGACTTTTTTTTTTTTTTTTTGTTATGTCTAAAGAAAAAAAAATCAAATCAGCGCTTAAAAAGCCAAAAACATCCGTGATTGAAACGTTTACATGTAACCAAATGTTCTAATCATCTCTATTGAGGAAAGTGTTATGATCCACTAATCATGCTGTGTGCCTATACTGATGTAGCAAATGTTAGAAATATGCTGTAATATAAATGTAAACACTACATTAACATAGCTCTGCAAACTAATATTACTGCCAATGTTAAGGCAAATTACATTTTTTAATTTTTTATTTTTTATTTAAATGTATTTTTATGCAGTTTTTTTTCTGTATTTTGTGAGTATAATCTTCACCATTGTTAATAAAAAGATAGTTTTGTATGTTAGTAAAAAAATGAAAAAAGGAAGCTCTGTCCCTTAGATTTAAGTAAAACTAAAAATAATGTAATTTTACAGATGGTTCCTAAGTAGTGCTGCTACCCTCAATGAAAAAATCAAATATATCAATATTTTTAGTCATATTAGAAAACAAACAATACTGTATTATTTGGTTTTCTGGAAAAATATTTTAAGTCAACTTCTTACAGTCTTATTCAAAGCAGCATTATTACTTGTTTACTGCTTAGAAAAGAGGCAAAGCAAGATGGACATTTATATCACTAAATGAAAGTTAAAAAAATATTTTTTTAAACATATGCCAATTTTTATTTGAAGGCAATATACATACCACTTTACCAGCATCAACCTTGTCTGATAAATATGGTAAATTTGATAGCCATTGGGGTACAGCTAGAACATTTCATTTCAGAACAAAATTGTTAATAACAAGCCATAATTGCACCTTATTTTTTTTAATATAAAATACCAGTACATAATAAATATATGGGGAGGGTGTAATACATTAGGTACTTTAAATACTTATATTATTTTCTAAATATATTATGTAGTAGTGCTGCTTTGAATGTTACATAACTTTTACTATATGATCATTACAAATGCCCAGTTAAGAAACAATTGTGGTTACATTATTACACCTTTTTAAAAAGCCACTATATGATCACGATATATATATATATATATATATATATATATATATATATATATATATATATATATATATATATATATATATATATATATATATATATATTTACAAAATTTAACCAAATTGGCCAGTTTTAGAAAATGTCTCCTTTTTGTTACTAGGAGATTTTTTTTGTTATGCAATGAAATATTATTTTATATAATATCTGTGTCCACTTAAAGTAATGAAAGTAACAAATTATATTTTTATACTTTTTCACAAATCAGTTTTTTTCATAGTTGCATGGAAAAAGCCATGCCACAAGTGGAATGCCATGATACTTTTGGCTTATGATATGGCATCTGTCATAATGTTAAGAATTATTTCTTGTGCTAATTTTGAGTAATTCTGTTCAGCATAACATTACCTACAGTAAGTTAGAATACTCTGTAGTATGGGACACACTTAATAAAAGCCCAACATGGGTGATTGTCACCTCATGTTTTCTGAAATACAGAGGCAAGCACTGGCCTGTTCTCTGTTGTTTATACCTTTTCCCACTATTATTTTTGCTATAACACCCAGAACTGCTTTCAGACACAGGTAATAGGTAATTAATTTGCCAGCCACTTGAACTGTGGCTCACTGCTATGATTTGGTACCCATTATTAGCAATAGAGTTTTACCTTTTCTTGTCACTTCAAAATCAACTATATGACTTGGTCTGAAAGATATCCTCGCACAACTCTCTAACTTTAATTACAAAAAATAATTTTACCTCACTTTGGCAAACATTCCAAACATTTCATAAGAAAGTCACATTTTTTTCTGGTATTGTAAATTTAAGACTACTTTGTATGCATTGTATTAGAGCCGTCATATCTACTTTATTGTATAGATTTTGCAAAACAATACAGTTGCTGCGGTATGTAAAACTTAACTGTATTTCTAGTGTATATGTAATATATTTAAGCCCAATAAATGTTTTACTTCTTATGTAGAGTGTTGATGATTTAATACAGCATGATATTCTTTTCCTATTAATGTTCATAAATAAATAAATCCCTCCTAATGTTTTCTTATTTTAAAATATTAAAGGAGGCTTGTGTGTTCAAATGATCCTAAGAGTCATAACAATGGTAGTATTAGTATTAGTAGAGCCATCCATGGAAGATCTCCAGCGATGGCCTGACCAAAAATAGGTACCCTGGTCCTCTCTGGGAATTAGACTTGGTGCTAACAGTCCACTATATAAACGTGTTAGAAGACCTCTGCACTCTTCAACACCAAAACCGCCCACATGGGCACGTGATTAATTTACAGAGTTTTGTGAATGAATGCACTTCAACTACCGTCAGCCATTGCAGCAGATGGCTTGTGGTTCTCAATGAACTACGAGGGCCCATGTGAGTGCTCTCATTGTTCATTGATCTTCCTGGAACTCAGTAACTGCTTGCCTGTATCGGAGGTATGGGCAGACAGCTCTACTAATAGTCTGCTGAAGCCTGGCATTGCACCCATGATCTGCAATGCTTTACAGGCTCCTAAGAAAATAATACATGCATAATTTTGAACATGCAAAAAAAAAAAGTGCATTTACTAATTTATTTATTTTTAAGGTGAGCTTAGTCTTTAACAGTAATAATATTACAAAATCCACTTCCCTGGTCTAGCTGATTATATCATCAGAAGGTCCTTGTTTCGTTAACAATGGTGGATCAGAATAGTATGATGAGTCAAACATATCTGGGTTCAGTTTGAGTAGGAATCGGCAAACATTACTGAAGTTTAACAAAAAAGAGGAGATATTCCCGCGCTGCCTATATATACAGGGACAGGGACACTAGCTGCAGCAAACACCGAATAGGTCAACCTTAACCCAAAAATAAACTGAAATAAAAAATCAATGAATGGTGTTGCACTCTAGGTAGTAATTAATCAAATAGTATGTACACAGCTACACACATATGGAATCAATCCTAAATGCTAATAGCTCAGTACTCAAATAAACATATATAAACACTGTAGGCGGATAGGGTATATAAAGTGCAAGTGATAACAGTGACAGTAGTGAAATTCAATCTACAATTAGATAATAAAAAAGTACTAGTGCTGAAAACCACATACAGTATCTCACAAAAGTGAGTATACCCCTCAGATTTTTGTAAATATTTTATTATATCTTTTCCTGTGACAACACTGAAGAAATTACACTTTGCTGCAATGTAAAGTAGTGAGTGTACAGCTTGTATAACCGTGTAAATTTACTGTCCCCTCAAAATAACTCAATACACAGCCATTATTGTCAAAACCGGTGTGAATGGGGAGCAGGTGTGTTAAATTTGGTGTTATTGCTCTCACTCTCTCATACTGGTCACTGGAAGTTCAAGATGCACCTCATGGCAAAGAACTCTCTGAGGATCTGAAAAAAAGAATTGTTAATCTACATAAAGATGGTATAGGCTATAAGAAGATTGCCAAGCGCCTGAAACTGAGCTGCAGCATGGTGGCCAAGACCATACAGCGGTTTAACAGGACAGGTTCCACTCATAAGAGGCCTCGCCATGGTCAACCAAAGAAGTTGAGTGCATGCGCTCAGCGTCATATCCAGAGGTTGTCTTTGGGAAATAGACGTATGAGTGCTGCCAGCATTGCTGCAGAGGTTGAGGGGGTGGGGGGGTCAGCCTGTCAGTGCTCAGACCATATGCCGCACACTGCATCAAAATGGTCTGCATGGCTGTCGTCCCAGAAGGAAGCCTCTTCTAAAGATTATGCACAAGAAAGCACGCAAACAGTTTGCTGAAGACAAGAAGACTAAGGACATGGATTACTGGAACCATGTCCTGTGGTCTGATGAGACCAAGCTAAACTTATTTGGTTCAGATGGTGTCAAGCGTGTGTGGTGGCAACCAGTTGAGGAGTACAATAAAGTGACTTTAGTGATTCGTTTCTTTATTGTAATTACACCTCTGTATAAGATGATCCCTTACCTTACCGCTGTAAGGTAACAGCGTTAAATATTATATAGAGACGGCTAGAGGGATCCGGGCTCCTGCAATGAGTAAACTTAGATCTCTCTTCTTGGGGTGGTGAAATTCGGCAATGAAAAAATATATAGAGGGAGCTCCAGTTCAAGCGCAGTGTATAAAGGAGGAGAAGGAAGAAAGGAAGTCCCCAATTGTGAAGTATGCAAGGGCTAAAAATGCGTTTATTATAAAAACAGCCAATAGGGTACTCGCATTAGGTGTGTAAAACACAAACACAGCACCACGAGTGGCGAGCTCGCAACCTGACGTCACTTCCGGTGCCTATCTGTTCCGACGCTTAGCGTCACGATCACGTGACTTCATCAGGGATTCCCAGATACCACCCACTATTTTGAATAAGTAAAAGGTAAATAGTACACCTACTCATTCACTAAAAAATGTGGAGTGTAAATAAGCACACTAAACAGAAGGACCATTCCCAACCAGTACACCACCCCATGGATAGAAGACGCCTTGCAGAGCCTGTCAGGGGCCAAGTGGTTCAGCGTGCTGGACCTGAAGAGCGGGTACTATCAAATCCCCATGCATCCTGAGGATAGGGAGAAGACCACCTTTATTACCCCTGTGGGGTTCTTTGAATTCGACCGCCTGCCTCAGGGCTTGTCCGGCACCCCAGCCACTTTCCAAAGGCTCATGGAAAAGACTGTGGGTGACATGAACCTGATAGAGGTGTTGGTGTATTTAGACGTCATCATCATCTTTGGGAAGACTTTGGAAGATCATGAAGAGCGTCTGGAAAAGGTTCTGAAAATACTCTATGATGAGGAGTTGAAGCTGTTTCTGTAGAAGTGCCAGTATTATCAACCCTCGGTCAACTACCTTGGTCACATCGTGTCTGCCGACAGAGTGGCCTCTGACCCGCAGAAGCTGGAAGCCATCACCTCCTGGCCGAAGCCCACTGATGTGACTGAACTCAGGTCATTTCTGGGATTCTGTTCCTATTAAAGAAGATTCGTAGAGGGATTCACTAATGTAGCCCACCCACTTAATGCGCTATTAAAAAGTGGAGAGGAAGACGATGACCATGTTAGACCAGCTGGAGGGCCCAGAAAACCCAGAGAGTCTATTCAAGAACAGTGGACTGCCCATTGTGATGAGGCCTTTAGGCAGCTGAAAGGGAGCCTAACAACTGATCCAGTCCTGGCCTATGCAGATACAACCAAGCCATATGAACTACACGTTGACGCCAGTCGAGATGGGTTAGGCGGGGTGCTGTATCAAGAACACGACAGCCACCTATGGCCCGCTGCCTATGTGAGTCGGAGCCTGGCTCCCGCCGAGAAGAACTACCCCACACACAAACTCAAGTTTCTGGCCTTGAAGTGGGCAGTAGTGGATAAACTGAGGGATTATCTATATGGAGCAGAATTCATGATGAAGACCGACAATAATCCCCTCACCTACATCCTCACCACTGACAAGTTGGATGCCACAGGTCACAGATGGTTGGCTGCCCTAGCGGGGTTTACTTTCAGCCTGAAGTATCGACCAGGGGTCAGGAACAAAGAGCAGATGCTCTGTCAAGAAGGCCCCATTGCTTCAGTGACCCTCCAGAAGAATGGGCCAGGCTGACACCTGAAGGAGTAAGAGCCTTGTGTCAAGGAGCAGAACACCAAGCTGGAGGAGGATCCAGGGACGAAGACATTGGAGTTTCAGCTGCTGGTGTCCCCAAATGTTATTGCAATGTCACCCAAGTTGGGGATGAAGGTCTGCAAAAGCTTTCTAAGAAGGCCTTGCGAAGGGACCAGTTGGAAGATCCTCTCTGTAGCTTGGCATTGAAGGCCTTGGAGAGCCAACGCCCTGACATGCTCCTCACTGACCCCCTGAAGGAGGCCCGTCTACTGCACCGATAGTGGGATCATTTGCAGCTGCACCATAGGGTGGTCTACCGAAGGGGCCCCTCTGATGATCTCAAAGAGAAATGGCAGTTATTTCTACCAGAAAAACACAAGGAGACAATATTAATTTCCCTTCACGACAATACAAAGCCTCAGTGACCCATTCTTCTTCCTTACCACCACTATAGGGGAAGTGTATGGACTTCGGGACTTCTCTCCCAATTGTTAACGCAGGTCCTCCAAGTCCCTTAAAGGAATCCGTCAAACTCTTTCTCTGAACGGCTTGTCTTCTTGGAGACGGATCTGGTGTTGGGCGCTTTTTGCACACCCCACATCGAATTCACTCTTCGAGAATGCAGCCTGCCACCTTAGGAGTTGAGTTTTGGCTCTTTCTTTTCATTCAGGTGAGAGAGGGGTGTTCTTTGGATAGAATTCCTCAACTGGGATCCCATCCTGTTCTCCCCCCACCAAATCAGACGGTGAGATTGGGGTAGCCGGGTTCACTTGTCCCAGCAGCATTCAAGCCGGCATCTTCACTGGCGAGGCCAGTATGTTGCAGACACTGACCAAGATCCTCCCGTGGCTTCTTTGCAATGCTTTGGTTGAAATCATTTCGGGAATCTTCTCCAATCCCGTGTCTTCTTTCTGTCTGTCCGCTTCAAGGACGATTAAAGGGCCTGGTTGTTTCCAATTCAGTTTGACAGATGCCCGTAAACAGGTCACTTCACCAGGCTGTAATACCTTCTCACTCCGGTCCAAACGCCAGATCTTTCCCACTCCTTCAGTTGGGGCCTTCTTTTCTTGCACCAGGTGCTGATAGGCTTGTCTCAACATGCGGTGCACACTTGTAGTCGAAGTGTTCTGCTCTTGGACGAGAGGTGTCAACAGTCTTCTGACAAGATCAGTATTAGTCCCTATGATGAGAGAACTTTTACTAGCCCCTGGTGGGCGAGGACAGACCACTGCCAAAGTGTCAAAGGTCTCAGCTTTCTCAGCTACAGAGGGATCGAAGGTCAGCTTGACTGGTAGATAGCCATCATAAGGGAAGTTCTAAGTCCCAATACCCCATATCTCTAGCTCTTTTAACTTCTGTAATGGCAGGTGTTTGAGGTGCCTGTCATAGAAGTCCCTCTAAAGGAGGGTCACTTGAGTTCCAGTATCCAGGAGGGCTTTGGTGTAGATTCCCTCCACTTGGATGGAGACAACTTGAGAGGGTCCCATTAGCTTGGCAGGGAATTTGTGGGAAGTGGCAGGCTTGGGCTGTTCGGTGGCTTGTATCCGCACTCCTTACTTGCGGAAGTTCTGATCTGGGAGTCTCTCTTGATCTCTGGGAGTGTGGTGTGCACTGACTCTCCGACGCCAGGTAGCATGGGTCAAAGGAAGTGGGATACTGGGTCGCTCGGAGGCAATAATCAGAGCCCTCTGCAAGGGTTTGGACTCCCGCTTCGGTCTCCTTGCGTCGTTGGTTTTTCTGGAGCTAGCTAATGTAGATGGGCACCCAGTTGACTCCTTCACCAGGGCCCTCTGGAGTTTCCCGCTGGCTTTTGGTGCTGTGCTTCAGGATTCACTGGGCTTGGGCATACTCATCGATAATGTCCAACTCCTCCGCAGTTGAAGCAGATCCCTTGGTTTGCTGGCTTCTCCACCTGAGCAACCGTAGAGCTTAAAGACTTCTTGGGCACTGAAACTTCATCTCTGGGTAGAACAATGGGCTTGGCGGTCAACAGGGCCATCATCTCTCTCAGCTGCAACACTTGAGTCTTAAGGGGGGGGTCACCATCAGCTGCACTGGCCACCCTGACCCCAACAACAGATTCTGACCTCTGACTTTTTTTTGTTTTCCAGCATGGCCTCCTCTTCCCGCACAATCTGGATCAGATCTGGATACTTCAAGATGCCACCATCTTGCTGGGTTCTCAACAGGAGGGTGATGGGGTCCAAGGGCTGGGCACCGCTCAAGACTTGCTGGGCACAGACCTCATCCACCTTCCGGGGGTCTAGACCCTTCTTCAGCAAGATCTGGTGCATAATTTTGTCCAAACGTCTCATGTACTCCGACAGCTTCTCTCCCTCATTTTGGTAAGTGTGCTCCAACTGGTAAATAAGATCAGAAACCTTCTCTGCAGAACGTTCAGGTAGTCCTGGGCAACACAATCTCGCTTGCTAAGCTTTAAATTGCGGATGGCTTCTGAGGCAGTCCCTTTTAAGCTCTCTGTGATTCTCTGTTTCTTGTGGGTCTCAGGAATGTCCTATTCATCCACGGCTTGTGTGGCCTGGTCCAGCCACTTTTCAAAGTTGTCCTCCCCTGTAGGCACTGGTTGTCTTCCAGAGAAAGCCCTGAGCTTCCGATACCCAGTTGCTGAGTATGTTGAAGGCTCTTTCTGACATTTTGAAACTTGATGTGATTGTAGCCGTGTTAGTACTCAATTTTCTCTGACATTTTGAAGCAAAGTCTCCCAGGGCAGCAAAGAATTCTGGTCCAATCGTGGTCAGAGGTGACGGGGGACTTCTTCTGTAGTTGACTCGGCTTGACTGGAGCTGGTAGGACCCTCATCTAGAACCTTCAGATGGATTATACAAAGCTCCGTCTTGTTGGCCAATTGCACACTGGAACCTTTAAAGCTTTCAGACATCACAGCTCCTTTTCTCTTTACTCTGTATGAGAAGCAGGATATTTAAAGCCTGAAAGCCCTCTATGGATGCGGAGCGGCCCGAGAACAAAGAAGGGAAGAAGACAGCGCGGAACAAGATGCCGGACGAGAACACCGGAGGAAGAAGCAGAGGATCGGAGGAATTAAATAAGGACAAGTGCGTTCCAGTGCGTTTTTGATGCGCTTTACAGCTTTCCAGTACAGTCCAGTGCAGAAAAAATGCAGCATGTTCTACTTTTTTTCTGGAACTGGAACGCACTGGAACTGCAAGCACTGGTGTGAACTATGCCATTGAAAACCACATAACCGACTTTCCATGCATTTTTGATGCATACAATATGCACTGGACTGCATTGGTGTGAACTGGTCCTTAAGCAATTTGGCATATTTAAAGGCATTTCTCCTTGTTTCGTTTTTGGGGTTGTCCAATTGGTGACATTGATATATGTCCCTTGGGGTGGGACCTGGGCCCCATACCCATTTTAAGGCCAATAACTAGAAGATAAGCCAGTCAAGTGGGGACTAGTAAAATTACCAAGTCAGTTCCCTTAGACTGCAATGGTATTTGCTGTATAACTTTTGCACCTGTTAGGCTCTTTAGTTGCCCCCTGGACTGGGGGGTGTTTTGTCCCATCTGTAATTTTGGTGCATGCTGGATTATGTGCTTAATTTTGGACAGGGGGGTGGCTTATTTTGTGCTAGCTGCATTTGGGTTGTTCTGGGCATGCTTAGGGACTTTGTTTTTTTTCCTGTGCCTTTTGGTGTGTGAAATGCATTTGGGTTGGTCTGGGCATGCTCAGGGACTTTGGATTTTTTTGGTGGTGCTTTTTGTGTGTGAACAGCACTTGGATGTTTCTGGGCATGCTCAGGGTGTGTTTTTTGGGTTAGTAATTTAAGGACATTCTTACCAGGTGTACCCACTTTTAAGTTCTCTCTACATTGGGTGAACTTGCATTTTATGTGTTTCATGAACTGTGCATGTGTTTGCAATTGCCTCATTAGCACACAAACCTATGTTATATAAAGCTTGCAGATAGCATTCTTTACCTTGCCCTGAAAAGAGCCAATATTGTGTGTGTGGGGGGCCGGCAAGAGATTACATTTGGGT
The DNA here is from genome assembly GCA_037952925.1 of Lithobates clamitans. Taxonomy (NCBI): domain Eukaryota; kingdom Metazoa; phylum Chordata; class Amphibia; order Anura; family Ranidae; genus Lithobates; species Lithobates clamitans. Next base: position 10,990,198 of record JBBGZY010000821.1, on the reverse strand, counting down.
GTCCTTATCGAGTTTCTAACACATATTTTCTATTTGTATTTTGTATGTTATGTTGTTGCAAAACAGATGTGTTTTTATGCAATTTATTTGTTACTTTGGTTTATTGTATTTTTTTGGGTGGTGGTTATTTTACCATGAAATCTTTTTTATGTTGGCAATTTTTGTTGTTTTTACGTTGTTCAATTTGATTTAACTTTCTGTGCTGCAGCTGCATTATTTTTAAAATTCTTTCTCAAGATGTTGTGCCTAATGTTGTTTTAATCCTTAATAGATGTCCATTTGTGGGTGCACTCCTTTTAACTCCTGTTAATTTACACTGCAAAAGGGTCAAACCTCAAACATATTCTGTTATGCAGCGTACACACGGTCTGACTTTTCGACCGTACTTGTCCGACGGACCAAATCCGGTGGACAATCAGATCGTGTGTGGGCTTCACCGGACCTTCAGTGGACTTTTCCAGTCGCAAATCTGAGGGACTTTAGATTTGGAACATGCTTCAAATCTTTACGTCGTAACTTCGCCGGACCCAGAAATCCGCTCGTCTGTATGCTAGTCAGACGGACAAAAACCGACGCTAGGGCAGCTATTGGCTACTGGCTATCAACTTCCTTATTTTAGTCCGGTGTACGTCATCACGTACAAATCCATCGGACATTGGTGTGATCGTGTGTAGGCAAGTCCGTTCGTTAAAAAGTCCATCGGAAGTCCGTCATAAGTCCGTCGAAATTCCGCTGGAAAGTCTGTCAGACAAGTCCGTGTGTGCGCGGCCTTAGTGTCTCAAATTAACATACATGTGTGTATTTGGCTTTCCTTGCTTCTTCCTGTCCTGTTTTTTTTTTTTTTTTTTTGGACCAATAAAATTGTTTCAAATTTTTTGTTTTATGTGTGTTCTTTTCATGCAACACATTTCCCAGCTGCAGCTTAACTAGGCTGATTGGCATATCTTAGACAAATCCCTTGTTTATTTTTTTTTTAGTTTTAAGTTACTTTCCTGGTGCCCTTATGGTAGCACATGCATGGATTGTGCATATGCTGCCATGGATAGTAACCAGGAAAGTAACATTTCAGAGTGGTAAGTGTTCAATTTTCTTTTTGAGCAGTGGTTTTCAGCCTCAGTCCTCAAGTACCCCCCCTCCCCCCCGACAGGACATGTTTGGTAAATTTATCTTATCTAAAATAGCTGTCCAAAATACAAAGCCTTTGACTTTGATTTAAAGCACCTGTGCAAGATGAAGGAAAACCTGCAAACATGGCCTGTTGGGGGCTACTTGAGAACAGGGTTGAGAAGCACTGATTTGGAGCACTGAACTAAAATCAAGCTGAAGACAATCCTATTCTAATTGTGGACATTTGAGGGAAATCAATTTTTTTTTTTTTGGTTGGGCTTTGTGTCCCTTTTCTTAAAATTGACTTCGCTTCCTGTCACATAGCCAAACAGGAAGTGAGAGTAAAACCCTAACAATATTTTTCCTTGGGGACACACAGGTCAATCTAACTAGTGTCCCCATCATGCAAATTGCACTCTAGCACTTTGTTGTGTAAACCCCAAATTATTAGGTATTTTGGGGTTTATTAACCACTTGACCACTGGGCACTTAAACCCCCTTAATTACCAGACCAATTTTCAGCTTTTGGTGCTCTCACATTTTGAATGACAATTACTCAGTCATGCAACACTGTATCTATATGAAAATTTTGTCCTTTTTTTCACACAAATAGAGCTTTCTTTTGGTGGTATTTAACCACCGCTGGGTTCTTTATTTTTTGCGCTAAAAAAGAAAAAAGACCGAAAAATCTGTAAAAAAATGCATTTTTCTTTGTTTCTGTTATAAAATTTTGCAAATTAGTAATTTTTCTTCATATATTTTGGCCAAAATTTATACAGATACATATCTTTGGTAAAAATAACCCAAATAAGTGGATATTATTTGGTCTTTGTGAGTTATAGAGTCCAAAAGCTGTGGTGCCAATATCTGAAAATTGATCACACCTGAATTACTGACAGCCGACATCTCATTTCTTGAGACGCTAACATGCCAGAAAAGTACAAATACCCCCTAAATGACCCCTTTTTTGAAAGAAGACATTCCAAGGTATTTAGAAAGATGCATGGTGAGTTTTTTGAAGTTGTCATTTTTTCCCACAATTCCTTGCAAAATCAAGTTTTTGGGTTTTTTTTCACAAAATTGTCATATTAGCAGGTTATTTTTCACACACAGCATATGCATACCACAAATTACACCCCAAAACACATTCTGCTATTACTGCCGAGTATGGCGATACCACATGTGTGAGACTTTTACACAGCGTGGCCACATACAGAGGCCCAACATGCAGGGGAGCACCTTCAGGCGTTCTGGAGCACCCAGGCCAATTCTGACATTTCTCTCCTACATGTAAAAATCATCATTTATTTGCTAGAAAATTACATAGAACCCCAAAACATTATATATGTTTTTTTAGCAAAGACCCTAGAGAATACAATAGCGGTCATTGAAACTTTTTATCTCACACGATATTTGCGCAGCAATTTTTTGAACGCGTTTTTTTTGGAAAAAAAACTGTTTTGTGCTTTAAAACAAAACCAAAACAGTAAGGTTAGCCCAATGTTTTTGCATAATATGAAAGATGAAGTTACGCTGAGTAAATAGATACCTAACATGTCACCTTTCAAAATTGCACACGCTTGTGGAATGGCACCAAACTTTGCTACTTAAAAATCCCCATAGGCGACGCTTTAAAATTTTTTACTGGTTACAAATTTTGAGTTACAGAAGAGGTCTAGGGCCAAAATTGTTGCTCTCGCTCTACCGATCGCAGCGATACCTCACATGTGTGGTTTGAACACCGTTTTCATATGTGGGCGGGACTTACGTATGCGTTCGCTTCTGCATGGGAGCACATGGACAGGGGCGCTTTAAAAAAAAAAAAAATTTTATTGTTCATTTTACTTTATTTATTTTAGTTTGACACTTTTTTCCAAAACAAAATTTTCTTGATCACTTTTATTCCTATTACAAGGAATGTAAACATCCCTTGTAATAGGAATATGGCATGACAGATCCTCTTTACAGTGAGATATGGGGTCAATAAGACCCCACATCTCACCTCTAGGCTGTGCCTGAAATAAAAAAAAACAAAAAACGATCCTGGCTTCGATCGTAGCGGTGAGTCGGTAGAAGCACCGGAGGGCGGCGGGAGGGGGGGACGTCCCCTCTCGCCTCCCGTAAGAACGATCAAGCAGTGTAACAGCCGCTATGATCATTCTTATGGTGTAGGGGTGTCGCGGGCTGAAAAAGCTGATATCTGAATGATGCCTGTAGCTGCAGGCATCATTCAGATATCCCCGCACAAAGTCAAGGACGTCTTATGACGGCAGGCGGGAAGTGGTTAAAACGCTTTTTTTTTTTTTAACACAAAGTTGTCCATTTATACAATATTTCTAACACATAGCATGTACATACCAAAAATGACACCCCAAAATATATTCTCCTACTCCTCCTGAGTACGGCGATACCACCTGTGTGAGACTTCCACAGCCTGGCCACATACAGAGGCAGAGCATGGCAGAGTATGGAAGAGTATGGCAGAGTATGGCTGAGCATGGCAGAGTATCACCGAGTATTGCAGAGTATGACAGAGTATTGCGGGGTATTGCAGGGTATGTCAGAGTATTGCGGGGTATTGCAGAGTATTACGGGGTATTGCAGAGTATTGTGGGGCATTGCAGAGTATTGTGGGGTATTGCGGGGTATTGCAGAGTATTGTGGGGCATTGCAGAGGGCATTGCAGAGTATTGTGGGGCATTGCAGAGTATTGTGGGGCATTGCAGAGTATTGCACAGCATTGCAGAGTATTGCACAGCATTGCAGGGCATTGCAGAGTAGTGAGGGATGGCTGAGCATGGATGGATGGATGGCTGGATGTCACTGTGCAGCGCTGTGGGCACTACAGATGCAGCCCACAGCGCTGCTACCATCCATCCATCCCCCTCTCCGCTCACAGTGTACCGATCGGTACACAGGAGGGGAGGAGAGGAGGCGTCATGACATGGCGCCGGTTTGTTTACATGTGATCGCTCCGTCATTTGATGGAGCGAACATATGGTAAACGGGCGCGATTAGCGGCCATTTACCGAGATCCGTGATGCGCCGGGTCCTCCGGACCCGGCGGTCACGGATGCTCTTGAGTGCGCGCCCTAGGGGGCGCGCGAGAGCGGAATTCTGGGAGGACGTCCCTGAACGCCCTCCCAGAGTTAAGCAACCGCCCTGTAGCCTTCATTTGGCTATGGGCCGGTTGTTAAGTGGTTAAAGGCAAATCCTTTCTGCAATACAAGTGTAGTTGATGAAAATCAGAGGGTAAGCACTGGTGATTTTATCATCCAAGCATGTAGAGGCAAAGATGAGGTTTTTTTTCTTTTCCTTGCATGTCCCCCTCGGATCTCCAGCAACTGCACTTCTAAGTGCACTTGTAGTGCAAAGTGGATTTACCTTTTAGTAAATAAACCCCAAGACACATAATAATTTGGGATGTACATGACAAAATGCTAGAGTGCAATTTCCCGAATGGGGAAACTATTTAGATTGCCCTGTGTGTCCCCAAGGACATACATTGGTAGGGTTTTACCCTCACTTCCTGTTTGGCTATGTGACAGTAAGTCAATAATTTTGAATGAGAAATTGGCAAAATTTGGGAGTTGTCTTCACCCTATCAGGGGTGTAGACATCTGACAAAACTTCAAATCCCTCTGCAGTCTATCCCCAAGCAAAAATAAGAAAGGAATTTAATTAGTTTAACTTTGCAAAGACACATTCCTAAGTTCAATTGTGATGCATGTTAATGGCCCATTTAGACCTTTAATAGAAAGTCATCAGTTATTATTATTAACAATTCTGCCTCATCTGTGCCCACCAGTACCACCTGCCAGTGCCACCTATCAATGCCCACCAGTGGTCCCAAGCAGTGCTGTCTATCAGTGTAACCAGTCAGTGCCTATCAGTGCCGCCTCATCAGCGTACATCAAAGAAGGAGAAAAATTACCTGTTTGCAAAATTTAATATCAAAATATCCAAAAATATACAAAATTATTTATAAAAATCTATCCTTATTTTTGAATAAAAGAAAAAAAACACAGAGGTGATCAAATACCACCAAAAGAATGCTCTATTTGTGGGAACTTTAAAAAAAAAATTTGGCTAAGTATGACCGCGCAATTGTCATTCAAAGTGCATCAGCGCTGAAAATTGGTCTGGACAGCAGGGGGTTTAGGTGCCCAGTAAGCAAGGGGTTAATTTCAAATATGGATTTCTGTAATAAAGATGTGTGCCTGCTGTGTATACGGCATGTGCGCATGGGCGTAAGCAAGTCGCACACATATGAACGGTACTCATTGTAAATCAATGGGGTAGAACTTGTGATGCAACTTTTCAGTCCCAAGTGGCCTTAGGCTCTCTTTCCACTACTGTGAGTTGTGCGACTTGGCACATGTGAAGTCGCAGGACAAGTCAAAACACATGTATTTCAATGTTCCCCCGTTCTAATTGGTGCAACTCCAAAAAAAGTTCTTGCACTACTTTGTTCCAACTTCAGTGCAGCCTTTTCTCCAATGTTTTGAATTAGTCACATGATACGGCATTAAGGCTCGGTTTCCACTATTGCAAGCCCAAAGTTGCGTGTTTTTTGCCGCGAGTTTCCCGCAACTTTTTGCCGAAATTTGAAGCAATGCCTGTGTATTTTTGAGGTTTATGGACCTCAAGTCGCATCAAAGTGGGACCAAAGTAGTGCAGGGACTACTTTGAAGTTGCTGCAGCTTGAAGTCGCACACATATGAACGGTACTCATTGTAAATCATGGGGTAGAACTTGTGATGCAACTTTTTAGTCCCAAGTGGCATGACAAGTCGCAATAGTGGAAAACAAGCTGAAAAAGCACATTGTAAATCACGCAACTTTGGGGTTGAAATTGTGGAAACAGAGCATTAGGCTAAAGCGGTAATAGGAAGATGCACTGTAAGGTTCTTGCACTGAAATTAATTTATAGAAGATCTAACTGATTGGCCAGTGTATGGTGACCTTTAAAGGTATGAAAACTTGAATTTCTGGTGTTTAAGCCTCATACACACGATGGGACTTTGTACAAACTTTCCCGTGGATTTTTGTACAAAGGGCGTTAGCCTTAGGGTTCTTTCACACGGACGTGTCCGTGTATGGAGCCCGCTCTGCTCAGCGGGGGATCGCTCCGTCGATCCCTGCTGGGCGGGCAGATGACAAGTCTGTCTCTGCGCACTGTGCAGGGACGGACCTGTCAGAGTGCCGCTCTCCTCTATGGGGGATCGGATGATGACGGACCGCAGAGTCCGTCGTTACCGAATCCGATCCGCAGACAGATGGAAAAATAGGTTTTTCCTCCGTTACACTTTTTCGGATTGGAGTGGGTCGGATGTCAGCGGACATGTCACCACTGACATCCGACCCTCTATAGAGGTCTATGGAGTGTCAGTTCAGGTCCGCAGGTCCTGAACGGTCCGTCCGTGTGAAAGGGGCCTTAGGGGCGGTGCGGGCAGCAGCAGTAAAAGAGCGCCACTTTACCGGTGGTATGTGGCCGCTGGGCGGGTTTTAACCCCCGCAAGCAGCCGAAAAGGGGTTAAATTTGCCCACAAAACGCCGCCTCATCGGCGTTTTGCCGGCGGTATAGCCGCGCTGTTCCATTGATTTCAATGGGCAGGAGCGGTTTATACACTGCTCCAAAGGTGCTTCTAGCAGGACTTTTTTAGGCCCCTTTCACACTGGGGCATTTTTAGGCGCTACAGCGCTAAAAATAGCGCCTGAAAAACGCCCTAAAGAAGCGGCTCCATTCACTCCAGTGAGGGCTTTCACACTGGAGTGGTGCGCTGGCAGGGCGTCACAAAAAGTCCTGCCAGCAGCTTCTTTGGAGCGGTGAATTCACCGCTCCTCCACTGCTGCTCCCCATTGAAATCAATGGGGCAGCACTGTGATACCGCCGGCAAACGCCGCTCCAGCAGCGGATTTAACCCCTTTTCGGCCGCTAGCGGGGGGTTAAAACTGCCCTGCTAGCAGCCGAATAACGCTGCTAAAATGACGTAAAGCGCCGCTTTACCGCAGATGCCCCCACCGCCCCAGTGTGAAAGGGGCCTTACTGTCCTGCTAGCGCACCACTCCAGTGTGAAAGCCCTCGAGCTTTCACACTGGAGTAAATGACACCACTTCTTTAGGGCGTTTTTCAGGCGCTATTTTTAGCACTGGAAATCAAGATCAAGATCTCAGAGTCTGGAGGAAGAATGGAGAGATACAGAATCCATGTTGCTTGAGGTACAGTGGGAAGTTTTCACAGTCCGTGATGATTTGGGGAGCCATGTCATCTGCTGGTGTTGGTCCACTGTGTTTTATCAAGTCCAAAGTCAGTGCAGCCCTTTAGCAGGAAATTCTAGAGCACTTAATGCTTCCCTCTGCTGACCAGCTTTATGGAGATGCTGATTTCACTTTCCAGCAGGACTCGGCACCTGCCCACACTGCCAAAAGTACCAATACCTGGTTTAATGATCATGGTATCACTGTGCTTGACTCGCCAGCAAACTCGCTTGACCTAAACCCCATAGAGAATCTGTGGGGTATTGTCAAGAGGAAGATGAGAGACACCAGATTCAACACTGCAGACGAGATGAAGGCCGCTATCAAAGCAACCTGGGCTTCCATAACACCTCAGCAGTGCCACAGGCTGATCTCCTCCATGCCACTCCGCATTAATGCAGTAATTCATGCAAAAGGAGCCCCAACCAAGTATTGAGTGCATACTATACTATACATGGACATACTTTTCACTAACCCAACATTTCGGTATTAAAAATCCTTTTTTTTTTTATTGGTCTTATTTTCTAAATTTGGGGTTTTCACTAGCTGTAACCATAATCATCCAAATTAAAAGGAAGAAATGCTTGAAATATATCACTCTGTGTGTAATGAATCTATATAATAGGAGTCTCACTTTTTGAATTGAATAACTAAAATAAATTTACTTTTTGATTATATTCTATAAATCTTTCTTATAGAGCTGAAAACTGGCATAATTTAGCTTGGTCTATATGACTGGTCAGTCAGATGTTAACAACTGTCCAACAACCCCCCTGGAGTATATCAACAGAATTTTATCCTAATCACCCAGCACTATATAAACGAATGCCTCATACACACGATCGGACTTTCCAGCAGACTTGGTCCGACGGTCTTTCCGGCGGACTACCTGAACGGACAGACTTGCCTACACACGACCGGACTTTCCGGCAGGCTAGGTCCGCCCGTCTTTCCGACGGACTTTCGCCGGAGTTACGACGGACTTTTAGAATGAACGGACTTGCCCACACACGGCCAAGTCCATTCATTTTGAACGTGACTCTGGTACGACGGGACTAGAAAAGGAAGTGAATCTTGCCGCTTTTATCGGCGAGATTGACACTTTGCAAGCCCCGTCGCAGGGCACACCAGGCCCTTAAGTCTGGTATGGATTATAAATGGAACTCCCTACGCCGAAAAAACGGCGTGGGGTCCCCCCTAAAATCCCCCTGGAGCTGTCTAATAAATTATTTTAAAAACCTGTGTAGTGTGTTTTATTATTGACACTTTTTCCCTAGGTAAATGGGTAGGGGTACCATGCACCCCATACTCATTCACATAGGATGGGGGGGCCGGGATCTGGGGGCGCTCTTATTATAGGGGGCTCCCGGATTCCGATAAGCCCCCCGCCCGCAGACCCCGACAACCAACGGCCAGGGTTGTCGGGAAGAGGCCCTTGTCCTCATCAACATGGGGACAAGGTGCTTTGGGGTGGGGAGGCCCCGCAGGGAGCCCCCCTCCCCCAAAGCACCCACCCCCCATGTTGAGGGCATGCGGCCTGGTATGGTTCAGGACGGGGGGGCGCTCGCTCGTCCCCACCCCCTTTCCTGACCGGCCGGGCTACGTGCTCGGATCGGGGTCTGGTATGGATTTTAGGGGGGGGACCCTACGCCGTTTTTTTCGGCGTAGGGGGTTCCCCTTAAAATCCATACCAGACCTAAGGGCCTGGTATGCCCCGCGCTCGCCGCAATAGGAAAATTTGTTTTTTCTATTGCAGCGAGCGCGAGATACAATACCCTGTCTGACTTTCCGCCAGGAACGGAGTCCGGCGAGTTCGGCGGACTAAGATTTGAAACATGTTTCAAATCTAGGTACGGCGGACTTTTGGGGAAAAAAAGTCCCCCGGAGCCTACACACGATCGGATTGTTTGGCGGACTCTGGTCCGCCGGACCAAGTATGCCGTAAAGTCCGCTCGTGTGTATGCAACATTAGAATAAACTTCAGTCCAATTCTGAGAAAATCTCCCTTGTCGTGCAACAGGTCCCTATATCCGTATGTGTTCAATGTCCCAAACTCTTACCAGATTTTCTAACCCATGAAAAACAAATGGGTCTGGTAAACCTGATTTCCAATGTCTTCCCCGTCCAAAAGTGCTACTATGTAGATGATTAAAAGAGGATGATATCAAGACAAGATGGGGGTATTATACTTGTTGTATGTAAAATATATTAAATAATATTTTAATAATGTTTAACTGAATTAAAGTGACTGAAGTTTGGCTTTAAACTGATCTCTTTTACATATACTGTATATCTAATAAAAATAAAAATAAACTGCTAAAATTCTTCTATAAACCCTTGAAGGTTTTATTAGAATAGCACATCATTAAACATTTTCTCCATATATGATGTTTAACTGACTTTTACATGTCAAGACTTTGAAAAGGTCACACATTTCTGTATTGTTTCACATCTTCACACAAACCCACAAGTTATTTTGTGAGCTCTGCTATGGCGTATTGAGTTGAATGAACGTCTGAATAAATTTCCATGGCTTGATGGTATATTTTAAAAAATGTCCACTGTGGGTTGTAGGGAACATCGGTGGAAATGAAGGAATGTCATTTTGAGCCATGTGAGGACCTTTCAATTCCATTTCATTTTATGACATTAGTGAAAATGAATATCTGATAACTGCCTGAATGAAAAGAAAGAGAAACTACTATTGCAAATTTAATGTGGTTGTAAAGCCTCCCATATACCCAGTGAAGTGACTGGCCTCAGGTGATACACAGAGATGAAACAGATCCTCCTACATAGGTTTTACTTGTTTATCTGCAGTCTTCTCTTGCCTACACCCCTTCAAAATTATGTTAAAATCCTTCTCTATCTGTTACACTGTGCAAGAGCTGATTGGAGGAAAGGCACACACCCCCCTCCACACAGCAAACAGGAATGAAGGAAGGGTACAGAGATCTGAATAGACAAGCTGTGTGCTGAGCTCCGTCCCCCATCACAATGCACTATAGAGAAACAACACTCTTTGGGGAGAGATAAGTAAGCACTACTGATATACAGTATATGCTTTGTTCAGATTTCAAGACTGAGGTTTGCAACCACTTTAAGTTATAAAAATTTTTGAAAAGACATGGAGTGGAACTTTACATGTGCCACAGTGGAGTGTAAATAATGATTTATGACACAATTTAAAAAAAAGAAATATAGAGATACTTTATTTACCATCCTTGTTCCTCCTGGACCGACACACCGTCTATACAACCTGAAGGTAAGCAATAAATAAATACATTTAGTATTAACAAACTCAACCTATGTACGCATAACTGGAGTACCCATCTCTCTCTCCCTTTCCTTCTATGGAATACTCTTGTATTTGAAGGACACTGCTGAACAAAAATAAATATGACTTGTAACTGCATTTTTGTTAAAAAATGTTATGTTGTTATACTTGCACTTTTACCAAAGGGTAGTTATAAACGTCCTACAATGGTGTAGGAGTCTCTATGTTTTACATATGCATCATCAACATTTTTTCTGATGTTACCCTATGACAAAGCTAATTTCTCAATTTTGTATCTCTGGGACATTCTTAGTATTTATATACTGTCTGTGCTGCTTTAAAAGGCCCTGACAAAGTGGGGTTCCCGCAAAACGCGTAGGCCACACTCCTGACATCCTATACCAGGACTCACACAACCTGGACCAATGAAACAGTAAACTGTACTCTCTTTCAGATTGTAACATGTTTTAAATATTTCCATCCAAGGATGGTAAATAAAGTATCTGTATATTTCTTTTAAAAAAAGTGTCATAAATCATTATTTACACTCCACTGAGGCACATGTAAAATCCCACTCCATGTCTTTTCAAAAAATGTTTTTTCTACTAGGGACGGTGCCTCCTTGTGAGTTATAATAGCTCCGCGTTTTCCCCCACCTTCATTCATCACTTTAAGTTATAGTTATTACATTTTTCAGTAAAAATGATTATGGCGACGCATGCGCGGCAGCCTGAGGGGACAGTAATACCTTATTAGAGCTCCGATCTGCAGGGATTAACGCCGGAGGACTAAAGGTTCCAGCGGCGCTGAAAACAGCACAAAACAGAAGCGGATTCATCCCAGAGACACCTACCACATATATAATGGTTCTGAGGGGTCCAAAATCCAAGTTTAAATCATGTACACTGAAGGAAATTGTACACAAGATGGCTGCTTCACCCTCCTTCTCACGGCGCAGCACCCCTCTCTAAGTGAAAACCCAGCCTCTCAGCGACAAAGCCCAGCCCATTCTTGGTGAGTCTGAATTTGATACCAGTGACACACAGTCTGTAGGCCAGAATGACATGTTTAAAAAATTTGAACCAATGTTGCAGAAAGCTCTTAGACTTCAGACCACATATCAGATAAACTGACTAAAGAAATAAGAGACCTGGGACAGTGAACAGCAGAGTTGGAACAGAGAGTTGATGAAATTGATAACTATACACAGCATTGCAGTTCTGAACTTGTCTATTAAAGAGGAGAATTTCACATTGCAGTCACGCTTAGAAGACCTATAATTCTGACTTGCTACATTCTCTCATTACAGGTTTCCAGCTTCTTAAGCTGGCCTAGTTACCTAATTAGTCATATCCATGGCAGTAATGGACTTCGGCGTAATGATTTTGTTAATGTTTAAGTTATGAAAAAAAAAAAATGTTGTTCTTTTTTTTTTTCTCTTTTCAGAAATATATTTCAACGACAGTTTTTAGAAGGTTCCAGTGGTTCTCCGGTGTTGTTCTTCCTGTTGGAACTTCTTGTTGCCCTTTACACCACCTGTAGACTCCTGTTTTTGCTATGCAGGACTCTGCCGGTAGGCCTGGATACTCTCAGAGAGCTTTGATCACTCTTCTGAGACGATCCCACACCCTGTTATTTTGCTTCAATATACTGATTTTACTATGTTTGCTATGATATAATGTTCATACTAATTGGTTTATGGCTTCTATAAATATCCTGTCTTTAAATGTACAAGGGTTTAATATCCCACATAAATGAACCAAGGCTCTACGCTCTTTCACAACTAAGAAAGCTCATATTATCTGTCTACAGGAAGCCCATTTCACTGAAGTTCATCCTAAATTTCTTTCAACTTCTTATCCACAATTTTATACAGCCTCTACCACAGTCAAACAGCGTGGAACTCTCATTGGTATTCATCGTTCCACTCCGTTTAATCTTTTATCACAAATAAAAGATCCTGAGAGACAATATACACTTCTTACAGGCTTTATTTCTCATAATCCTATCACAATTGTATCTTATTATGCCCTCAATAAACGCCCAATGGCCCAAAGGCAACATATCCAATATCTTAAGGCCAATAAACCTGTTACCCCCATGGCTAGAAGTTTAAAGTTCACACAACATACACAGACACCCATCAGGCTGAAAATATCTTGTGAAACTTTACGAAATTATACTCCTCTGATCAGAATTTCGATAAGACAAAAGCAGATACTCTGTTTTTCAATATCATGCTTCCTACTTTAGATCAAGAACAGTGAGATATTCTTGAATGCCCTTTTACAGATACAGAAGTTTTAAATGCTATAAACTCCATAAGAGTCCAAGTCCGGATGGGTTCTCAGCAGCTTATTATAAACAGTTTGCACACATTTTAATGCCAGTCTTGACCAGAGCCTTTAACTCGGTCCTGACTGGACATTTATTTAGAACAGAGACACTGACCTCTATCATTGCTATGATCCCTAAACCACACTCAGACTCTACTTCCTGGGCTAACTATCATCCTATATCACTCCTCAATCTGGATATTAAATTAATAGCTAAGATTCTGGCCAATAGATTGAATAATATCATCGGCTGTCTAATTCATAGGGACCAAACAGATTTATGCCAAAACGTCAGGCAGGCGATAATATTAGGCGTGCTCTCTTACTCATTCATGCAGCTAAAACTAGGCACATCCCGGCTTGCCTTGTGTCTCTAGACATAAGGAAGGCATTCAACTCTGTCACTTGGCCATATATGCAATATACCCTTCAAAAATGGGGTTTCGGAAATAATTTCCTGACCTGGATCTCCTCTTTATATAATAACCCAAGAGCATATATTAAATATGCTGGCTACAAGTCAACAATGCTAGATATCAGATGATGTATTAGACAAGGTTATCCCCTTTCCCCGTTACTATTTGCCCTACAGGAACCCCTAGCACAACTAATGCCTCTCCTGAAACAAACGTCTGGTTTAATGAAGCTTTGGACTCCTCTTCCATTGTCATGGATGGGAAGGATCAACGCCATAAAGATGTCAATACTGCCAAAATTTTTATATTTATTTAGGGTACTTCCCATTTCATTGCCATCTTATTTTTTAAGACTTACTCAACTTAGAGTTATGTCCTTTATTTGGGGTACCACTAAGCTTCGCATACCCAAATCTACACCCTACCTTCATAAAATGGGAGATGGATTAGGACTACCCAACTTCTCCTTTTATTTCAATGCTGCACAGATTGCAATTCTCCCCAAGTATCATGCTATGGTTGAAACGCCCTTATGGGTTGCTATTGAATCGGTGGATAGTGACCCCATTTCGATGGCCAATGTGTTATGGCTCAGACCCGCTGATACTTTAGTTATTTGGGATCAATTTAAAAGCTCTCATAATCTGCAATCCCCAAATATATCCCTGCTTTTATTTCTTAGTAATCCTGCCCTCTCTCCTGCCTGGAAATAGCCAAAATCATTTTCTGCATGGTCTTCTACAAATTTGATTCGCTTATATAAACTAACATCTGCTACCAATATTCACGCCATTCCTGTACTATGTGAATCTTTTGGGCTTCCTAGAACTGAAATTTTCCGCTATTTACAAATGAAAATTTTTTATGAACCATTTCTACATACAGGTTCATCACTTAATCAAATGTCTCAATTTGAGCGGATATGTATAATCGACCCACATGTGAGAAGACTAATTTCAATTTTATACCAACTACTTAATGTGAATCCAGATGAAACATTACCCTCGTACACAACTAAATTGGCACAAGACATGAATCGAGTATTTGATAACAAAGATTGGTCTAGTATATGGTTAGCCACAAACAATTCCTCTCCAAATTGTTTTGCTGTAGAGACAAATTATAAGGTTCTAGCACGTTGGTACCTAGTATCAGCCACAATAGCAAAATTTGTTCCCACATATTCACCAAATTGTTTTAGAGGTTGCGACCCCGGGTGATTATTATTTTTCTTTATTTTTCCCTTTCCCTTTCTTTATTATTTTTTAGTCTTGTTTATTAAATTCCTTTCCCTGTAATTTGGTACGTCAAGTTGTGACGTACCATTTATTTATCCTTATTTTTCCTCTATTAAATTTATAGTCTAGGGTTACTCATTTCTCTTTCTGTCTGTGCTACATATCTCATTACTAAAAAATGATATTTAGACTGATCATTTGATATATACCTTTTTCTTTCCTCTTCACTATACAGTGTGCAAAGATCAAATACAGCAACAAGTTATTTCTATATTTACTGTTATAATACAAAGTACTTAACATGTATCCCATGTATCTATGTTTATATGCTTTTGTATACTTTTTTTTTCCCTTGTAAACTCTCAATAAACACATTTGACAAGGAAAAATGATTATGGCTACAAAATTATTTATGCTTAGTGATCAAACAAAAGGTTGTTTTATCTCTTAGCGGGCTTTTCCTTCTGTTAGCATATAAAATATCCTTACAGGTAGCCTTACATGAACCATGCACTCATGTGGTCACAGGATTCAAATAAGTCTGCTCTGCCATACAGAAACTGATTTAATTAGCACTGCAATAAAGTTGAGCACTTATTTTACATTACTGTGCGCACAGCTATTGCAGAACTGCACTGTGTCAATCATAACGTTATTCAAGCCAGAGTTTTGCTGGAATGGATGAGCTGTCTGTGTAAAGATTTCTTAAAGCAGTAGTAAACTGCTGATTTAAAAAAATAAATCCCTTGCAAGGCAGGGAAATTATGTGCAAGTATGCATCGCATACTAGCACATTATGAAATACTTACCTTAGAATGAAGCCCTCCAGCGGCCCGCTATCACCACTGACAGGGCTGACCTCTTCCACTGGTCTTCCTTCTGGGTTTGCGGGCTCCGGCTGTATGGCCGGGGCCGTGATGACATCACTCCCGAGCATATGCGCAGGAGCCCACGGTATGCCGGAACTTCAGACCGCATTTTCCAGTGACATCACCAGCTAAATCCAGTGTGAATATCTCCTAAGCACCACAAGTTTAGGAGATATTCACTGTACCTGTAGGTACAAGTTAACTGCTTGCCGACCAGCCGCCGCAGTTGTACTGTGGCAACATGCCTTG
This sequence comes from Lithobates clamitans, assembly GCA_037952925.1. Lineage (NCBI taxonomy): Eukaryota > Metazoa > Chordata > Amphibia > Anura > Ranidae > Lithobates > Lithobates clamitans. Next base: position 10,974,445 of record JBBGZY010000821.1, on the reverse strand, counting down.
GTTGCGTGAATCGCCGTCATGTTACGTCGCTTCTAATTGTGGCCACTAGGGGCGCGAGTGCCCGCTGCTCGCCCCCCGGAGCCGATGCGAGTGCCCGGCGGTCGCGATGACGGCCGGACTCCCGCAATCGTTAGTGACACAGCGAGTACCGGGATCTCTGTGTGTAAACACAGAGATCCCGGTTCTCTGAGGGGAGAAGAGACTAATCGTGTGTTCATACAAAGTATGAACACCGATCTATCTCTTCCCCTAGCAAGCCCCCCTTCAGTTAGAACACGTAGCAGAGAACACAGTTAACCCCTTGATTGCCTCCTAGTGTTAACCCCTTCACTGCCATTGACATTTTTATAGTAATTAATGCATTTTTATAGCACTGATAGCTGTATAAATGACAATGTATAAATAAAATGTATAATTGGTACCAAAAATGTGTCAAAATTGTCCTATGCATCCGCTATAATGTCGCAGTCATGATAAAAAACGCAAATCGCCGCCATTACTAGTAAAAAAAAATAATAATAAAAATGCTATAAATTTATTTCCTATTTTGTAGATGCTATAACTTTTGCGCAAACCAGTCAAAAAAAAAATGGGGATATTTATTATAGCAAAAAGTACAAAATATTGTGTTTTTTTCAAAATTGTCGCTCTTTTTTTGTTTATAGCGCAAAAATAAAAACCGCAGACATGATCAAATACCACCAAAAGAAAGCTCTATTTGTGGGAAAAAAAGGACATCAATTTTGTTACAACGTAACAAATTTTGGTACAACATTGCACGACTGCGCAATTGTCAGTTAAAGCGACGCAGTGCCGAATCGCAAAAAATGGCCTGGTCAATCAGAGCCAAACCTTCCTGGGCTGAAGTGGTTAAAAAAATGTGTTTACTACCTCTTTAAAGTTGCTGATATCTTTCTGGAAATGTTCCCCGACATGTTGAATCACTGGCTTCAATATTGTCTGAGTTGGTGTGATTGATTTACTAAAGACAAATAGTTCACATTGCAAAGGGAATTTTCCCATGACTTAGTGAATGTGGTGAAAATGTACTTTAAATGTACTTGTCTGATTGCATGATGTTGGGCACATTAGTTTAGGAGCAGCAATGCTAGAGCAGAATGCTTCCTCCAGCTGCCAGAAAAATGACTGGTCCAGTAAGAAAAAGAGTAGGTGTATAGGCTCAAGAAGACATATACTGGTGGCATTTATTAAGATACCAGTATTTTGTTTACCGGGCACATGGATTCATTACATTGCAGGTCAGATTGACAGATTACAGGATGGGAGTCTACATATTCGCCAGCACATCAAGGATCTACAATTACCGGCCAAAAGTTTTTATTGCAGAGAGATCACATTATAGAGACAAGTGCAACGTTTCGGAGTTGCACAGGATCCCTTCATCAGGCATGTTTCCAGGATCCAGCTGGTAATCGCTACAGCACCTGCCATTGATGAGCCTTGTTTTCCACGAAAGTGTGCGATAGGAATATAAACAAGATTACAGGATGGGGCTGGGGAGGACCCAGACGTTATGGTGCATATTGGTACAAATGACAAAATTAAAGGAAGGTGGGGTATCTTAAAGAACAACTTAATCGCTTGCGGACCAGCTCCCCTGCGCGAGCCGTTGTAGCTGTACATCGGCTCTTTAAGATGGCTCCAGCGGCGCGTGCCCGAAGCGTGTCCCCAGAGCTGATGAGAGTGCCCGACGGCGCGATGACCGTGGCAGAGCGAGAACCGGGATCTGTGTGTGTAAACACACAAATTCCTGTTCTGTCAGGGGAGAGGAGACAGATCATGTGTTCCTACTAAATAGGAACAACAATCTTTCTTTTCCTCTAGTCAGCTGCATTCCCCCTCACAGATAGAACACACCTAGGGAACACAGTTAACCCCTTGATTGCCCCCTAATGTTAACCCCTTCACTGCCAGTGACATTTATACAGTAATCAGTGCATTTTTATAGCACTGATTGCTGTATAAATGTCAATGGTCCCAAAAAAGCGTCAAAAGTGTCCGATGTGTCCCTCGCAAAGTTGCAGTCCCGATAAAAATCGCAGATCATCGCCATTACTAGTAAAAAAATAATAGAAATAAAAATGCCATAAATCTATCCCTTATTTTGTAGACGCTATAACTTTTGGGCAAACCAATCAATATACGCTTATTGGCATTTTTTTTTACCAAAAATATGTAGAAGAATATATATCGGCCTAAACTGAGGAAGAAATAGTTTTTTGCTTTTTTTAAGTGGTATTATATTTAACCCTTGTTTCAAAAAGTAAAAAATATTGTTTTTTTTTCAAAATTTACGCTTTTTTTTGTTTATAGCGCAAAAAATAAAAACCGTAGAGGTGGTAAAATACCACCAAAAGAAAGCTCTATTTGTGGGAAAAAAAGCACGTCAATTTTGTTTGGGTACAGTGTCGCATGACTGCGCAATTGTTAGTTAAAGCGACGCAGTGCCGTATCGCAAAAAATGGCCTGGTCAATAAGCAGGAAAATCTTCCTGGGCTGAAGTGGTTAAATTAGGACTTTAGACAAAAAAAAAATCTTGCTGGATCCCTTCAGCCTGGCCCCTTTTGCAGGTATGACTATGTTAAACATTAAAAATAAATGTCTATACTTTTTTAAATTAAAAAAAACTGCCAAGTTTGTAGAGACCAATCTGCTGACAGCCCTAGCCCCCATTCACACCACAAAGTCAAAGTCGTACCGATTTGAATGGTTTCATTGCTGACAATAGGGTGCGACTTGTCATGCGATTTGGAATTGTCAAATCGCATGACAAGTCACACCCTATTGTTGGCAATGGAACCGTTCAAATGGGTGCAACTTTGACTTTGCGGTGATGCACCAATTGGAAAAAAATGTTCCTGCCCTTTTTTTTTTCAATTTCAGGTGCACCTTGCATAGACATCTGTGCATTAAGTGGCACAGATGTCAGCCAAGTAGCACCTGAAATCATGCTGACTTTCTACTTTAAAATCATGCACAATTTCAAAGTAGCATCAATGTGAACCAAAAATTTGAAACAGGTAAATTGATGGGTTTCGTTTCGCTTTATGATTTACTGCTGGGATTCTGGGCTTCAGCAAAATGGTAGCCTCTGGCAAGAAGAAACAGGAGCAATGCTAGGTGCAATTTACAGCATGCATTTATTTTGGCAGCATTATTTTTTACATTATTTTTTATGTGAAATGTATGTTCCTTGCTAAAGATCAATATTTTTTATCAAGTTTTTCTGGAGGATTAAGTTTGGCTTTAAGAAAAAGACCTCCAAGATTGTATTTTCTGAAATACTGCCTGTGCCGTGAGCCACATCAGAATGGCAGTGGACGCAAAATCAGTTGAACAATGGCTGAGATATGGTGTAAGAAGAAGAGGATTAGGGTTCATGGAGAACTGGACTGACTTTGTGGACAGCTACAGACTCTACAACAGGGACTGCACACAAATGTGCAGAAGGTCACAGTTCTGTTGGGGAAGAAACTGGTTAGTGGGTTGGAGGAGGGGGAAAAATTTATTTATACAAGTGCTCAAACAAAATTAAAAGGCATGTATACAAATGCTAGAAGTCTGGCAAATAAAATGTTTGGGCTAGAACTTTTGCCATTTTAGAGAGGTTTTTGACTTTATTGGAATAACAGAACCCTTTATGAACTGCTCCCAGGATTGGGCTATGAACACCCAAGGGTACACTCTCCTTAGGAGGGAAAGGGATCGGCATATAAGTGACACAAATTGTAAAGTAATTATGAGAGTATGTTACAGGCTGCCCAACATTAAGGAGGAGGATCAGAAGAGGAATTTAATTTCACAGATGCAACCACCTGGGAAACAGGGTCATCTTATTATTATAGGGGACTTCAGTTTTTCAGACATTGGTTAGACAACTAGTACTGCACACTCAACTAAGGCTTTCCAGTACTGAACACAGGATAGTTTTATGGATCTAATAGTAGAAGCCCTAACTGCTAGGTCTGGTAATTTATATTAATACAGAACTTATTTCAGATGTGCAATTTGGCAATAGCAGGGCTTTTTTTCTCAGAGAATAGGTACAGGAACTTAACCACGAAACCCCCCCCCCCCCCCCGTGCTACCTCCAAGGGTGGGTGTGACCAAATGGATAAGTGGGAGGGCCTTAAAGTATCGCACAGAGTAAAGGACAATGCAGAGAATGCAGGGATCAGAAGTACATGATGCACAGAATGCATGGGTAAGTAATGTAGAGAGTGCAGGGATCAGGAGTAAGTAATGCAGAGTGTGCAGTAAGTGATGCCCAAGCCACTGTACAGAATAAAGCCAAAAATGAACCCCTCTAGGCAGTACAAACCCCTCTCCTCAAGCCCATATCCACCCAAGCTCAGATCTTGCCCAGCAGCCCCAATCCCTTCTCCACCTCAATAAAGCTCACCCCCACAGCCCTAAAGCCTGATTCACATGGGTGATTTGATCTGTGCCCTGTTTACCCACACAGGGATGTACAGGTGTTCCGTGCATTCCTATACAAGCAGTCCCATTAGTGGCTTCATAGACACAGCCTCTGTGTCCCAATATGACATCCACGTGGGTTTGGGCGCATGTCCCGGAAATCACCCTGAGTGCTTCGGGGCTGTACACCTCGCACCAATGTCACATTGAGGACAGCAGCCGTGTCGGTACAGCCCCTTTGTCCCACTAGATAATAATGGGACTTCCGGCACAGGGATGTATGGAACACCTGTACATCCTTGTTTCAGTAAAACATTGCCCTGCATGAGGCACAGATAATCACTCTGTTTAAATCCCCCAGTCCACTCCCTCTGTTGAAACTATTACCTCCCAGCTTCCTGTAAAATAAAGTTTTACAAGTTAGTTCTAGAAGAAATTGCTGAGCCACACACACTAGGTCACACTGCAAAGTTTTACTGTACGCAGGGCTCTATCTTGCTCCCTCATTCTTCTGCTGTGTGGAAAGCCTGCTATTTATTTCTATTCTATCTATAATAATTCTCATTATTCTAAGGCACCAGTATCAAAGAATGCACCTGTGCACGCTGGAGGGGAGAAAAGAAGAGCCCGCTTGCTGTGTTCAGCCAGCCTGTGTCCGCCTGCTGCCCATTGGTGGGCGGAACTTGAGCAGGAGAGAGGAGAGCGATGTCAGATCACTCCGCCTCTCCTGCCTGCCGAAGTTTGCAGACCACACTCAGCAACACTAAGTGATGGGTCGCCGATGTTCTGACGGAACATCAACAGCTACTGGATTGAGGTACCACCCCCTCACCTACACCTCGGCCTGGCCCCTCCTCTGCTGTTATGGAGATATGCAGGACAGGGAGTATTCTGTGTGGGAGAGCTGCGCTGTCACTTGGAGACACAGGAACGGAGCTACAGTGTTAGTGAAAGCAGTGAGTGGTAAGCATGGGCCAGTGCCAGAGGTGGCGGAATGCCGTTCCACCACCTTCCGGCAGAAAAAAAGCCCTGGGCTATAGTGACCACAGTGTAACATTGTTTGACATAACTTATAAGAAATGAGTCCTGTGGGTACTACTAGAAGTAACATTTTCAAAAAAGCCAACAACTCGCACTGTTTGTTTTGTGAAACTAATTGGGACCAAAAGTTCCTAACAAAGAACACAAAGGAGAAGTGGGATTGCTTCAAGGGTACGTTATACAATAGCATTCGCCATTGCTTTCCGTTAAGTAACAAATAAGAAAATAAAGTTAAACCTTTGTGGCTTAATCATAGTCTTAAAAAGCAAAAAGGAGAAAATTTGGCCTTCAAAAAGAACAAAATGGAAGGAGCAGATTCAGCATTTAATGGTTACAGGGAATGCAATAAAAAATGCAAGAGTGCAATCAGAGCAGCTAAAATGTATTATGAGAAGGACATTGCTATGAAAAGTAAAGCCTGAAAAAGTGCTACAAATTTATCAACAGTAAAAAAGATAAGCACAAATACTTTTCTCTTCAGTTTATACGCAAGAAAAAAGGGGATTTATTAGAAGGAATAGTAATGATATTACAAAGGGGTGGGAAGGACCCTTGTAGTTGTCAAAAACACGGTCAAAATCAGCTAAATATAAATAAATTACCAGGGACTGATGGATTACATGTGTGTGTCCTTATTGAGTTTAGCTTGGTGATAACCAAGCCATTCTTCCTGATTTTTAACAAAAGGGACAGAACCAACTGATTGGTGTAGCGCAAATGTGTATTCTAAAAAGGGTTTAGATGTATATCAGGAAACTGCAGATCAGTAAGTCTAACATTAATCTTTTGCAAGATGTTTTGGGGTATGCTAAGGGACACCATTGAAGCATTTTTTTTAGAAAATGGTAATATTATTAACAATCAACATAGATTTAGGAAAGGCCGCTCTTGAAAGACCAATTTGTTAACATTCTACAAGTGAGCAGTAGTTTAGATAAAAGAAGGGCAGTATACATATTTGTTCTCGATTTTGCAAAAGTATTTGACACTGTACCCCAAAAATGCTTAATTTATAAACTAAGTTAAGGAAATTGTATGACCTCAGGAGCTGGTACAGCCTGGCTTCAGGAACTGGCACAGAGGGTAGTGATAAATGATTCGGGATCACCAGGGTTCTGTCTTGGGGCAAATGCTGTTTACCATAAAAGTGAAGGACCTTGAGGTTTTAATTAAGGGCTTGATTTCTGTATTTGAGGACAAAATTAGGCAGAGAAATAACTTCTGCAACATTACAAGAAGATCTGAACATGACAGGGAGATGGGCTGTCAAATAAGGTTTCATTTTGAAAAATGCAAAGTTATTGTCATGGTTATGCAATAGAGTTTTCTCTGTCAGCTTACCTGTCTCCATGTGTTCATCTCTAAAGACCAGCTGCCTCTCACTTGACTGGTTTTGTAACCTCTCCTCTAAGCATGGCCCCACCCCAGGCCCTATCAGGGAACCCTATATTAACCTGTGCACTGCAAGCCAGCAGTGCTGCTCAACCATTGTGTGTTAGCCTCCGTGTGTACTTGCTGTGTTTCCTACGTCTGATTCCAGTTAACGACTTTGGCCTGTTCTTAACTATTCCTGTCTCCTCGTGACCCTGACCTTTGGCGTGTCCACGACCATACCTGTTTGCCTGTGACCCTGAACCTTGGCGTGAACTCTGTTGTCCTTGTCTGCTTGTGGCCCTGACCTAGGCTTGCCCCTTGCTTTCCTTGTTGTTCCAGCCTGCTGCCTCCTTCCTCTTCTCCTGTAGTCTACCGTGAGCGTGAGCTGTAAGACCCTGGGGGCCGCGACCTGGAGCAAGACTGCAGCGCAGTCCATCCTCACCACTAGAGGCTCTGGTGAACACCTGCTGGCTCTTAGACTCCGCGCCCTGGGGAATCTATGCTCTAGCTCCCAGTGGGATCTGTGTCAGTGATCCAGTAGACCTGCTTCCTGAACCACCCAGGGTTCAATCCGCAGCAGTCAGTCCTAGGGTCCACTACCTAGTGGTGCACTTCAGACTCCTACAGAGTGCATCTGTCACCTAGCCTCAAGGTGACCTGACAGTTATGCATTTGGGTGCTAAAAATCTTCAGACATGATACTCATTAGGAGGAGTTACAATGGGAGAATGGGTCTTCGTGGGCCACAATCTTAATAATAGCAAGCAATGTCAGGCTTCTGTTGCAAAGAAAGCAGCATACTTTTATGTATTAAAAAGGGTATTTATTTGAGAGATTTATTGATACTTACTCAATGCTGTATCTTGGCCTAGGCTAGCACTTTGCAGGGGGGCTGCAAAAAAGCCACCCCGCATGAAACTGACTCCTTCCGACTCCCGGGCAGATAGGGTCCATGAGGCAATTCTGTCTTGCAACCCCATAAAGCGACTGCACTGCTGCCGGTATGATAATACCGCAGTGGTGTCGCTATGGGGGTGCAGGCTGCACTTGGGTGACATCCACCCGCCGGGTTGCATGTCCTAACCACTGGTTGTGGTGTGTGTCAACAGCGCTGAGGGGACTACCCGCATGCTGACAAGACGGGCTAGATGGAATTTGATTGGCCAGCTCCGTCCATGTGACGGTGCTTACCAATCAGAATGCCTCTTCTGCTGAAAGTTACAGCTGTAGGTGATGCCACAGGGTTTTTAAATCCCCAGACTTGTGAAGCAGCGTCCTAATAGCGCGGGATTGCAGGTCACTGTAACAGGGGGACTAGGGGGATTTACACTTTAATGTCATGCTGAGATCCAAGGACAGCAAAGGAGGGGAGGGCTGTGCTTTGTACACAGTGGATGATCCTCATTGCTCCTTACCTGGGACCCCCTCCATCAGTCCTCCTGACCTGACATTGACATCACTGACATGGATATCAGGGAGTTCCTATCTGTCCCCCCATAGAAGAAGAATGTAGGATGCCTGGCTCAGGGATGTGCTGAGCCACCCCTCTTTACATCCATCCATGCACTCATTAATCCCTCTATCCATCCATCCCTCCTTCCTTATCTGATGACCATACATTATACAATTACACTGTACAATATCCATAAAGCTGACCCAACACTAAAAAAATCAGATTGGACATTCTCCTTTAGATTTAAATTAGGGAGTAAATAAACGATCAAGGGGTTAATATGGATGTAGCCGAGTACATATAACTAAAGATGGTGGGGGGAAGGGGGTGGGTTGGGGGTTCCTGAGAGGGGGAACTTGGTGGTGGTAGTTAATGCTTCACAACAAGTTCAGGTATTAGTCCATGTAAGGATAAAATGATGGTGGATAGATGGAAGGCAGCCAGTCTATAAAAGCTAGAAGAAGCTCTGGAACAATAAAAAAGAAAGAAGGACGGCGCCCTCTAAGTGCAGCATGTATGTTAAAAATATTTATTACACTAGATAAAAACACTCACATTTGAGTTGCTAAAAACCAGCATGTAAAGTAGTTTCATCCACGTGCTCTCGGGGGATGTGGGTGTCACGGGCCAGTGGGGGGGTTCCTGGGATGTGAGTCCTGTAACCTGGGTCCTGGTAGCTGTTCCGGTGGTGCCCAGGGTCCTCAGAGCCTCCGGGCGGCCAGGATGTTGGTCATGGATCCTCCGTGGAGCGCCGTGCTGACCTGCGTCTTCACGGGCCATTGGGGGGGTAGCCTGATGAAGGAGCACGCATGCTCCGAACGCGAAGCACCGCTCGCCTCATCCGCTTCCGGAAGTGAAGACGCAGGTCAGCACGGCGCTCCATGGAGGATCCATGACCGACATCCTGGCTGCCCGGAGGCTCTGAGGACCCTCGGCACCACTGGAACAGCTACCAGGACCCAGGTTACAGGACTCACATCCCAGGAACCCCCCCACTGGCCCGTGACACCCACATCCCCTGAGAGCACGCGGATGAAACTACTTTACATGCTGGTTTTTAGCAACTCAAATGTGAGTGTTTTTATCTATTCTAATAAATATTTTTAACATACATGCTGCACTTAGAGGGCGCCGTCCTTCTTTCTTTTTTAAATTAGGGAGTGCATGAGTTTAGTCAGGCCTAGGGCAGCACAAAACCTAAATACACCACTGTACTTACTCCTTAACAAAACATTGGTTCAGCTTTATCTTGAGTATGCAGTTCAGTTTTGGTCATGTCCTAGAGCTACAGAGGTTCAACAAAGAGCAATTCCATTTTTAAGGGAGCTGAAGGGCCTCAAATAGAATGTGTTATCGAAAGAACGTTTTAGTTTTCGATTTTTCATTTGATTGTCTACCCATCCCATGGCTAGTTTAAGAGGAGACACGATCTTTATTTACAAATTAATCAATGGTGACTACAAACACACTAACAATCTGTTTAATCCTAGGTCCCTGACATGGACATGTAGTCACAATTTAAGAATGAAGGACAGAAGGTTTAATCTAAAATTGTAGAGAGGGTTTTTTTACAGTCAGAGAAGCAAAGATTTGGAACTCCTTTACTGAGAAAGGTTATCAACTTGGATTACTGAAACATTAAAAAACTATTAGATGTATTCCTTGATGAGCTCAACAAACAGGAATATTTATACTCTTATTAAACAATCTTATATACACACACACACACACACACACACACACACACTGACACACAGGAACACATAGGTTGGACTGGATGAAACTGTGTCCTTTTCCAATCTTCTCTACCATGCTCCAATGTGCAATAAAGTATTTTTGCTTGCAGATTATTGGATGATGGAAGTCAGCAAAGCTTCACTAACTAATTCACTAAGTTAAAAGGATTTTCCCCAAACCTTTGTGAATTTTTGCGTGCCAGTGATTGGACAATGGTAGTACAACTTCACATCATTCACTAAACTCTAGGGATAATTTCTGTGCAAAGTGTAAATGTCATATTCATCTACTTAGCACCTAAAAAGATAAAAAAAAAATATGCTTATCAAATAAATTGTTTGATCCCTCTCTTTTAATGCCCTTCAACAGATTGGATGGTGGATGTATCTACAAATATCCACAGGCGTTCAAACAAGGCAACAGTAAAAGGTAAAAAAGAAAAAACAAACTAAAAATATTGTGTTTTCTAGCTATTCCTGTATGCTGGTCCACGAGTACCATAATATATATACAACCCTAAAATTAGGGAGGTAGATGTACGTATAAATTTCCTGTCAAAAAGTTCTTATTATACCTATAATATGACAATTTAATATATCTTGAATGGCCAACCCAAAATATTTGCAACATACTGCAAATTGTGTCAAAACTTTACACCTTTACAACAGAGTATTATTATAGTACTATTATAAACATGACCGTGGTAAGACAGCTTCCTTACCAAAAAAGCACTCACCCTTATTTGTTTTGCTTAGTTACATAGTTAGGTTGAAAAAAGACAGTAGTCCATCTAGTTCAACCAATAAAAAAAAACACACACACACACACATGCACAAATAGAAAACCTCAAAATACACTATCCTATACCCACATTTGATACAGAGGTAGGCAAAAAACCCCAATAAAGCATGATCCAATTTGCTCCAGTGGGAGAAAAAAATTCCTTCCTGATCCTCCAAGAGGCAATCGGATTTTCCCTGGAGTTTTGAGTAGATATATTACTTGTCTCTAGCAGACAACACACAATTAATAATAATCAGTTAATTGGAAAAGTTCCAGTAAATTGCACCATATAAAGAAATAGGTATACTGGAGTGAAAATGTACCCCAAATTAATATGATTATGAATGCATTTTGTGACTAAACAGTTTTGTTGTGCTGAGTAATAATGATGTGCCTCTCCATGAAAATTTAATTATAGCCCTGTGCATGTGACTGAAATTCCTCTGACATATTACACCTTCTCTTACTATATCATGATACATTGAGAAAATAGAAAGTGACTGGTCACAGGTCAGGTTTGGTCATTCAGCTGGTAATTTTTGAATACATCATAAGCACCACATAGCAGAGACTAGTATGTCTTCTCAGAGAAGCATTTAGGGGCCGGGGGGCTCATTTAGATGCATGGCCAGAGGGCTGTAAATGCAGGCAGTTGAGCTGCGGTTTTATAGCCCCCCCACCACTCACCTAATGACTTTACACATGCCACAGCCACAAAGCTTTGCATCTTGGGCGTGGCAAAAATGAACCCCTTTGTTGCATTCCATAGGCAGTAGAGCTTCTAAACACGACCTATCATAATTATTTGGGCCACACTGCTAATCAATTGACCACCATGGATGAGAACGGGCCCTGAAGGCATGTTCTCGGTTTATTAGCAAGCAAGATATTTTCAACAAAATAAGTGAATTTGTCTAGAGTGAGCTTCTACAAAACATGATTTTTTGTGTTGGATTATTTTGTAATGAATTAGTATTGGATTTGATTGGAGATTTTGACCTCAAACATTAAGAGGTCAACAGTGCCTAAACATGGGACAAACCCAACGGTCACCCAGTCACACAGCAGCAAGAACATTGGATAAACTGAGATCAATTCTTATTTGCTACAACTCATATCATTCCGCTGGCAAATGCCAAAACTTCTGTCGTAGTAAAGGTTCTGACGTTTGACAGCCAATGGGGTAAGGCTTAGCACTGTCACCTTAGAAACATTTAAAGCCAGGTCATGTTCACTTTGTGGCACAAGTGTTTTAAAGCAAACCAATTTATTGAGGCTCACACTATCACTATCTCCAGTTGAGACTACTGGGTTATATAATGGCCAGATATAATAATTTAGTCTAGCAAATGACTGTATTAAAATAAAAACCCAAAATTAAAAACAGATGAGGTCATAAAAACATAGCATGCATGTTTTAAAAAACCTTGAGTTTTGTGGATTTACAAAAAACACCAAAATATCTTGAATATGTTCAGATATGATAAGTCTATGGAAATATTTACTAATAAATAGGGATGAGGCAAAAAATTTGTTCGAACACGCAAACACCGTTAAAGTCTATGGGACACGAACGTGAAAAATCAAAAGTGCTAATTTTAAAGGCTTATATGCAAGTTATTGCCATAAAAAGTGTTTGGGGACCGGGTCCTGCCCCAGGGGACATGTATCAACGCAAAAAAAAGTTTTAAAATCAGCCTTTTTTTGGGAGCAGTGATTTTAATAATACTGGTTGCCAGCCAGTAATGATCCCTCTCATTGATACCACGAATCCTAGGGTCCTTTCTCAGGCTTTGCAGAATCAGGGAGGCCATGCAGCGTGAGTTTGCAGACGCATTCGATTCTGAGTCCTCTGGGTCACTAAAAATCACATGATCTGTAACAACCTCCTCCCAGCTACGTACAACTCCTTGGGTTTCTGGGGACTAAGAACCATCCCTTGAAGACTGCTGCTGAGTGTTATCCTCCACGTCCATGCTGACACGATCCTCTTCTTCCTGTGTGTTTGGCGGGCCCGCAGGAATGCTATCTGGATAAAGGGGGCCTTGAGAGGTAAGGAAGTCCTCCTCTTCCTCCCGCTGTTCTGCCTCATGTGCCCTGTCCATTATTCCACGAAGCATGTGCTCCAACTGGAAGACTAGAGGGACAGTGTCACTGAAGCATGCATTGTCGCTGCTCACCATCCGTGTGGCCTCCTCAAATGGTGACAGGATAGTGCATGCATCCTTGATCAGTAGCCACTGGCATGGCGAAAAGAAGCCAAGCTCCCCTGACCCTGTCCTGGTGCCATACTCGCACAGGTACTCATTGATGTCCCTCTGCTGCATGTACAGCTGCTGCAGCATTGCTAACATTGAGTTCCACCTGGTGGGCATGTCACAAAGGAGGTGGTTGGTGGGCAGGTTGCATTCCCTTTGAATGTCAGGCAGCCGGCACTGGCATTGTATGACCGCCGGAAATGACCACAGACCTTTCTGGCCTGCCTCAGGAGATCATGTAAGCCTGGGTACCTGCTCAAGAACCGCTGCACCACCAAATTCAGGATGCATGCATAACACGGAACATGGGGCAAGTGTCCCTGTCAGAAGGCGGAGAGAAGGTTGGTGCCATTATCACATACAACCATTCCTGGCTGAAGCTGGCATGGCATCAACCACCTCTGAGTCTGCCCCTGAAGAGCTGACAGAATCTCTGCCCCAGTGTGACTCCTGTCCCCTAAGCAGACCAACTCAAGCACCGCATGGCATCTTTTTTTCTGACTGCTTGCTTAACCCCTAGAATGCTTATGGAGCACTGCTGGTTCAGAGGACAAATCTGCAGAAGAGGCCATAGAGGAAGAAGAGGAGGAGGGGGTGGAGGAGAGAGCTGTGGCAGAATCACCACTAGCAATTTGGAGGCGTGGTGGCGGAACAAGCTCCAACAATATTGAATCCTGTCCTGCATCTTTCCCAGCTGCCAGCAGAGTTTCCCAGTGCGCCATGAAGGAAAGGTAACGTCCTTGTCCATGCCTGCTGGACCATGAGTCAGCGGTAATATGCACCTTACTGCTGACCGCCCTGTCCAACGAGGCCAAAATATTGCCTTCCACATGCCGATAGAGAGCCGGAATGGCCTTCCGCGAAAACAAATGGTGTTTTGGAACCTGCCACTGAGGTACAGCACATTCCACAAATGAAAGGGGGCAAAGTCTACCACCTGAAAAGGCAACAGTTGCAGTGCTAGAAATTTGGCCAAGCTAGCATTTAGATGCTGAGCACATGGATGCTGGGACCAAATTTCTTTTTATGGTTCAGCACCTGGGGTAGGGAAATTTGTCTGCTAAAATCAGATGGTAGTGTACTGCTACCGGATTGGCTGCATTGCTATACCTTCATTCCTCTCAGTGCAGGTTTTTGAGAGGACTGGAGGTATAGTGGGGTTGGAGATCCCAGATGAGGAGCAAGGAGAAGTCTGCCTATTTCTTTGATGGTGGTCTTTCAAGTGTTGTTGCCAACGGACTGTATGGCACATAATCATATGTCTGGTCAAGCATGCGGCACCCAAGCAGCTGCTGTTCTGGCCACTCTTGATCTGCTTCAGACATAGGTTGCAAACAGCAAGGGTTTGATATGCTGCACACGTGTCGATAAAGGCCCACACCAAGGAACTTTTAAAAGTCAGTGGGGAGTAAGCAGCGCCCTGCACCTGCAGAGCTCTGTGGTGTGATGCAATAGGGTGGCTGCCCTTAAGCTGCCCCCTAGAGGACATCCTGCCTCATTGGAGTTGTGCCTCCTCCTCTCCTCTCTCAGGCACCCAGGTCCAGTCAGTGACCTAATCATCCCCTCCATCCTCGTCACTGGAGCAAACTAGGCAGTATGCTGCAGCTGGGGGAACATGACTGCCAGTTTCTTGTCCTTCTTGGGCACCCCCTCTCTCTAGACTGACGTTACTCCCTTCCTCAACCTGGGAACAAACATTGGAGCCTTCAAATTGCTGTGCATCCTCCAACAGCATGTACCCAGCACTGTGGTTGAATAATTCTGGGGACTCCTCCGTGCATGATGGAAGGAGTGACTGTGGACAAGGAGACAGTGGAATAGGCCGATTTGGCAGCTGGGTTAGAAGGCAAAATACTCTGAGCCTGGGTGACAGAGGATGAGGAGGATGAGGACGGCTTTGTTATCCCCTCCCCCAACTCTTCTGCATGTTCTGGCTCAATAACACGGCCAGCCGCAGAAAAAAAGGACAAGTGCATCCCACGGCCACCTGCAGAGGATGCACCATGTCCAGCATTGTTGACTGTAGACACAGAGGCTGCTTGCCCTCTTTTAGTGGTCTGTGAGCGTCTGCCTCTCCTTGGTGGCCTTCCGGACATGATGTATATTTTGTTTTGCAACACCACACTACACTGTATTAGATACTGTGTACACCACCAGAAGTGTAGTGGAAACTGTACACACTGTATTAGATACTGTGTACACTGCCTGTGCTGTGTTAGCAACTGTACT
Source organism: Lithobates clamitans (assembly GCA_037952925.1). NCBI lineage: Eukaryota > Metazoa > Chordata > Amphibia > Anura > Ranidae > Lithobates > Lithobates clamitans. The sequence goes on along the minus strand of JBBGZY010000821.1, from coordinate 10,959,130 downwards.
ATGGCTGCACTGTAATCCGGATGTGCTACCGGCGCAAAACTAAAAATGTACTAGTTTGCTGCAATCATGTAAGCCTACACAAAAATGGTAGAGTATCAATATATTATAAAAGTGGATTGTGCTAACTTCTGTGTATGATACCACTGCTAAAAATATGCAAAAATAGGATATCTATCCTATGTAGCGTGCTTTTCTGTATCAATTGATATTGTGTCAAAAATATACTATCCACATAGTGTTACTAGTGACAAAATAATATTCCAAAAAACTGTTTAAAGTGCTAGTGCTAAAAAAATGACAAAATATTAAAAAATGTGCAATGTGCCAATATTACTTAGTGACCATCAAATATCACATATCACCATGCATGTATACTACATACTGCAAAAAATGTCCTCAACATGTGCATAAACACTACAGCCCACTAGATGTCCTCAGTGGGTAATTACTTCTGTGCAATGGCGTATTGTGTACTGTGTACACCACCAGAAGTATGGTAGAAATTGTACACACTGTATTAGATCATGTGTACACCACCTGTACTTTATTAGCAACTGTAATACGGCTGCACTGTATTGTGTCCACCACCAGAAGTGTAGTAGAAACTGTACACACTGTATTAGGTACTGTGTACACCACCAGAAAAGTATTAGCAACTGTACTATGGCTGCACTGTATTGTGAACTGTGTACACCACCAGAAGTGTAGTACACACTGTACACACTGTATTATATACTGTGTACACCACCAGCAAAGTAGTAGAAACTGTACTATGGCTGCACTGTATTGTGTACTGTGTACACCACCAGAAGTGTAGTAAAAACTGTACACACTGTATTAGATACTGTGTACACCGCCTGCACTGTATTAGCAATTGTACTATGGCTGCACTGTATTTTATACTGTGTACACCACCAGAAGTGTAGTAGAAACTGTACACACTGTATTAGATACTGTGTACACCACCAGAAAAGTAGTAGAAACTGTACTATGGCTGCACTGTATTTTATACTGTGTACACCACCAGAAGTGTCGTAGACACTGTACAAACTGTATTAGATACTGTGTACACCGCCTGCACTGTATTAGCAACCGTACTACCGCTGCACTGTATTGTGTACTGTGTACACCACCAAAAGTGTAGTAGAAACTGTACACACTGTATTAGATACTGTGTACACCAACAGAAAAGTAGTAGAAACTGTACTACGGCTGCACTGTAGTGGTGTACTGTGTGTACTGTGTGCATCACCAGAAGTGTAGTAGAAACTGTAAACACTGTATTAGATACTGTGTACACCGCCTGCACTGTATTAGCAACTGTACTACTGCTGCACTGTATTTTATACTGTGTACACCACCAGAAGTGTAGTACACACTGTACACACTGTATTAGATACTGTGTACACCGCCTGCACTGTATTAGCAACTGTACTATGGCTGCACTGTATTGTGCACTGTGTGCACCACCAGAAGTGTAGTAGAAACTGTACACACTGTATTAGATACTGTGTACACCGCCTGCACTGTATTAGCAACTGTACTATTGCTGCATTGTATTGTGCACTGTGTACACCACCAGAAGTGTAGTAGAAACTGTACACACTGTATTAGATACTGTGTACACCACCAGAAATGTTTTAGCAACTGTACTACGGCTGCACTGTATTGTGTACTGTGTACACCACCAGAAGTGTAGTAGAAACTGTACACACTGTATTAGATACTGTGTACACCACCAGAAAAGTAGTAGAAACTGTACTACGGCTGCACTGTATTTTATACTATGTACACCACCAGAAGTGTTGTAGACACTGTACCCACTGTATTAGATACTGTGTACACCACCAGAAAATTAGTAGAAACTGTACTACTCTAGACTCACGTTGCTCCCTTCCTCAACCTGGGAACAAACATTGGAGCCTTCAAATTGCTGCGCATCCTCCAACAGCATGTACCCAGAACTGTGGTTGAATAATTCTGGGGACTCCTCTGTGCATGATGGAAGGAGTGACTGTGGACAAGGAGACGGTGGAATAGGCCGATTTGGCAGCTGGGTTAGAAGGCAAAATACTCTGAGCTTGGGTGACAGAGGATGAGGAGGATGAGGACGGCTTTGTTATCCACTCCCCCAACTCTTCTGCATGTTCTGGCTCAATAACACGGCCAGCAGCAGAAAAAAAGGAAAAGCGCATCCCACGGCCACCTGCAGAGGATGCACCATGTCCATGACCAGCACTGTTGACTGTAGACACAGAGGCTGCTTGCCCTCTTTTAGTGGCCTGTAAGCGTCTGCCTCTCCTTGGTGGCCTTCCGGACATGATGTATATATTTTGTTTTGAAACGCCACACAGAAAAGTTTTAGCAACTGTACTACGGCTGCACTGTATTGTGTACTGTGTACACCACCAGAAATGTAGTAGAAACTGTACACACTGTATTAGATACTGTGTACACCACCAGAAAAGTAGTAGAAACTGTACTACGGCTGCACTGTATTTTATACTGTGTACACCACCAGAAGTGTTGTAGACACTGTACATACTGTATTAGATACTGTGTACACCACCAGAAAAGTAGTAGAAACTGTACTATGGCTGCCCTGTATTTTATACTGTGTACACCACCAGAAGTGTCGTAGACACTGTACACACTGTATTAGATACTGTGTACACTGCCTGCACTGTCTTAGCAACCATTCTATGGCTGCACTGTATTGTGTACTGTGTACACCACCAAAAGTGTAGTAGAAACCGTACACACTGTATTAGATACTGTGTACACCACCAGAAAAGTATTAGCAACTGTACTACCGCTGCACTGTATTGTGTACTGTGTACACCACCAAAAGTGTAGTAGAAACTGTACACACTGTATTAGATACTGTGTACACCACCAGCAAAGTAGTAGAAACTGTACTATGGCTGCACTGTATTGTGTACTGTGTACATCACAAGAAATGTAGTAGAAACTGTACACACTGTATTAGATACTGTGTACACTGCCTGAACTGTATTAGCAACTGTACTATGGCTGCACTGTATATTATGCTGTGTACACCACCAGAAGTGTAGTAGAAACTGTACACACTGTGTATACTGTGTACACCACCTGCACTATATTAGCAACTGTACTACGGCTGCACTGTATTTTATACTGTGTACACCACCAGAAGTGTAGTAGATACTGTACACACTGTATTAGATACGCCTGAAGTGTATTAGAAACAGTACACAACAGAATGCACTGTAGATATAGGCTACACTGGATGCAGAGTATATATATATATATATATATATATATATATATATATATATATATATATATATACCGCCTTCTAGAGACTGTCCCGTCCTCGATGGTTTACAAGTATTCCCATCATGTACCAAATGCCATAAAAGAGTGTAATACTGTCTCAGGCACCAAATGCCATTATAGTGTAATACCGTATCAAACAATTTTATTGCAATAAAGATGTGGAAAGGTACTCACATTCAATTAAAACAGTAAAGCATGTAATGCTGACACTAGCGCCTGTAGCCAGAAGTGATGCAAGGACGTATGCTGACTCCGACCAACGCGTTTCATCACTGGACATCATCTGGAGCGTGCATGCATGCCCGCCTCACCTCCTTTTTATATTACATCGTGACCAGCATAATTGCGATGGCCATTTTGTGTGAGATATTGAAGACTGAAGTCTACATATAGCTGTTTTGTATATACACACCGCGGCCATTTTTGATAGGATTTTTAAAACCATTAAAGTTTTCAAGCCATGCAGCCATGTTTGGTAAGATTTTTGGTAACTGAAGACCAAAATATGCAGCGGTGATTTGCGATCAGTGATCCCTTGATCTATTTGCTATAACTGAAACCTGGCTCCAGGAATTTGATACTACCTCTCCAGCTGCACTGTCCCACAGTGGCCTTCTCTGGACTCACTCCACCAGACCCAGTGGACGAAAAGGAGGTGGTGTCGGACTTCTCCTCTCCCCACAATGCACCTTCCAGGTACTGCCCACACCTCCCTCTCTTTCCACCTGCTCTTTCGAAATGCACCGCATTCGTCTTTTCTCTCCAGCTTGTCTGAGGGTCGCAGTCATTTATCGGCCTCCTGGACCAGTGTCACGCTTTCTGGATGACTTCTCTGCATGGCTACCCTATTTTCTCTCATCTGAAGTGCCTGCCATCATCCTAGGTGACTTTAACATTCCAATCAATGTTAATAATGCTACCACTTCTAAACCACTCAACTTAACCTCCTCTTTTAACCTAACACAATGGACACAAACCACCACTCACTCCAACGGCAACACTCTTGACCTTGTATTCTCCCATCGCTGCACTCCCTGCAATCTCTCCAATGCACCCTTTCCTCTCTCTGATCACAACCTTATCCGTTTCACACTCTCCTTGTCTCCTATATCCCATGCTGCCAACCCACAAACCACTACCCGCAGGAACCTTCGCAACCTCAAACCTTCCCTTCTTCACTCTGCTACTGATGGCCTTTATGACAAAATCGCACCCCTGTCCTGCCCAGACCTAACCACTTCCATCTACAACACCACGTTGTCATCCTCCCTAGACGTACTTGCTCCTCTTTCTACACGCAGAACCAGGCCCCATCTGCCACAACCCTGGCAAACAGACGACACCAGAAGTCTCAAGAGACGCAGCCGTGCTCTTGAGCGAGCATGGCGTAAATCTAAATCCCTGCAAGACTTTACCCTCTACAAATCTGTCCTTCTCAAATACAACTCCTGCCTCCACACTGCTAAACAAACCTATTACAACACTCTCATCAAAACCCTCTCATCCAAACCTCGTCAACTCTTTTCTACCATTAATTCCTTACTTCACCCCCCACTGCCCCCTCCCACCAACTTGCTTACCGCTCAACATATTGCCAACCACTTCAATAGCAAAATCAACACAATTCGCAAGGAGATATCCAGCATTAAAATTCCTCCCCTACCCAACATATCAGGTCCAACACCACACTCAATACTCTCCTCCTTTTGCCCAGTTACCACAGAAGAAGTTGATAAACTCCTCTCCATGGCCCACCTCACTACATGTCCCCTGGACCCTGTCCCCTCTCAATTGCTGCGACCACCTTCCCACTCTATCCTCAACTCCCTAACCCACATCTTCAACCTCTCCCTCTCCTCCGGCACCTTTCCTTCCCCGTTCAAACATGCACTGGTTACCCCTATACTCAAAAAACCCTCACTAGACCCCACCTGTTTGAATAACTTAAGACCTATCTCCCTTCTCCCGTTTGCCTCCAAGCTCATCGAACGCCTTGTTCATGACCAAATGAGTCGCTACCTCACGGACAACAACCTTCTCGACCCCCTACAGTCTGGCTTCCGCCTTCAACATTCGACTGAAACTGCCGTACTAAAAATCACTAATGACCTAATAACTGCCAAAACCAATGGCCACTACTCCATACTCATACTTTTAGACCTCTCTGCTGCCTTTGACACAGTTGACCACCTGCTGCTCCTCAGCAAATTACACTCCCTTGGCCTCCGTGATTCTGCATTATCCTGGTTCTCCTCCTACCTATCTCAGCGCACTTTCAGCGTCACTTACAACTCCATCTCCTCCGCTCCCCTTCCTCTTTCTGTTGGGGTACCCCAAGGCTCTGTCCTTGGGCCTCTCCTCTTCTCACTCTATACCTCTTCCCTGGGCCAGTTGATCACCTCCCATGGCTTCCAATACCATCTCTATGCCGATGACACTCAGATCTATCTCTCCACTCCCCAACTCACCCCCACTATCTCCTCACGGATCTCAAACTTGCTGAATGACATATCGGTATGGATGTCACACCACTTCCTCAAACTTAATCTTTCTAAAACTGAGCTTGTTATATTTCCTCCTTCACGGTCCCCCTCCTGTGACTTCACCATTAAGTCGCCTGACAAGCCGTCCTAGTGTGAACCGGCTCTAAATTTTATCAATGCCATAGAAAACCATACATGTTGGATCTCTGATGTGATAATCTCTAAAATGCCTGGAGACATTGTGTTTATTGTACCCATTTTTGATATTATTTATATGTTCTTGGATTCTTACATGTAATTCCCTGGTAGTCCTACTGACATATTGTTTCTGACAGGGGCACTCTGTCACATATGTTACATGAGTGCTGTTACATGTGATGAATTGCCTTATGTTGTAATTGGTTCCATTTGTTAGGGAAGTGAAATTCATCTTTTTCTTATTTGTTTTTTTGCTAACCCTACATGGAAGGCATTTCCCACATTTGAAGAAGCCTTTGAGATGTTTAAATATTTTAATTTACTTTGGTGGGTCTAGGGCATTATGTACCAGTCTGTTCCTTATATTTGATGCCTTTCTATAGATAAAAGTGGGTCTTAATGGTATAATGGTTCTCAGGATTTTATCAGATTGTAAAATCGGCCAATGCTTTTTTATAACCATTTCTAAGGCTTTATGTTGTATGGTAAAACCCGTAAGAAAAGCCATATCCACATTCTTGTTTTTCTTTTTCTTATTATCATTGGGTTTTCCTTCTATCATTAGACTTCTATTCATTTTCTTCACTTTCTCTTTTAGCAACACCAGTTCCTCTTTCTTGTATCCTTTTTCCACAAACCTCTTTATGATGATGTCATAATCTTCTATGTTACTGCAATTTCTATACAGTCTCATTAGTTGGCCAATTCACTGTCGGTGGTGGCAGCTACTGGTTGGAATATTCCTGTTTTTATCCATTGATTTGAAATAAGTTCTTGTGTTGATATGGCCATTGTTATTGAAAAGCTGTAGGTCCAAGTAATCAAAGGTTTGTGCATTCCAGGTATCCGAAAAAGTGATACCGTAAATGTTTTGATTAATTTCCTCTAAAAAGGATTGTAGTTCAGATTCTGTTCCCTTCCAAATAATCACAATATCACCTATGTATCTCCGATACATCTTAAGGCAGAAGACCCGGAGAGCGCGGAGAAGAATCGAAGAGACCCCCAAAGAGAAGAAGGCCCCCGGAGCTGTCTAATAAATTACTTTAAAAATCTGTGTAGTGTTTTTTTTTTTTAATTGACACTTTTTTCCTCCAGGTGAATGGCTAGGGGTACGATGTACCCCATACTCATTCACATAGCATGGGGGGCCGGGATCTGGGGGCCCCCTTATTAAAGGGGGCTTCCGGATTCCGATAAGCCCCCTGCCCGCAGACCCCGACAACCAACGGCCAGGGTTGTCGGGAAGAGGCCCTTGTCCTCATCAACATGGGGACAAGGTGCTTTGGGGTGGGACGGGCAGCAGCACGCCCCCCTCCCCCAAGGCACCAACCCCCCATGTTGAGGGCATGCGGCCTGGTACGGTTCAGGAGGGGGGGCTGCTCGCTCGTCCCCACCCCCATTCCTGACCGGCCGGGCTGCGTGCTCGGATAAGGGTCTGGTATGGATTGGGGGGGACCCCCACGCCGTTTTTTCGGCATAGGGGGTTCCCCTCAAGGTCCATACCAGACCTAAGGGCCTGGTATGCTCTTGGGGGGGACCCTTGCCGGTTTTTTATTTAAAATTCGGCACGGAGTTCCCCCTCAAGATCATCTGAGCACAAGTCGCGTGCCGAAGTCGGATCATGCGAGACGGCGATCCGACTTCACTGATAGTCAATAGGCTGAAGTAGGATCAAAGTCGGACCAAAGTAGTACAGGGAGCATTTCTAAAGTCGGAACGACTTGTGTCGGACCAGTTAGGACGGCTCCCATAGGGAAACATTGGATTTCACACGTCATGCCACATGAGCTCCCAATGTCGGAGCGTTTGTCGGACCAGTGTGAACCCAGCCTTAGAAATGGTTATAAAAAAGCCGATTTTACAATCCGATAAAATCCCGAGAACCATTATATTTACATATACATTATTATACAAGACCCACTTTTATCTATAGAAAGGCATCAAATATAAGGAACAGACTGGTACATAATGCCCTAGACCCACCAAAGCAAATTCAAATATTTAAACATCTCAAAGGCTTCTTCAAATGTGGGAAATGCCTTCCACGTAGCGTTAGCAAAAAAACAAATAAGAAAAAGATGAATTTCACTTCCCTAACAAATGGAACCAATTACAACATAAGGGAACTCATCACATGTAACAACACTCATGTAACGTATGTGATAGAGTGCCCCTGTCAGAAACAATATGTCGGTAGGACTACCAGAGAATTACATGTAAGAATCCGAGAACATATAAATAATATCAAAAAGGGGTTCAATAAACACAGTGTCTCCAGGCATTTTAGAGATTATCATAACAGAGATCCAACATGTATGGTTTTCTATGGCATTGATAAAATTAAAGGATGCTGGAGAGGGGAGAATAAGAAAGTTAAGGTTTCTCAGAATGAAACCAAATGGGTTTTCCAAATAGACACTGTCCAGCCTGCAGGATTAACATTAATGTAGATCTGAATTGTTTTCTAACAAATTTTAACCACTTCCCTTGGGCAGATTACCAAAGTAACTCTTCTAAGATGGGATGATTTGACTAGCAACAAATGACTTTCCATATACGTAGAGAATTAAAAATAATTTATAGTACACTGGATTTATGCATTGGCGGATGACCCCGCCCATTCCTCAGGTCTAATTATATATATTTTTCCTCTTTTTATTTTTATTTTTCTCTTCTATTATATATACATTTTTTATATTTTTTCTTCTTATTATTTTTGGTTCATTTACCCAATTCTGTGGGTAATTTTTTAATTTCCTGAATACATACATATCACTTCTAATTAGGTCTATATTCCCATAAGTATTCCCATTTATAACTCTATGGGCCTGGCTATTGGTAAAGGTTTTCATTTAGGTTCTATCAGGGTTTTTAAAACAATTTTTTACAAAAATGTTATTTCATTTTTATTTTTATATTAATTTAAATTTTTATTAAACATTTTATTCAATATGATTTCCCTTATTATATATATGTTTTTAAAAAAAGATATATGCAATTTTTGTGTTTTTCATTATTTAATCATTTTTGATTGCATTCTGTATGCAAATTAATGAAATATCATGAGTTTTTTAAAAATCAGGCGCACTAAGTAGATATCTAAAAGAGTTAGATTAAATCATGATGTT